>VZRQ01006639.1:117498-154300 GCA_013397975.1 Machaerirhynchus nigripectus
TTTTTTTTTTTTAATAGAATTGCAATGGAAATCTTATTTGAATTAGTTGTGTTTGCAGCTATTTTTTAGATGATTGACTAAGCTTGAAACACATGGAGACATTAAAGCTCGAAGATGGTGGAAGGCAACATGAGAAAAGAAAGCCCAGCTGATTCCATCATGATTCAGTGAGCTGTACAGAATGGGATTCAGACAAAACTCTAGCATCAGGTAAAGGAATATTTGATAGTTCATCATTTAATAAGTGAGAGAAATGGCAGCATTATGCAAGTAATACTCTGATAAAAGTGAAAGCTCTTGGGGCATTCTTGCAGATAATGTCAGACTCAGAACTATATCTGTCTTTTACACTATCTGGTCAAGCTGTGCAAAAGCTCTCCATAACTTTCAGAGTTGCTTCCTTTTGTTTTTTAACAGTTCTACATTGCTGTTGTTAAGTAATTACATGTCAGTGGAAGCTGAAATACGACACAGTATACATGAAAGAATTAAAACTGAGGAAGAATTTTTGGTAAATAAAAAATCATGTGAATATTCAAACCCTCTAAATTTCTGTTAGTTCTTCAGGTGGCCCATATTGGAGACAGAGGGCTTGATTTTCTAGAGGTAAAATTCAGAATTATGAACTTAATTAAAGAATTGATAGTAAGAAACTAATAATACAGGTGATACTTGAAACAAATCTCTTTGGTTTGCCATTCCTGAAAAGAAATTTATAGAGAATTAGAAGAATAGGAGAAGATGTATATAACAGTCTATCTTCTTAGTGACTTAAAAGGGTATGAGGGTTGAAACCTAAGTCATCAGAGAAGAAATGCTAGGTGTAAGGAAGCTGGAGATATTATGAATTCTGAGTAGGAAATGTGTTTTTTTCAGACAAGTTGTTTTGTGGTAAATGGAAGGAATTTTTAGAAAACATACTTTTTCCCAATGACAAAATTAATTTCCTCAAAAGTCTCTTTTCCTTCTGTCAACAAAATAAATTATTTTGTTAGGCTCCTTACCACCTTCAGTGAGTAAAATATGTTCCAGTCCCATCAAGCAAAAGTTGATGTCATCTTACCAGCAGAAAGAAACAAAGAGTATTACTTTATCAATAAAATTGAGACTTACATTTATTTGGGGATAACAAAAAAGAGGAACCTTTTCTGCAGACACTCTCAAATTCAGCAAATTTTTCTCAGCTGACACAGAGACCTGTTGACAGCTGTATAAAAATGAGGTCTGTCTTAATAGGAAAGATGGTGTTATCATGCTCCAAACTCTGTGAGAAAGCAGAAAAAGATTGGAAAGACCTTTTGTTCTGTTTTGTGAGTGACCTGTCAAAGAAGACTGCAGTGCTTCATTTTTCAGGCTTAGTAATTGTCCGGAAAGCAAATGTATCAATTTTCTGCTGCCCATCTAACATGGCTTTTAGGAAAAATTATTGTGTAGAGGAACAATCAAAAGATAATTTCAAACTGGTTTGCAACTGAAAAATGAGTTTTCAGCTAAGATTAAATTTCAAGAGAAATCTCTGCTTTCTTTAGCTGTTTTGGTTTGGTTTTTTTTTTTCCACTTCATCAGAAAGCTCAGAGATAATTTCACAGGAAAAATAATCCAGTGAAATTGGTCAGATTTTAAAAGATATTTAGGTCCTCCATGCCCATTGATGGTGAGAACTAGAAACTGAAATCTCTTTAAAATATCTTATCTGTAGTACCTCATCCCTCACAAAAATAAAAACATAGGCACACAAGGAGTGAATATTTCTAGAATTTATTTCCTGACAAAAATCCGTAACTAATCAGGAATTACATGCTGAGGTAGTGATAGATGTAGCAGAAAAAGGTCATATGCTGGAAAGGTTTTTATTGCAATTCGTAAGTTTGGATGTCTCTTAGATCTTTCCCTGCTTTTGAAACTTATTCTGAGAAATTCAAGGGGCATATTTGAGCTGAAGGTTTACACTGTACTTACTCTGTTAATATTCCCCCATCTTGGGACACTGGGAAGTGGGAGGATAGGTGATGGTGCCTAATGATGTGCAAACTCACGTGAATTATATATAAACCATGACAGGAAATTGTTTTCAAGCTGAGACTAACTCCTCGGTGATAGCTTACATCTGCATTTCTGCTTTTAGAAATATCTGTCACTGAGTCCTTCTGTGTCTCAAAAAAGGACAAGGAACTGTTTTCTTTCAAAATAACGTGGCTGTAAATAAGCATTTTACATTGAGACTCAGCTTCTGAATTGTGCAATCCTCTCACAAATCTTGTCTCTTGTGCAGTTTGGTTCAGGGTGTGTGTTTCCATCACAAGGGACACAAAGGAATCTTTATTTAGGAAGAGGGTTTAACAATGAAATGGAAAGATATAGATTTTGGATTTTTCGAGCACAGTAAACCTCACTCAGTAGAAGGCAAGTGTCTGAGCATTGTACAAGGTCTCTCTCAAAGTACCAGCTCATTCTTAAAATACTGACTGTCAAGCAAGTTATATTTTTCTTGCTTTCTTTGGTTTTCTTAGGATCGTGTTACAAGGACATTAATAGGTGAATATTGGTTTCTGCTTTATGGGTTTTTTTTCAGCCTCCCAACATGCATATCAACACAAAAATAGACATTGATTTGTAACCAAAACCATATCAAAACCATATTTTGTCCCTTTTTGTTCACCAGACTTACATGAAATCCAAAAGATCTCAGCACTTGTGTAGAGATGGTGATTTCCATGTTTGGGTGATGATCTTTCTACTATTTAATGTGAAGTTCACTAAGGTAATTCTATTGTTTCTTCACTTTCACTGACTGATGTAAATTCTGCCAAATATTTTTCCACTGGTGCCACTGACAGGTCCTTTTGAGTTACTATGACTCAGGATAGCAGAAGCTCGGATAAAAACTCCTATTTTGTAGTTGCATGATAAATTTATCTTCCAATTTAACAGGAGAGGAAGAAAACTGCAGTGCATTTAAATAGCCTGTCCTTTCTGCTTCTCCCACCTTCTGAAATATTCCAGTAACTTGACACCAGAAAGTAAGATAGGACCACTCTCAAGTCACCACTTTTTTTAAAGACTGCCATACATCTTGATTGCTTTTGTAATGAATGTATGTCTGGCTTAAAATAATAAAAGAAAAGGAAAATGTCTTTTTAAAGCCTTGGAAACTACCTTTCCATCCCTCCTGTGTTTATGCTTAAAGATCAAGAATATGATCTGTTTACAATAAAAGAAGGAGAAAAGATACATATGAAACTAAACTCCTTGTATAGAGCTCATATATTCCAAAGCATTTCACAAATTATATGCACATCAGCAACAAATGTCAGCAGTTATAATGAAATATTTGATAAACCTATGCCATTAAGAGGTCCCAAGGAGTTTCTACTTTGTTAGTAGTCCTGGAGCAGCTCTATTGCCAATGAAGAATGCAGCAAGCATGATGCAGCCTTATGCAGGCATTTGGAAATCTATTTCTCTCTTTCTTTCTGTGTTTTCCTTGATCTAGCCAGGACTGTAAAACACATGTAGAATTACTGGGGCTGCTCACCTATTTTGCATGTATAAAGCTAAATGTATCACGTTTTAGGAGAGATCCCATCTTTCTTTTTTTGTTGCAAATCTGACTCCCTAGTTTGGACACAAATCCACAGTTGCAAGGTGTTCAACAAAGCCATTCTGATAGTATTTTTGATATATCTCTCCTCCTATATATTGCTCAGTCTTGATACTCCCTTGTTGCTACTTTGGTATCTGCAAGCATTTATGCCTGCAAATAACTGTCACAGAGAAAAAAAGCTGCTGGTTCTGGGAACCAGCCCTTGACTCTGAGAGCTGCTTTTTAGGAAGCTTTCCTTGAGCAGATATACTTTCCTTGCTGCCTTTATGGCACAAGGCAGAGCTGATCCTGCCTAGGGCTGCTGGCAAGTATGGCTCTGCAAACATTCATTAGTATGACAAACAGAATACTGAGGCAAAACGAGGACAAAATGATTGTGCAAGAAGCTTTAACTGGGGTGAAAGCAATACTCTAAGTTTAAGTCATTTGTCTAGCATTTTAGTACCACAATTCAATATTCCCAACAATAATTTGCAGTAATAGAAGTCAGATAGTGCCAGGCTTAGAGGCAAATATGGACCTGATAAGGAGGATATCTATCATAAAGAGGGACATGGGTGAAATGTGAATTATTCACTCTTATCTACTCACTCTTCTTTATTGTATTTTTATGTCTTTATCTATTCTATTTCACCCCCTCACAAAGAATAATTGGAAATGACATTTCTATGCGTGTAACTATGAGAAAAAATATGCAAAATTAATTCCATTAGAAGTAAACAACAATAGCATTGTCCTTAGGATCTCATTTCATGTTGTCCTTAGGTCTTAAAAACCATCAGCAGAGATAAAATTTAAAAAGGCTGCAGAAATTGGAGCTTACTTTCATACTGAGCTTGCTTCAATGTTGTTTCACTCTTTCTCGGCTGTGAGTGACTGCGCATTGAAGGGCAAAGAAGGAGAGGAAAAGTGGAGGGGAGAAAGGTGTCTTTCATGTAGTCCAGATACCTATAAAAGGCTGAACTGGAATTTCTGTTGCAGCAAGCTTTTATCAGCCTGGCTTTATTATCTACGCAGCAGCAGCAGCAGCAGTGGCTTGGTTTTTATAGAGTTCAGCGTGTAGCTGGTTGGATAATATTTAAAATCTTGGAAGTAATTTTCATCAGAAAAAGACTGATCAAAACAAAAATATTTTGCAGGAAGTCACCAGTCCCGATAAGTTTCTTTTCAGCCTTTTTGTGCATTCTTGAAAGTTTTGAAAGTTGAGAATGTTCTTGCAACCGTCTTAAAAATGAAATTGAAGTACAAAACTAAGCTTTTTACGTAATTGGATTATAGATATTTCTGCTAGTTATAGCATCAAAATATTGAAAAAGTGAGATAGCAAAAAAAGTATTTATTGTGATTGGCCAGAAATTATTTCAGGATATATGATTTACATTAATGAGTTATATTATATAATATTATGGTTTAAATTTTTGATAATTTCTCTTTATAGGAATTATTTTGGTGAAAACCTGAATCTTTTTTAAAACAGAAACAGTTTTTCTACTCAGTTGAGATGACTGTGTTGAATATGAGAATTAGGAGGAATCTAATATTAGCAGATAATTTACCACTGTACTGGAGCTATAATTTTTCTTACAAAAGACTATAAGGGTCTTGTATTGGGATATTTCTTGAGGAAGCATATAAGAAATTGATCTAGTACTCAAGGTTGTTTTTTTTTTAAAGGTAGAATAAACTTTTGCTAACTCGATGAACTTCAGTGTTGTGGAACAGAATCATGAGATATTTATGATGGAAGGAAGCAGTGAAAATTGGCCAGCCCAGCCTCCCCAGTGGAGCCAGCTGTGAGGTCATGTTGGGTTACTCAGGAACTGGCTCAGTTGTGTTTTGAGCACTTCCAGGGATGGATACTCAGCAGTCCCTCTTGGCAGTGAGCTTCTCCTGCTGCAGTCTGTGTCAGTAACCCCTGATTCTCACGGTGCACCTCTGACGTCTTAGGTAACCAAAACCAGTTGCTAGATCCCTCCCTTGGCCTTCTCCAGGCCCTTTCTCAGATTTTTGAACTGATTTTTTATGTTTCATGAATGAGGATCAGCTCTGAATCTCGATGTGAATCTTGATGTGATCTTTTGGTTTGAGACTCTTGACCAGTACTATCCAAAACCTGTTCTATGTTCCCTGCATGACCTGGAAAAAAACTTACATATGATGATGGTAGCTGCATGCTAATGTGGCATGGAGGTACCTGCCAAAGAAACCTGGGTTGGAAGCAGAGGGTCTAAAGCCACTCAGCCCTAGAAGAAAGAAATAGAGGTAGAAAGGTGTGAAGGTTTTTTTTTTTTTTTTCAGTTCAGACTAATTGCAAAAGGTTTGTTCTTATACTGTACCAATTTCGTCATTGATTTAACATAAGCAATTGATATGATGCACTTCAGGGGTAAAATTTTTACTTAAGGCAATATTTATATAAGGAAATATTTGAGGCAGCCAATATTGATGCTGCTGCAGAAATCCTAAAGATATAGCAGGCTGGTAGAAGAAAAGCGAAAAGGCTTATATATAATATGCTTGGAATCAAACTCTATCTATACCAACATCCAGCCTGAAGTGATTCTGAATAATGGGATTAATAATGAAATGGCCTAGAAGCACAGTGATGCTATGTTTTACATTGCTTAATCTTGCCCTGTTATCTCTACATGAATGAAAAGAACAGGTAGAAATTATCCTGACAGTGGACTGTATGACCACAAAGAAAGTGAGAAAAAACAATTACATAATGATCAAAATATACAAAAATAATTTTTAAATCCAAAAGGCTTGTTCCTAGAGGAAAATAAAATGTTTGCTAAAAATGTGTTTTTTACAATAAGCTGTGTACTATTACAAATTCAGAAAACTACAAGCCCTTACTTTCTCTACTGGGAGAGTCAGCTTTTTAGTCTACTTGCTAAGGTTCTTTTCTCCCCTCAAAGAAATCCAGCACATGTGAACTCTATGAAGCCTAATATTCTAAAACACTTGGTTTCAGATTTAAGACATAACAAAAGGTGGCAAAGCAGCAATGGTTATATAATATCTAATACAAAGACCTTGTATAGGACTGAGAACATATATAGTGTTGACAGCTACAATGTGATTTGAGAACATGTAAAGCAATTTCGGAATATACCTCTGTGGAGCTGATTTGACAGTGAAAAGTGGCTGTACATTACCTTGGAGCAAATTAAAAGTTCCTTGCAAAGTCTGTCTAAACAAGGAGGAGCCTACTCAAACTATTCAGAGCTTCACCAAGAGTCTGTAAAGAAAATGGAAGTCAGTTTTCTGGATTCCTGCACCCAGTGTTATGAACATCTACATATTTTGGGCCCACCTCTGTGCCAGAAACTACATGTAATCTGTGCAAACTACCACACCAGGGTTTAAAACTAATTATTCACAGCTATGAATAGTGCATTTGATAAAAAGGGGGTTAAAAAGTCAGGATATTTCAGTAAATTGTCCTCCTGGAATAGACTTCCTTCTGTTTGCTCTGTTAAAGGGATAAACCAGTATGGGCTGTTAATTTTAAGGTACTAGTTCACATAAAGCAGGGCTTTGGCATTATGGAGAGTTCCTAACAGATGTTCAGTTTGATGCAGATTCTGAAAGAAGACACCAAACTAATGCACCAGGGTGTTTGGCAGTATGCAGCCAGACTACAGTCAGGATTTGTCAGTCCTTAAAACACATATGAAAATCCGCTTTTATTTAAACAGGAAAGTGTCAGTTTTCGCAGAAGTGGGAAGGGATTCTTGAACATGTTACAGTTAAGATTCACACAAATCTTTGAAATGTATCCAGTTTTAACACAAAAAGCCCCAACAAACCTGAGTAAAGAATAGTAGGCTTTAACACTTCTTTCCCTTTTTTAGGGTAATGTTAACTGAAACAGAATCACACATTAGGCAACAATTATGTTGCTCTCAAGTGTGTGAAATGACAGATTCATTTGAGGTAATCATGTTTCACAAGTGTGCTGTGTTTCCTGGGAGAATGACCAATCCTTGCCAATTTTAATGACATTGTTCAACTGCCAAATGATTGCCTTTCTTCAACCAAAACAATTGCATACCCCAGACCTGTACAAACATGATAGTGAATAAAAATTATGGTGCTTCTATTTTTTTTCAAAATTGTCAAATTTTTGGTAAGAAATCACAGAATATTTTTTCCCTTTTATTTTTTTAATGATATGAAATAGAAGAACATTTGAGAATACAACCATAATAGAGTAATAAAATTAATTTCAATAGCAAACAAAAACAATGTCATACCTTTAGAATTAGAAAACTTAAATTCCATTTACAGGAGCTTCATGCAAAAGCTGCACAGCTGAAAAAAGCCTTTTCAGTTTTGCTAATGAACAAACAGATCCAGAAAGAAAGTCTATTTTAGTGCATAGTTGTTTAGCTCCTAGCTCTTAGTCTCCCAGCAGTTATTTAATGACCCAACTGAGATTCCTGTGTTCCATAGGCATTTAGTGGCAATGTTCATGAATAGTTTCATGCTACCACTAAATTCTGAGTGCAATTATAGGCTCCCTAATCAATATGGAATTCTGAGGACACAGAAGGGCTGTAAGTCAATCTTCCCCAAGACTGAGGCATGCTTTGTAGAACTGAACACTGTTTCAGAACTATAGGATTATTCAGGTTGGAATGCACCTCTGGAGACTTTCTCTCTCATCTTCCAAGCAGGGCTAGTTCTTAAGATGTATCCAACTCTGATACTTGGTAAGGTTGCTTAGGACCTTTTCCACCTGAATTTTGAACTTGGCTCCAAGGACAGAAATTTTACAGCTTCTCCGGGGCTCTGTTTATTGTCTCTGTTTGGAATGTAAAGACATATTTATTAATTTATGAAATACAAATAAAAAATAAGCACCATCACTAAAGCAATCACTGTATCACATGCCAGCCTCAGGTTCAAGACTGTCCTCTACTGAAAGCAAGCCTTCTACCACCACCTACAGAACATTTTATAGTGGTGGAGGGAAGGGAGATGGGGTGGTGGGAGAAGACAGGCTCTAGAAGCTCTTTAGTTTCAAAACTATTGAAGCTCTTCTGTTCTATGCTGAATAAATAAATGCCACAGAAACAGAGTCAAGATAGAGAAGAGCCTTTCTCTTTCTCATAAGAGGTAAGATATGCCTTTCTGCATAAAAAAAAAATTAAATATCCTTTAATGTTATAAGTTTGAATAAGGATAGCTATAATTAAGGATCCTTATACTGTAGGTTCTTCTTAACAAACACTTATTTCTTGTAATTTGGATCAACTTGTGAAGGAAGGGCTGAAAAGGAAAAATAAGAGATTAGGAGAAATAGGTCTCATTTTAAACTGGCAAACAGAACTTGACTCAGCAACGTTTACTGCTGACCTTGGATAAAGGGTACTTTTCAGCAGGGAAGGTAATATCTCTTTATTTGGCTGACCTCAGCCAGTTGTGCTTTAAGAGTACCAATCAGGTTAAGCAGTAAAGAAAATAAACACATCTGGTTTATGCCTTCCTGCAGGATGTAAAGGTGAGCCGGGTCCTAACTTCTGAACAGTCATAAAAATAAAATAACTTAAAATAAGATTAAATTTGCAGCTATTCTGAAAGTTTTGGAGGTCCTTATGAAAAAGTGGGTGTGTATCACTCATGCAGCGACTGACCTTTGAGGATCTGACAGCTCCCAGCTTGCTCAATAGGTGAAAAATCTGCTCTCACGCTAGCCAAAAATAAGGAAAACTCTGTTTCTCATAGAATAAAAGGTTAAAGACACTCTAGCCTATGTCATTGTGGAAACACCAAGGCAATATTAGGTATGGGTATGCAGCTATGTTTGGTTTGGTTTGATGTCTATTTGTCATTGTCAAACTACAAAAAGTTTACTCAAGCTTCCTAAGTTTCAGGAAGAGCAACAAAAGTGATCTAAGATGTTAGAAATAGGTTTCCAGTAATGCTGTAGAGAAATTTAGTCTAGTCGTCCACCGAAAATTAACTGGGTGATCTTATTGTTCCTAAATGGAAAAGAACTTTCTGGTAGTAGACAGGCCTGTATTTTATCAGAAGTCTTAATGGTTACAGAAATTAGATTAATCTATAAAAAATAAGGCCCTTTTTAAAAAATTTCTAATAATGAGAATAATGAATCATTACATTAATCTCCCTAGCAATGCTGCTTTTTCAGTCATTCAGGGTCTTTAAATCAATAGTGGATAATTTTAATTTTAAGTATGCTTACATAAAAATTAAAGTTTCCTCTAAGAAATTACAGCAAAATGTCCTCTGCCAATTCTGTAAAGAAGGAGAGTCTACATAATTGGATTTGCTCTTCTGTTTTCAAATAAACTGTTCTATTACTCTAACTGATTTTTTTTTTCTCCCCTCAAAACCACGGCAAAATATGTAATTCTAATGCATATTTTTTGGTCAACCTAAATACTACCATTAAACAGTGATGATCTTAAAGTAGGAGAAGATAAGGTGAATTAACAAAGCAAAGAAAAATAAATTTAGTAACTGGGCCGTGCAAATGTCTTTCCAAATGACCTCTATGCTTAAAAATCACTTTTTCCTGTATTAATGACCTGTGTTACTCTGGGCCCACTGAGTCTTCCTCCCTCTGAGTCCTTTTGCCTTAGTTCAGCTTAAATGATTTGCAACCTGGTAGTTAATTCTTCATTTTATTTTCGAATATGGTCACTTGCTATTAATTGTGGTATCCTAGACCAAAAACTAAACTCTGAAGTAGTTACTAGTCACAGCATTACCCAGGTTGTCACTAATAGTAACACCAGGAAAAAACCACAGGTTTAACAATTCAAAAATTAAGTTCTCTCCAAATCTCAAAGTGCAGGCATAAGCCAAAGTAAACTTTATTCCATCCTCTGGATTTAGGGAAAGAAAAATAAAAAGATAATTATCTATTATACTTTTACTTAAAGCAAGTGCTAAGTTTAACTCTCTGAACTAAAAAGCATTTTAAAATGTATAAAAAAATATGAAGGAATAGATAAAACCCATGAAGAACATTTAATGCCACAGAAGCTAGTGATACAAAGTCGTAATCAGAACATTCACCTATAGGAAATCACAAATAACCCATATCTACTTATCACTCTAGCATTATAATGCATCCTTGAACACTTTTATCTTTAATAGAATAATAATCTTCTAAGATCCAAGGTACGGTTTATAAAAATAGGCCTATATAATTCCTATAATACTTTCATAAGATTTTTGATTTACATAATTCTTAACAGGAAATTTAGCAGCAATACTTGATCCTAGATATTCAAAAGGTGATAAGCATACTTCATATGATTCCAGTCCTTTAGAAAGCTGTAACTAAATTGATTAGAGATAGTTTCAAGTATATGAAAAATTAAGACTTAGGCAGTCTGTCAAGCACTGTTAAAAGTTTTGTAGTCTGATTAGAAAGTCCATGAAGCAATGTCAGTTAACACTCGGTGATTTCTTTACTCTGTCAGTTACTAATATTTGCTGCTTTCCATGAAATTGATGTCCAAGATACATTTTTCTATTTCCTCGGCCTTAATGGAAGCATCTTGTAGTATTGTGTTTGTTCACTCTTCTCTTTTCCTTCAATTTGAGGAATTTTTGTCATTTTACTACTGACAATTATACTCATACATTACTTGAATATTACTGTAACTTGCACAATGAATCATGAAACCAGAGTTACAAAAAGAGTTACTTATTCTAAAGTAATTAATTTCAATCTCAATCCTTATCTCATCATCTGGGAGTATTAAGAAGCAGGAGAAATGTGTTTCCACACTGTAGCTGATCAGTTACAGTCCATGTTTTATGCAATGTAGAAAAAGTACCTCCAAACGTCCCATTCTAAATGGAACCACACTTTATTACTAAATAATTACTAAAAGCCATATATTTTTTACCTTCACCATGTGAAAGATCAGGATTACAAGCCAAGTAGAGTGGCAGTATGTCTTATCTCTTACCTATAATTATCAACTTATATTTAATGTTGGGTAAAATGAAACTTGTTGCATGAAGAGTATAGAAACTTGGCAGAAAATAAATACCCTTTTATTTCCAGCTGCTCTTCAGAGATCAGAGGGGCTGGATGTGCTTGGGATTTCTTCTGATTATAGCCCACTTGGCACTCTAAAACAGGTCACGCTCAATAGGAGCCTTCACAATTGTAGATTCACAAATAGTGTGGTTTATTGAAGCAACAGAAATAAAAGTTTAGAATTGCCACTGACAAATGCACTTAATGCTTTAGTGCTAAATTGTAAAAGAGAAAGAAATAAGCAAAAAACCCAAATCAAAACCACCAGCCAACCAACCCAAAAACCCCCAACATAACTGGCAATTCATGAAGCTTAACATTACCATTAAGCTTAATTTCACCCATGTATGCTTTGAGCCAGGCGACAGGCAGAGGTGCAAATCTTACCGAAGAGGCCTCCCTGCTGTGGGGAGGAGAGAGGAGCAGATGACTTGTCTGCAGATGGGGCTGTATTCTCATCCACTGCCATGGAGCATTCCAAATGTCAATTTATACTTTGGGAAGAAGCTGAGGTGAGGCTGTAGTCAAACGTCCTTCTGCTGCATCACAAACCGGTGTTGGGGGAGGGGGAACAGGCACTTTTCATGTAAAAGAGGGCTATTGATAGTTAAAGAGAGAGGGATTACAGAGGCTGTGGGTGTTGCATAAGGGTGCTAGGAACTGTGAGAGAACAGAATTCAGAACACAGTAGAACGGAACCCAGCACATATCTCACAGCTTTAGGCTTCCTTCCTACAAAGCTGTAGTGACAAGTATGACCCCTGACTGTTAACCTCTGCCTTGATCTTTAAGGGAAAAAGTAATGGCTTTTATTTTTCTGAAATAGAAGTTTTCATCTCTAGAGCTTTGGGTTACAAACTGCAGTTGCACCCAAACCATAAGACCACGTTAATAAATTAACTTTTTAGCCATTGCTTTAGCACTGAGAAGATGTTAGAAACCATTTTTTTTTGCATATTTAGAATAGACCACTGTGACTATATTAGTTTACTAAAGAGAACACTATATTTAACTCTCTGGCCCATATGCAGAGCGAAATTTTAAAAATTGTCATCTGAATGTGGCTTAACTTATATATTTTTTACAATCCATTCTAGAAGGGCGCTATCACTCTAGGTTTGATTTCTTATTAAACAACATTGAGTTAAATGTATTCTTCATAGAATGGATGAGCTAGCTTCTGTCTTGCTTTGGTCATAAACCACATATACAGGAACTATGTGGTCAATTATGAGGGTGAAGGGGCTCAATTGTTAAAGATACTTCTCTGTGCAGCAGCTACAGATGATGTTCATGTACTAACAACAGATCTCACAGTTCCTGTTAAAGGTGGGATAAAGTAACAGTGAGGAATGCAACCCTAATCTCTAAGCAGTACTGGTAACAACAACATCAAGCACCTTGAAGCGATGGTGATACCAGCATGGTGATACCCTGTTTGTCCAATCCCAGTTAACACGACAGAAACTTAGAGATTGTAACAGTCTGCCAGAAATATGTTCCTGCTCATGCCAGTAAGAATGACCTAGCAACCTCTGTTTGGTCATCAAAGCAGTTAAGTCACCACCTTGTACCCAAAACAGAACTGAGAATAGTTTCCTGGCCAAAAACTGAGCACAATGGGTACCTAGGGAAAATGGGTTTGAGCTATCTGACAGCCATTCTGTGACTGTGATTCATTCTCTTTAATCTGTTCATTCTCCTCAGCGAAGTTATGCTTGAACAAAAGGGGAGATTGAATTTTGGACTGGGAATGGTTAAGAAAGTATCTACCTGTATACACAGAAACATCCTGTTACGAGGAACATGGGTCTCGTAGGGATTAGGACTAAAGAGAGAATTGCAACAGAAAATCAGCAACAGACTAAAAGTACCAAGCCTGATACAGAGAGTACAGAAAGAGAGATCATGCCATGGTGTAACCCCAGACAGCAGCCAAGGCCCAGGCAGCCACCTACTCACTCCCCCACTGGTGGGATCACGGAGAGTTGGAAGAATAAAAGCTGGAAAACTCATGGGTTGAGATAAAGACAGTTTAATAGAGAAAGTAAAAGCTGCTCACACGAGGAAAGCAAAGCAAGGAATTGATTCACCACTTCCCACAGGCAGGCAGATGTTCAGCCATCTCCAGGAGAGCCAGGGCCTTGTCACATGTAATGGTTACTTGGGAAGACCAACACCATCACTCCAAATGTTCCCCTCTTCCTCCTTCTTCCCCTCACTTTAAATACTGATCATGATGTCATATGGTCTGGGATATCCCTTTGGTCAGCTGGGGTCACCTCTCCTGGCAGTGTCTCTTCCCAACTTTCCATGAGCCCTCAACTTCCTCACTGGAGTGGCAGTAGGAAAATCAGAAAAGGCCTTGGCTCTGAGCAACTCCTGCCAGCAATAACAAAAACATCTGTATATTATCAACTCTGTGATCAGCACAAATACAAAACACAGCCCTGTACCAGCCACTGAGAAGAATATTAACTCCACCCCAGCCAAAACCAGCACAGTTAGGAAGGTGAAGTAGAGGTGTAATTATTAGAAGAGAAAAATAAATATTATGTAATGAATTGAATTACAAATGAGCTGAGGAGGTAATGAAGTTTGAATTTTACAAAGAAATGAAATTAAAATGCTCCTTCTACAAGAATTTGAACAACCACTGTACAAGCAAGGCATCAGGGAGTCCTAATCCTATTAAATCTAATCACCGCAATGTCTGTTTCTGCATTCACAATGAGTTTGCACACAGGGGAATAAATTAAAGCACATTACAGTGTGTCATACTTTTCTCCAGACAACATGATGGGACAAATTCTGCCCTTCTAAAATGCATACACAGTCACAACTTCTGATACATTCATATCATTAAGAGACTTATGTGTTCCTCATGTCACACATGTTTGGATGATCTTCTTGGTCTACTTTTTACACTTCCTGTGTAAATGTCAAGTCACCAGGTTTCTGTGCCATGATTACCTACTTATTCCTTTCTAGTAATACCCTCCTTCGCTCAGCTGAAAGAAAAAGTTTTGGGTTTTTTTCAGGTAGCTGGAAGTGGGGGAAAAAAGGAGACAATTTTAGAACCTTCTACATGATCATTTCAGGCATCATTTTAATGTCATAATATAAATGATGACTGTACTACAGATCATAGTTTTTTCCTAATTCTTTTGCTTTCTCATCTTTATTTTCAGTTCCAAACCCCTTTCCCAATCTGGTAATAGAAAAAGAAAAGGCCTCATCCAGACCCAAATCTACTCTGGCAGATGGTTGAAAAATCATTCCCTCTAATTACTGAAGCAGGTGTGACATAAGAGAGAAGAAAACCCTGAAAAGAAAGAGAATAGAGACAGGAGAGCAAGAGAATGATGGATAGATGAATGAAGCTGCAGCTTTTTAAATCTTTGTAATTTTTCACTGTGGACACACTTGTGGGACTATGACCAAGTCTCTGATTTTGAGCATATGAACTGAAGAAAATTTGAAAAGTGGTTTTAATCCCTTTCTCTCAACTCTGAGACAAGAATCTGGCTGATTTTATCTTCTTCAGTATGAACTGCTGGTTCATAGAGACAATATTCTTAGTGCAGCTATATTTAGTGTGACCTTAATCCTGCTTGCACTTAGACACCAGCTCCATTGAACTTGATGTAAGAATATTTCATGGCTGCTTCACTACATCCACTGTGAATGTCAGGGAAGAATTTTATTAAGCAGTCAGGTATATTAGCTGTTCTGCTATTTCTATTTTTGTCTTCACTCTGAAGCATCAGAAATACTCTCTCATATGAGAATGGGATTGTGTATTTACTGTAGAGAATGAATATACTGATTTTCTATGACAAATCCTATATCCCTTCAAAGGTGATGACATTTCATTTATCTTTTTCTTGGAGCATTTCTCTCTTGCTACTGGCACTGACTGAGGTGTATAAGAGTGGGACTAGAGAACACATTACTGGAATAACTGCACATCAGTTTTCCCTGCAGGAACTGTAAAACCTGGTATTTTTACAGAACGGGATTTAGCAGAAAAATGCCTCTACCACAATAACTATCATAGATAAAATCTACCTGGTGTGACAATCACAGGTATAGCTCTTTTTAAGTTTGTTTCCCCAGAGAATATATCACTGATATTTTATTCTACTGGTATTAGTCCCACCTTTGGCCTTACCTGGGATCTTCAGAGTGGTTTGGTTCACAAGATACAGAAATGAAATTAGACTTAATTCCTAGAAGAAATTTTATGAATTTGGATCACTGTAAGAACATATGACTTTTGTAGGAGTGAAATGGTCTTAAAGTGGTGGGGTCCATTTGGGTTGGGAAAGAAATGTGAATTGTTGATTCATATCACCAGGGTATATTTGGATCAGTCTGTGAATACCGTCTTGTACTTATCAAAGACAGATAATATTAGACATATCTAATAACTTTCTTTGATAAAGTAAGACCATGTTAAACAAGGAAAATGAAGCAGATGTAATCTCTCTGGATTTCAATAAAGCATTTGATGTGATGATCATTATTTAAAAGAGAGAAGATAGGGATTTAGTGCATGAATTGTGTGGAAGATAAGGGATGGGCTAGAGCACAGAGAGCAACTGACTGTGCTGAAAGCCAAAGAAAGATGTTACTAGTGAAACATGAGAACAGCTCACAGGGCTGAGCTTGTTTGATATGAGCATTTTTGAACAGCTTGAAAACTAGCAATGTGAAAATGAAAATTATAGAGTTTGCAGTGATTTAGGTGGATTCCTCTCACAAGGAAGGAAGGAAGGAAGGAAGCAAGGAAGGAAGGAAGGAAGGAAGGAAGGAAGGAAAGAAAGAAAGAAAGAAAGAAAGAAAGAAAGAAAGAAAGAAAGAAAGAAAGAAAGAAAGAAAGAAAGAAAAGAAAAAGAAGGACAGAAAGAAAGAAAGAAAGAAGGAATATGAATGTCATAGTAATAATTCCAGAACTCAAAGACTTTGCAGATGTTAACAATAGAAGTGAGATTCTGTTTTAAAGCACAAAGCAAAAAAATTTAGGATTTCACCGAATTTCTGTTGTGGACTTAATGTTTTCATTTGCAAATTGTAAGGGGAAAAGCTCTTTGACATAGGTTAAACTGAAAGACGTGTGTTTCACCTGTAACCATCTATAGACCAGTGGGGAAAGACCAGTACTCCAGAGGATGGTCCATGCAGCCTTTAAAAGTTCAAGGTATATGGGAAACATGATGCAGCTCCTGCAGAGAGGAATGTGGCTTAGGACATGCCACATCCTGTGTTGTGGCTGCTACCAAGGTTTGCCTAGAGAAGCACTCTGGGAAGTATGAGCTATCGGCAGAGACCAAGTGAGTTAGGACTGTTAGGAGTATGGATATCAAGATCAAGGCTGGAAGGCACTTTCACTTTATTGTTTCTTTGAAAGTGGCTGCTGAAATTAGGGAGGGAGCAATTTTGAGAAGGTTGGACTCTTCTACCCAAAAAATAGGCAATTATCTGTCTGTTATGATTATGTATTGATTCTGGTACCGCCATCCTTGTGACAATCTTGAGGCCATTTTCTGTTATTATTGTGCATTGATCTTTAAAACCTTTTCCAGATAAAAGCAGGAACATTGACTCTGGCTGACTCTCCAGCTCTTCGAAGTCCCTGCAAAACAACTGTGTCTCCATACAATACCCTAGGAAAGACAGGAAACAAATTTGACGCCTGAAAATCCATTCAAAAGGACATTGCACTTCAGAAGGACCACACTGGGAGAGGCCGGAGAGAAAATGAGTTGCAGGACTCCACCTAGTCTGAAATGCCAAAAGGTGTCCCACCACACAGGAGGATGAGACTAAAGGAGAGACAAGAGCATCACAGAATATTTGCAAAGGTTTGTAACTCTTGTCTTTAGAGTAAATGTATACACATAAAATACCCTTGGTTAAACTTTATTCCTAAATTGTCTGCTGTATTCCTCCAGAAGGTGCAAGTCACCGTACCTCTCATCTTGTACATGACCTTTGTGGGCTTCCACTTTGAGAGGCATTTCCAGAGTGTATGGAGGGTCAGGTTCTAAAATTGTCCAGATAATGTTCATAAATTATACATCACTAGAGTGATCATAATTATAATTTTCTGTAATTCATTTCTCATTTGTGTAAATGTTATTGGCGTGTCCTAGTGATGCCATGTAATTCTGGTGTTGAATCCACAGATCTCTACAGTGGCTTGAATCAGTCCTTTCAAAGGATGCAAGCCATGAATCATGAAACTACTTATGAGCAGTGAATCAAAGATGGAAAAAATGGTCCTGCCTTCCACTGGGACCAGATTCTGTCAGGCCGTTATCCAGAACAGAGAAAATGAAATATTGAAATTATAGAAATTCAATAATCCAATCCTAGTTATTGATTCTGATTCAACTGTGAGCCAGAAGCTTCACAGTGAAAATGTGATTTTTCTGAAATATAATTGTGAAAAGTGGCATAGTTTTCAATACGAAATCTAGTGAGAAATAAAGAGAATTCTCTCTTCCCTGAATTTTAGAAACCATGAAATGTGCAAGTCACTGTGATCAGGGTGCAATGTCATCATTTTGGATGCACTTAGGAGCAAGTTAATTCAATTTACCAGCAGCAGCAGGAGTGGCTGTGAAGATCCCAGTACCTGTGCAGAGCTCCTGTGCCAGCCCAGCACCTTTGGACTGCAGGGACAGTTACTGATGGGGGTCAGTGCAGATCAGAGCAGATCAGCACGTTCCCATCCCAGGTGGTATAATAAGCCAGATCCAAAAATAAGATTTAAATGCTTGATTCCATTCAGCTTTTCTCTTAAGTGACATAAATCCTGAGGATAATTTAACTTGCATGCATGAGTTCAATTAGATTAAAGGTGCTAGTGGTACTGCTAATCATCTTGCCAACAGCTATAACACTTGCCATTCAGGATGGCCCTTCTCTCCTTTAATAGCAGGATTATTCTGTTGGGTTGTTTACTGTGGATTTCTTTCTCCATCCACACTCTTTAGACAGGAAGCAGATATTAATGTAAACCTATTAGAAATGTTGCATACATGTAAGACATCAATTCTTAGCTAGTGTAATCCTGAATATTTTTAGCCACTTCTGTAAATCTGCAGAATAAATTAATCTGAAAAGCTGGCTGAGTAGTTTGAATTTGCTGGGTCCGTGTACCTCTGGGTTTAGTACCTCATCACAAAAACCATTTGAGTTCCAGATTTTTTGAAAGTGCCTGTCACTTAGTAGCGGATCAGGTTTTATAAAGAACTCAAGTCCTCAAGTAGGAGATGTTAATTTGCCTTTGGAATTATTTGACTCAAGAGATGAATCTTCAATTCACTGATTTTTCAGTGTTCCCTGCATTTTTTATACATTCCATAGAGACAGAGTTCTACTACTGATTTTCTTTCCAGACTATCTCACTTGCAGACTTCACTTAACAAACACATTCAAGCAGCATTTTCATTTCACTTCACATTTCCATTTGTTTCCATTTCCATTCCACTTAAACATTTTTTTCTATAGATTACTTACATTTAATGTGATTATAGTAATAAAATAGCTTTGCCTGGGGAGTTTATATTATACATGAAGCCCATGTAAACTCAATCCCTTAAAAATACACATTTATATAGAAGGAAATTGAATGTGGAATGCTAAGGATCAGTGATTTACAGTGAATTCTGGCTCCATGTGAGGTAAAATTGAACAGGTCGTTTTCCATTTTCTTATTTTTGTTAAAAATGCAGTTTATAAAAATGATCATATATCTGCATATTGCAGGTAATGCCTTTTGCCTCAGTTGCCCACTAAATAGAATTTAAAATATTGCTAAGTTAAAGACTTTAATCCCTTAATTTTTATTCTTTTCCTCCTGATAGAGAAGAAATATGTCTCTCCTTTAATTTTTTTTTTAATTAATCTGAAGAATTTTTGCTATCCTGAGATCTCTTTATGGTAAATCACAACTGGTAATATTTATCAAGAGTGAACCATTTTATTGTACATTTTACATAACTTCATTTTTTCTATGATCAATAGATCCCTTACATAACAGAACAACATGCTGCTTCAATAGTTTATGTTTCAGGGATAAAAATCAAAGTTTTAAAATTCTCCTGAAAAAAACAGAGGTGGTTTTAATCAGCTACAATGTGAAGTTCTGTGCTTCTGCTGAGTAGCTATCTTTTTGAAAGATGCAGATTAAGCATCATTAAAACAACTTCTCAATTACAGTGTTACATCTCTGAGTGAGAGCATCTGCTCTCCAGTCCCTATGTGCACACAGATCCAGAAACAAAAATAAAAAGATTTGAAAGCAGAGATAGAAGGCATTTGATCAGAGAAAGAAATTATAAGGGAATCTAGGAGAGAGAGAAGGTGGTACTCAGTGGACTTGGTACATCCTGAATTTGTATTGTTTGCTCAGGTGGACCAGAGACTTTTAGATTAGAAAGATATGAAGATTTTTTTTTTTGTCCAGAAATGATCCAAGCGAACCATCTTCACTGGGTTTTTCTGAGTATTCAGATTAGGTTGTTGTGCTTAGACTTTCTTTTAGAGTAGATATACCTTGTAAATAAGATTTATTTTTGACTAGAGTTCTCAGTCTCTAAGGAGAAATACTGCATCTAAAGGCAACATCTACACTCCAAAGCACTGCTCACTCACCTGCTGCTTAAGGATGTTGTAAAAGGTCTGATTTTACATGTTTGGAAAGTCTAAGAATATAAGGAAAAACATGGGTTTTTTTAAGGAAAAAGCAGTATAGGTACATGAGACAGAATACATACACTGGAAATGCATTTGAATATTAAACAAAATCAGAACTTTGAAAATTCAATTTTTCTCTTTAAATTCTGGAAAACAAACCTGGTGTTTCACATGTGCTTAACATGACTATTCCTTTGTGTAGATTATCTTTCCCTTCATCATGGGAGAGAGAAATGGCAGAAAGGAAGAGAATAATCTGTCATTCAGCCTGGGTTATCAGGTTTGTCTGGACATCCTCACCCCACACTCTGCTCTGAAATCTCTGTCACTTGATTTTCAGATCTCTGTTATGTTACAGGGCCCTCTTTGATCTCCACAGAAGATCTCACTTTGGCTTTTCATGTAGGTAGGATGCTTTTCAAAACTTGGCACATTACAGGATAGGGAAAAAGTTATCTCTAACACGATTTGAAAGTTTCTTTCCTATGAATGAAATAATGAACTCAATGAAGTTCATCAACAATGGTCAAGGTGTTTTAACATGTTTAATGCTGTTGTGTGACTTGCACTTTGCAAAGTTGTCCTGCAGCAGCGCACAAAATGTTAGGTGGAGATTCTGCATCCGTGAATATATATGATTAAATGTGTTTACAATCACAACTTAAATGGGTGATTAGAATGAAATGAGGAGTCACAAAGAAGTACAGTCATAATACAAGAGGGTAATTTTCTTTGTTCTTGACTGCTAAACACAAACACTTCACAGGGGTTTCCTTTTCATGTTAGGCCCCAATAATATTGAAAAAGACCTTCTGCTTTTTTCTGTCTTGTCACTCTCCTTCCTTCATTTGAGGTTCACTTCTGCTACATTAAAGATTCTTAAGCAGAACTAGTAGGTATTTTTACTAGGAGCTGTTACTTCAGAAGAAGTATTGGTACAGTGTTTTTAAACTGTCATTAGAAAATGTGGCTTGCCTCAGTTCTTCCTGAGCATTTAATAGACCATGTGTGATCATTATCTTGTGATATTCCTAACATTCTGTCTGCAGTCTGCACATTTGAGGCAGCTGTTTTCAACTTCTTTCTCTTTCAGAACATATTTTTGTATGGCTGACAGAAGGAAAATGATAAAATTTGGCTCAGGCCTGCATGACAACAGCTCCTCACAAGTGCATTCTCTTCTGGTACTTTATAGTATAATTTTTTCTCACAAGACCTTAGGCAGGCAGATCTGTTTATGCTTATTTGATCTGGCTAATATTGCCAGCCTAATGCAAGGTGTTTTACATCTATGTTGCTGATAACCACAGTTTGCTGAAATAATAACCTCTGATCCAGAGTTCCTGAAGTCCTAGGCAGGACTAGGAGAGTTGGTAACCAAAATAAGAAACTACTTTTAAAATTTACCTTGCTACTCTGCAAAGCTTTGCAATGCTGTTGAAAGCCTATTGGAAAATTAATCACTTAGTGAATGTGAGATCCCATATTTAAAGGGAAAGGAGATACTGTGGAACAGCACTGAAGACTGTAGAGATCATAAATATAATGTGCAACACTGTAGGAATCCACCCTGACTGTCTTTTGGTACCAAAGGATGAGGCTGCTCTTATTAAGCTACCCAGGAAGAGCAAAAGGTGTTGAGAGAGTGTTTCAGAGTGCTTATGTGAACATCGTGCCCCATACCTAAGACTATTATCCCAAGTTCTCCAATACTAAACAGCATGGATGCTATCCCTTAAATAGCCTTCTTGGCTGTTGGATTTTCAGTGGAGGAAAGTACTGCATGCTCAGAAGCAGTCATACATTCCCATGTGGAGTGCAGAAGACAGTACATCTGACAATTATTTTTCTGTTGCTTGTGTAATGTTTTCATAACCTGTGACTTTTCATAATTAATGGTTAAATCAAAGCACTGGTGTAGAAATAGCTGCAGTTGCTGACGGAGTTTAGCAGAAGACTCTTGATTTAAATAAAATCTTACGTTCTTGAAAATGTCTTTCCTGATTTTTTTAATACAATCATCCGCACTAATATCATATAGGTCCAATTATTGTACAGCTTTGGAGTCTAAGGTGATTTTGACAGAGGTATTATAGAAAATGTAGAGAAGTATATAAGTCCAAATCTGCTGGGCTACACAGTTTACCATAGCAAGACTCTACTGTACTCCCCTATGGATATTTAATTCATTACTGCCTCCCTAGACCCTAGACAATTATTTAAATGGCCAAGAAAAATGGATGTTTAAGAGTTGCTGTTTATGGCAGTATAGTGTTTAAATCAGCTTCTTTTCCAAACTGAGCACTTATGGCTATTTCAGATAGATCTCATCACTGATCTGGTTTGAATGTCTTAATTTGCTGCTTTTAATGCATTACAAGTTAATGTTAGTTGCTGTCCTTATAAATGTAGCTAATGTCATAAGTACCCTTATGAAAGGGTTAACATCTATTAAGAAGAGCCAACCTGTCTAAACACATATTCCACTGTGAATGTAAAGAGATTGCCTACAGAGATTCATGTCTGCATAGATATAGTTTCCATTATCACCATCAAGAAGCTTATTGTGTTACTTATTACTGTAATGGGCACGCAGCTAGGAGGAAAATGGAGGGGAAAGGTATTTTCATGTACAAAAAATGAATGGCAATGTGATACCAGATCCTCACTCCTAAAAAAATCCATCCAGAATCCACAGCCCCAAGTTACCACCCATTAGCTCTGAAAAGCTACATTTTTTATTTATTGTGACAATTAAATATCTAATGTTTGATTGCTGAATAACTCATCAGAAACAATACCTTAACAAATGTAGGTCACTATTAGACAATAGATTATAACAGTCATGCTGGGCAAATCCAGATTACTTGTACATTTCATTATTTTTCCACTTAAGGTGTAAACAACTTGTGATGACTCATGAAGGTGAAAATAATGAAGGTTTTGCTGAATCACCAAGACGGAATCTTCCAAGTTTATTAGAAGTCAGGAATGCTCTAATGGCCTATGGATTGTCACTGAAATATGTGAGAAAACCAGTTACAATTTACAAACTATTTGGAAAAAAGGATAAAGTGACTGTCATCCCTGTAGCGTTCTCTTTGACATATTCAATGGCTTTAGTTTATTTCTGAAATAAATACAGTGGAACCAGTCTGAGTCCTCTTTAATCTCAGAAAAATTATGAGGCAGAAACTTAATGATGTCAAACAAATTTATACAGTTTTTATAATTGTCAATATATAGACAAACTTAAAGGACTTAAACTTTGCCAGGGTTTGTTGTCCAACTGCCCCTAGTAAATATGAACTAGCTTTGATATTGGCTTTGATACCTTGCTGGGACTCATTACAAATATTATGCCAGATTTACTTGCAATTGCAGTACTTCTCCAATAAGTATTTCCCAAATGGCACTCTGTTTTGGTCAGGTCAGCAAGGTGTGCTCCTACTCTGTAGCTGGACATTATTTATGTATCACATGCACATGTTAGGGTTTCTGTTTTCAGCTGTGACTGGCACTTGCCCTGTAGCTCTACAGTGTCAGTAGTGGCACTCCTGGCAACAGACAAGCTTTGTACTGGGTCTGCAAGGCTCCAGCACTGAGGCTTGCAATGCTTGCTTCAACTGAACTTGCCTTGGCCTGCCTGGAGCTTTGTTCACTCTTTATTTTAGCTATAACAGCAACTCTTCTTATGGCTATATCCAATTTATTTTACTTTTCTTCATAGTATAAAACACTGTAATCTGCACAAGTAAATCTTGCACAGTAAAAAATGCACAGTAATCTGCACTGAGTAAAAAGACAAATAGTGGACAAAGAGAGTCATGGTATCATAGGTGAGGCCTTAAGAAATGGGAGCAGAGGACACGATACGCAGGCAGGGGCCCAAGCTGACACCATTACCACCATCAAATGGACACTGCCAGCGTTAGGAATCTTAAGAGAAATGAAAGGACTTGCATAAGATGAAAGAAAGGCATAGACATCAAAATAATTATGTGCACACTGTATATGAATTTTAATATTATTTTGAAACATTTTTTGTAACAGTGTTTATTTTTCCTTAAAAAATAGACCATCTCTAATGATATCTTGATTATTATATTGTTAAGATTTCATTTATACGAACAATAAATTCATATCTTTATGTATTCAGTGTGTTTTCTGTTTGCCCTTAATAATCCCACAATCTGACATAAAAAATAGGCTAGAGGAATTGATACATGATTAGATGTGACATTGCATACTGAGCTGTCAAAATCTGAACAGGTTAACTTGGATGTTCTTGAGCAATCAAATGGCAAATTAGAGTACATCCTAAGTATATTGAATTTTGACTGGTCACCAGGGGCACAGATCTGATCTTTGCAAAGCAGGAGTTCATTCTTGGTTCAGTTAACCAAGTTAAAACTTCAGTTTGTGTTGGCAGATTTGATTTTCATGGTGAATGAATCTTGAGCACTGTGAAACACTAAGCTGTTGTTTGTAGGACATGAAAACCTTGAGAGCTTTCTAAAATCAGTCTGCTGTTTTATAAAGGTATTTACCATATGGGTATTGGCTTCCTAATTTGGGGATTTAGGCTCTAAAGTCAGAAAATTTTATTCTGGAAAACAAGAAGACTGCAACACAAAGTTCAGTGAAATTGGGTGGCTTCCAAGTGATGGCATCATAAATTTAGTATGGTGGAGAAGACAGAAATTCCTTGATGCTGGGGACATGAGTCTGATGCACAGATGGAGGGTCTGAACAACCTGAGGGCACCACAATGGTTCTGAAGCGATAAAGTCTTCCTAGGAGATCAAATCAGACTGAGAGTGTTGAACTCACAACACATGGGGATGGTGGCAGCCTGGATGAGAGCTCATGTTGTTCAGAGCAGAGTCTGTCCTCAGGCTCAGGAGTAGACAGAGGCCAAAATTGATCAGACCAGTTCAGTGCAGAAAAGAGATGTGTTAAAATGACTGGGAAACACCTTGAACTGGTGGATTAAGTTTTACATGGATTATTCAGGGAATAACATGCACTTTTTTTTTTGTACCAATGCTGTTCTCTTGGTCTCGTTTTTTGTTGGGTTTTGGGTCTTTTTAAAAAATAAATGCTTCATATAGTATTTACTCTGCAGTTAATTGCTCAGTGTAAGCTTTATTTTGTACATTAAAATTTACCGAGAGAAATGAAATTCTGCGTTCTCATCCAACAAGAATGTAGTATTTATTTTTCACTGTCATTTATTGATTAAAAATGTATTATTTCTGTGTTCCTTTGTCTGCTTATCAATTTAGTTCCTTTAACTCCGTTATTCAATTACTTTTATTTTAGAATAATTTCCTTTTCATTCTTTTTTTTTTTTGCATAATGTATGCTTTATTAAAACTGTTGAATAGTCAAGACTGAACTCATTCTTCTTATTGCACAATAATCTATTAATAAGTCTACTGGAAAGAGATTCTCAAGTGAACCCACTCCTTTTATTCATGTGTTAAATAAGATCCTGCTGAAACCTCAAATTCATGTCCATCAAGCTAACTAGAAACGTCTGAACTGTGTGACTACAAAAAACCAAGACTCACATCACAAGAGTAGATTTACACAAATTTCATAGAGTATCAATCAAAGTAAAATGTATTCTTTTTTAAAAAGATATGGAAGAAGGATCTTTATAACAAAGACAAGACTAAGCAATAGTAGCAATTATATGCCCACCTCCTGATGGATTTTTGGTCATGATGGAAGCGTGGGGGCCAGATTTTTAAGAGATTTAAGCACCTAAGGAGCAATTAGGTAATAAGACTTGTCAACGGTGCCCTGGTGCCAACAAATGCACTGGCAAAGAGTAAAATTATTGCAACATTAGTGATTAAGGTCTGTATCATTTGTATTCCATACTTTTCAGCTATTAAACAACTCTTAAGAACTTAAGTCTCTCAGCTTATTTATCAGTAAAACACCTTGTGTGGCTAAATACCTACTCACATGTAATTAAATATCAATTTGACCCAGGAGAGAGACTAAGGTTATGGTCTCAACACAGTTCTCTCACAGCTGTCTGGGACATTGTTATCTCTCTGCTGGAATGAGTGTCTTCAAGAGAGTTAATCTAAGTAACTCTTACGTGCAGGTAACCCATATGTGAACATAAGCATTTGCATGGATCAGGCTGTGAGAGGCCCTACCACTGTTCCCCATAGTTCAGGTGGCTGGAACCACCAATAACAAAGAGTAACTCACAGTTAGGGTGTGCATGCTCTCACTTTACAGTTAGAGGCTGTACTTAACATTTTATTTTGGCAAACCACAAGATGAGTTTCTATCAGTGGGATCAAAGGAAATTGGAGAGACATTTAATCCATACGGATTTATTGGAATATGTCTAGTTAAACTTAGCTGAGACCTATTGTATTGACATATTTTTGATCATGATTCAGTTTTCATGCCACCAGGCCTGTTGGCAACAGGTGGGGTACACATGTCTCAAAGGGGAAAAAGATCTTTTCTCAGGGGTTAGCCTCTTCTCCCAGTAACAAGTAGCCTCAATTGCACCAGGGGAGGTTTAAATTTGATATTAGGAAAAATTTCTTCACAGAAAGGGTTGTCAGGCACCTGAACAGGCTGCCCAGAGAAGTGGTTGTGTTACCATTCCCAGAGCTACTTAAAAGACATGGAGGTATGACACTGGGCGACATGGTTTAATGGTGGACTTGGCAGGGTTAAGGGTTGGACTTGGTGATCTCAAAGGCCTTTTCCAAACGAAATGATTCTATGATTTATGATTCTATGAAACTACTCATAGAACTTTATCGTGAATATACAAGTACCATGCTATTAGTTTTTTATCTGATTTTTAGCCTGGAAAATATAAATTGAAACACAAGGCATATTCTGGATATGTTTAGATAATTTGGCTTCAAATTAATTTAGCAGAATTTGTTGCATCATTGAGATTGTCAGGGGGTTTATTTTTGCCATTCTGCAAGTCATGTGAAATAACTTTTGGCATTAAAGTGCATCTAAACATCCAAGCCAAGTGTAGAAGAATATGGTGAAATCCATATTCTGCACATTCCAAAGGGAACTGATTAAAGGTTCAGAAGATGTACACCTGGACAGTGAAAGCAGAAGCAGGTTACTGAGTTCAGAAAAGTACGTCATCCCATTTCCAATACCTTAACCCATTTACTCATTTAGCTTCCCTTACTGATCCTGTCATACAGAGAATGGAGACCAAACCTACTTTCAATTTTCTTTGATTTCAGTGAGATACTCTCAGAAACATTCAGTATTATTTAATAATACCTTCCTTAATCTCATTTCTGAAAACATGTACAAAATTTCATACCTACAAAGTAACAGCAATGTCAAGTTTTGGACAATATCAGGCTAAATGACATGGATTCTAACCCTGAGTAGGTGGCAAGGAAAATTTTGCTTGCAACAATTTCTGCTTATTAATATTCACTTTTATGTAGGCAACAGCTTTTCCTTCTGAAGGACAGATAAGTACATATAAGTCTCTTGGATTTTTGCAATTTGAAGAAATTCTGTTTATATATTATATTTTTCAGTCTGTAACTTTATTGAAATTGTGAAGAAACCAGGTTTGTAAAGGCAACAGACCTAGTGCACTACATGGTTTGATGGGGAATAAAGTGGAACAACTTTGAGAGAGTACCTTCCATTTTGTGAGTTGTTTTGTGAGAAAAGAAATCTCACAATGTCCAACAATGTACCCATTTGTCAGGTTTGCACTGTTTAGAGTAGTTAAGTGAAAAGTAACTGATAAACCACCATGAGGCAATTCCAATTAACTTGTGTATGTCCAAGGAAATGCAAATGAAATGTGAAAACACTGGAATATGGTACTCACCACATTCAAAATCTGTTTTTATCTTCCACAAAAGGTAGTGGGTGATTGATGTCAATAGGTTGTAGATTTTTCTGGGGTGGGGGGGAAATTTAAGTTATTGCAACACATTTAAAGTACTTACAGTACATATAACTTGGTAGTGCCAAGTAGTGACAACATTTTAGATAATCTGGACACATTCCTTTTTCACACTTTATTATTTATATCTATCATTTTGCACAATCTTAAACTTTAAACCCAAACCAATGTGGTTTTAGAAGTATTACTATGAGACACGAGTAATTCATAGAAGTGGGTTTGCCATGATATGAGAGGCATGGAGGCAGAAGAAGGAAAATGGAAGACTTTTTGGCAAGGTACTCCTAGAAAAGCAGTTGTTAGTGTCATAACCTTCTTTCCTCAAAAAGAAACCAACCAGCCTTTTTCTTAAATATTAAGATTCTTGTGTATTTAGTTTTGTGGAGGTTTTTTTCACATATCATAATACCTAACACTGAAGTGAGTTAACATACTCCTTAAATAGGATACTAGTTTTCCAAGCATTTCAACAGCTGTCTTGCATCTGACTAGTAATGTGGAGATGGAGCATTTTTATAAACTTTAATAATGCTCTGAATACCCTCAAAGAAGGTAAACAAACATTAAAGTCACCAAGAAGCTTATTTTGTGCAATCTTAGTCAACTCAGCCACAAAGTTCTTCTAATGCATGCCTCTTAGCTGAATTATCTGCAGGAAAATGTTTATTTAGCAGAGAGAACATTAGGTCTAGACCTAATGGGCAGAAGGCAAGCTTTGCAAAAGTGGCATTTTAAATGTGCATCTAGAAATATCTTTACATGTTTTAAGTTAGGCATCTGATGTACACCCGTACTTGGAAAAGTCATAGTAGAGACTAATTTGTGAACAATTCTGTGTCAATCAAAAACATGTGGTCTGAAAGGAACTTCTAACTCCTACTCAGAGTGGAGGTAATTCCAAATATAGAGATGTTTGTTCATGGCCTTGTTCAGCTTAGTTTTGAAAATTTCTAAGGATGGAGATTCCAGTCTCTGTGAGAAACCCTTTGCATTGCTTAATGACACTGACTGTGTCCCTTCCTTGTGACCTTTGGCTGCTGCTTGCCTTATTGCTCTGCACCCCTGAGATGAGTCTGCCTCTGCTTTCACTATCATTTCCCAGCCAGACAGTGGAAGGCTGCAATGAGATTCCCTCTGTTCCCCCTGCATCTCCTTACAAGTTACCTGATGACTTCACTTTTATGACGCAACCACAAAAGCAGATAACCTCTGCCACCACAAGGGCACACTGCTGGCACATGGCACGACAGGCACTGGAGATGGTCATTTAGCACTCAGAAAGGATTACAGGATTCCAGCAGACTTGAATTTTAAGAATTTACCTGAATTAATAGCAATGGCATAAAATTAAAATCTTCTAGGATATAGCTGGAAAAGAACTGAATAAATTTTTTTCCTGTAAGTATTCCACAGAATTTGCCTGTCCAGAGTTCTTCTCATGTAGTCACAGGAAGTATCTCCACTATTTCTCATGGAATTAAAAGTTAAGGATTCAAAGGGTACTCCTTACATCATCAAGCCAAATCCTCTTTCAGGACTATAATCCCAGAAATATAGTTAGTAGAGTTTCTTGTAAAATCTAGCTGAGGCTTATGTTTCTGGTGCTTGCACTATGAAGTGGTTCCACTACACTGATGGTTAGAAAAACTATTCTAATTCTCACACTAGATGTATTCAGCTCAAGTTTATAACCATTCATGACTGTGCCGGTGTTGCCTTTTAACTGTAATAGCTCTTTATCCTCCCCAGTAATAACAGTCCTGGTGTATTCATAGAAACATCCCTTCTTAGCCTTTCATTTCCTGGTTTCAAAAACTGAAAATCACAGACTGCAGCAGAGAATCTTTTCTAAAATGTTGTAGAATTGTATTAACCCATATTATGACTCCATCTGTTTAACAGTTCCCCTAGCGTCTCTCACCACCTGCACTGCCTCCTTTTACCTCACTCATTAAACACCTGACCTTTCCCCTTGTTCTTTTGCAATACTGAGGGCCTCGCATGTTCTGAAAGGGCTGTGACCCCTGAACCCCTAACACAGTAGTTTTATTTCACCTTCCTTTTCTCTTTCTCTTGGAAACTTCAAGTTACTCAAGTTTTGGGTGGGTTTTTTTTCCCCTTGTCAGCTGCAAATAAAATAGATCTATGTGATAGATGAACAATAGAACAAAAGTGAGATGATCAAATGTATCTCTATTGTTCCTATGATGTAGGTGATAACTGTGAATCTTCTTGTCAGAGCTGTCATGAATTATTTGAGTGAAATTCTCAGGAACACTTCTTGTACTGGAATTTAAGATGGAAAAGCAATTTCTTCCCCATAAAGTTATTGATCCAAATTTTAAAAGCAGTTTTTAATGTTTTCAACACTGTGAACCATTTCTGTTGGTAAAAAAACCTGAAAGGGTCGATATGCAAGTGAGAGTCACACCATCACTAGAATAAATTTCACAATATGGTGCAAAATCTATGGAAAGGTTGTCTAGAGATGTTCAACATGGGTTAGAAAATTAATGATGTCTCCACAGCATGGATGCATGAAGAAATCCAGCCATCAAAAGCTAAGAAGCTGAAGAGAATGTCAGAAAAGGACTAAGATATTCCTTACTAATTATTCAATATTAATCTTTCCAATTAGTTGAAAAACTGTTCTGTAGGAAAAACTGTGAAAACAGATCAATTTCTAAGAAAACAGAGTTTGGATTAAGATACAGAAAGTGTGATTCTCCTGCTACTTTCTGGTTTTCTTTGCAATGCTGAAAGGATGTGTACCTTTTTCATTCCACATAACACTAAAGAAAAAGATATGTATAACGAGGGTGAAGACAGCAGCAAGCTTCATGGAAGAATACCACCATTACTGTATAACTGAATTTTATTAATACATTTTCAAATGACTTATCTACCTCTTAATTTCAATATTTCTACTGGAATCAGTAATAGGCATATAAAGCAAGTTTCACTTTACACGGCAGCAGAGTTGTGTCTTAATATTAATAGACATCTGATGAAGTACCAGTATTAAGTGTGAAGGAGTAGATCTTTAAAATGTGGCTTTTAGTCTTAAAAAACTAATTTGGGGGTGGGGGGATGTGATTTTTTGTGTATTATTTAAGAAGTTTGGGTTTTCAGTTTTAAAAATGGATTTTATCTGTTTCTACTAAGCATTACCAGGTAATTCAAGGACACATTAATTAATCTCATCCTACAATGTGTAGTCATGCCTGTTAGCAGGAGAAAAAAGGATTGTGGGTGTTTTTAATATGCAAATCCCATGACTTCTCTGAAATTCATTTGTAAATGAACGTTTTTCATTCAGACAAAATGCTTAAGGCTAAATTAAATAACATCAAGGACAAGGGATATCCTTACCTCATAAAGACGCACACCCACTTAGAAATATAAATAGATCCAAATAGTCACCTTGGATCTAGACTTAAATTTACATCATGTTTTTCTACTCATATATTGCATTGTGTGCATCTTGATGCACTTGCAGCAAAACAATACTGGCTGGATATGAAAAAAGAAGCAACATTTCATTTGAAAAGGAGACTGTAGCTGTTCTGACCAGTTGAAGTACTGGACATTTGAACATATATTTACATTTTCAAACTCCTGCATGGAGTTTTACTAACAAATCTTCTCATCCTCCCATGAAAACAGAAGCTGGTGCTAGATGTTTACAGAAGAAAGTAACCCCCAGAGGAGCACACCTCTCAGGCTAATGACAGGTTAAAAGCAGAAGCAACTAGCCTTTAGAATTATGTGTTTTAACATGAAGAAAACACATGCAACTAGTATATGATACCTGAGACATGGAGATTTACTACTCTGAAGCCCGTGGTATGCATCCCTTAAAAAAAAAAAGAAATCCGCTTTTTTCTATCATTTTGACATAAACATTAGGAGAAACAAGACTAGGATTTGTACAAGATACAACAAAAAACCTACCCAACCTTATAGCCTTCTACCACAAACCAGCTTGTTTGCTCGCAAAGCTAGGTGCCAAAATAAAACCCTGCTAAGTTTCAGACTTCAGAGGTAACAGACATCTTTCCTCTGCCCCATCATGTTTTCACTTTAAGCTTCCTTCCTGCTGTTGAATCACACCTGCTTGCAGCAAGACAACACATGGACTGCTCAACAGCTTACTAATATAAACTAATGAACAATGGTTTGTCTGAAGCACCGAAAATACAACCAGCTAAAACTACCGGAGGTACAAGTAGCGACTTTCAATTGAGCTAACAAGATCTACAGCTTCCTTTTCCCAAGTACTTGATTTAATCTCCACTGGTAGCTCTTACATAAATAATAGTCCAGATGACACTGATTCTTGCCCTAAAGTAGTGAAAATGAAAGGTGTGAACCTAAACCCCTAACTGCTTACGTTCTTCCTTTGCATTTTCATTGTCCCACTTCAACCATTATATCACTATATTTTTATTTCTAAACGCGAATATAAACACAATGCTCCTCATCTCAAAAGGCATATTTTTAAGACCAAAAATGATATACAGAATTATTAGCATTGTAAAAGTAAGACCTCCACTTTTGAAATATAGATTTCCTTATTTTTTGAAATATCTTTGCAACCTTTCTGCTCTATATGTTAATATCCTACAGAAAAGCAACATGTGTCCTCTAGCTGAATATACTGGTCGTCAGGCTATGGAGACATCATGGTTTGCCCTGTTTTCCCTTTCTCTGTTCCTGTGAATTTTGAACCATCCTGTTTTTTTAGGAAAGCACAATTTTAAGAGAAGCCAGTCACTTAGCTGCAGGGCACTCTTTCACCTGATCTGAGCCATGGGTTTAGGCACCTTCTGGTTGATACAGCTCTTTTCCCCTCCAGGTAATCATCCAATCCATTGTATCTTAGTGTTGGAAGACAGGCAGCTGCCTTCATATGGATTTTAAAAGAAAACATATTTGCTGTCTTCTTCAAAAGAACGGTTCAAAATTACAGCTTTAACATAAAACTGTAGGCTGGGGTGTCCCAAAAAGGTAGAGGAACATCCTGATAGTTCTGGATCAGGCATCCCAGCTCCACAGAGATCGATTTCAAAACAGAACCTTTCTTCCATGGTTCTTGGTCTTCAGCACAGGGTCCATTCCTGCTGAATAGCTTCTTTCTGGAGTGCTTGATTTTCCTGGGCCCTGAGATACATCACAAGGTTGATGCAGTGAAAAACTAAAAAAGGTGGGTTTACTTTTTAAAATCTCTCTTTAGGTTACAGCAACAAGCTGTTACCTGTACTCTAAAGCCTGTACTCAAGGGCTTGGAATAACAGTGGATGCATCAAAACCTCTGTGTGATGAGCATAGTGGTGGAGCAGTAGATGTGATGGAGGTGAAAAACCCTTTTGTGTTTATTATGATGAGTACATTAGTTGCAAATGCAATTAATACTGGATTAGTCAGCTCATAATCTTCGACCAGTTTTGTGTTGCTTTACATTATGTTATCCATGAAACTTTCATCATTCCTGAGGAGCTGTAAGTAGCATTTCTTTCCAGTTCCAACATAAAGGCTGATTCCGAAAAATCTAAATGATTTTTCATATTAGCACATATTTATAATAAAATTAATTTAAATAATATTTCACAAATTCTTAATTTTATCTTAGTACATTATTGTTCCTTTTTTCCTAAACTGCTGTCACAGACTTGTATTTCCCATATGATCAGCCTATTTCAATCTTGTACCCTTTATAGAATATATAGCACAAGTCCTTGGGAGAAAAATTTCTAAGAAAGAATATATCAGATGCTTCAGGTTCAAATGACAACTAATACCCTGATAGTTTAAGCAGAATTTTTTTAAGACCTTTTCTATAAAGGAAGAACATCATTCATTGATCATCATAGTATGTCTGAAGAAAAGGACATTGCAATACATCACAGAGTGCCAAAAGCAAAAAGTATATTTTAGACAGTAAAACAGCTGCACTTCTGTCTAGAGAGGGACAGATAAGAAAGGCTTTTCACAGAAGTGATTTATAGAGATTGTGTTAGCTAAATGTTCAGGTCTGATCAAAATTAGTCCTGCACTTTCTGCAGTATTTTATTCTGTCTACTGTGATTTTTCCACAGGTGCTCCATGTATTCCTGGTGGATGGTAGCCCATAAAATACAATACTGGTCAGTGGCGGTAAGAGAGACATCCGGGGTCCTGAGGCAACAGTGGGAGACTATGGCTCAGGATAGCATGCTTTATTGGTTTTCTTAGGAGAATGTGTTCTGAATAGCTAAAGCCAAGAAATTTCAGGGTAAAATGTGTAGGCCATAGAAAGACAGCCTTACCATACTGAAACTGATAAAGCAATGGTAATCTATTTCCTTTTTTTTTTTTTTTTTCAGTAGTTGTTCACTACTTAGTAATAAGTTGTTTCAGGCCAGCTAAAATATGCAGCTTTTGGTGTGGAGGAGTATGTTTGTTGACCATAAATAACATAAACATTTTGTATTTGTGGCTCACAGCAACCTAAGTGGGTTGTAACTCAAAGACATTATATTAATTTTTCAGCTTTATGTGTCCAGACAACTGAGAAAATGATGCTCTGGAGCCCTTCAGTTCCTGTCTAGTCTGAAAACACTACATACAGGGAAGAAATTCCACTCCAGAAAACCCCCAGTCTGACTGTTTTCTATTTCCTCCCACTAGTACCTATACTTAAAGAAAAATAAACAACCCCTGTAAGTAAATGAAAGGCACACATACAATAATAATAACTTAGATATTCAGCAAAAATACTGAATTAAAATGCACTGGAAATGTGCATATAAATACTCTTAAACAGAGGATATAATTCTGCTACTGTTATATAAGTTATGTATTAATAATGGTAATGAAAAGATGGAAGTAAGGGAAAGTGTATTTGAAGAAACTCTAATATATGCACATAGATTTTCTTGGCAGACTTACAAAGGGTTGTACTGACTTTGCAACAGTTATATGCATAAGCTCTTCAGGGACCTTGATCCTGAATTGCTCCACACCGACATAAATATTATTACAGACACAAACTGTCACAGTGGAGCTCTCTACAAGAAAAGTCAAATAGGGATGCACAAGTTATTTCTCAGCTTTCTTGAAACTTGCAATTTCTATGAGCAGCAAAGGTAGACTAGGTATTCATTATCACAGGGAAGTACAGAGCAACTGATCATAAAAGATCAAATGATCTAAGAGTAAAATACACTTTGTAGAAGCTTTATTCATGTTTTCTTTTTCTAGAACTAAAGAGCAGCTGTTCCAATTAGTGAGATTTTGTTTTTTCCTTTTTGTTGTTACAGCTTTTGAATTTTCTGGAAACATAGTGATATATATTATATGAAGTGCAATCAACAGCGAAATTGAATTGAGGTTAGAAAACATTGCAAATGTTTCAGTTTTGTGAGAAAAAGAATGGTGATTGCATGGCCATAAATACAATGAATTCCATTGCTCCTGAATGAAACCAATACCATTACGCACTTTTTTATACACTGAGTGACCTTGAGTCTGCAAAATGAGACATCCTTCTTTTCCCATTTTTCAAATGAGTAAAAACTGGTCTCCTACATTTTCCAGGAAGACTTCCAGGAGTTTAACTTCCAGATTGAGGGAAAAAGTTGCAAAATAAAAAATTCAGTCTACTTAAAGAAAATAAAAAGCTGCCTCTGTATATAGACGGAAAATAAATGACTAGAGTTATGGATTCTGAAGCTAACAGGATCATTATAAGGCTTTCTGTATACCCCAGATAATTTTTTATTATTATTTGTAATTATTTATTCTTTACTAAGTGCATTTTTTGTTGTTGTCGAAAAATTGTCCTTTTTTTTTACTGGTTGTTTAAATATTTAGTCATTTGCTCTCATGAAAGTATCTGTCTTATTTTCTCTTTGAATTTACTTGTACCAGGTTTAGCTTACTTGAGACCTACCGTTATGTGAGGCTAAAGCGGTTACTTTATCCTCTTGATGGTAATTGCCTTTTGTAACACAGAATTTCCAAGGCAGAATCAAATCAACTTTAGTGCCATATTTTTTCTTGAATTATGACAAAACTATTTTTCTAGCAGAGACCTCCGATCTCTGACAAATTCTTTTAGAAATATTCCACTTTGATTCTTGTTTTTATTAACAATTTCTTTCTGAGATCTGTAAGTTAACTGTTTTTTTCATTAAATGCACAGAATTTTTAGTTGTAATATTATCTTGCCACATATAAAGTCTCCAGTACATTGTATCTACATAGTTGGCTTTATTAACATGTTTTTCTGTCTCTTTCAAGAATTAGTTTCTTTGTAAAAAATATGATCTTAATTGACATTAATCCCACCTTGCACCTTTAATTCTTTATTAAATGAATCCTCTACCTTTGTTTCTGTTTGTTTTGTCTGTGACAAATTTCACTTGACCGACCAATAGGATCACCCTGTTGCCCTATGGTAAACCAAGCATTGCTCCAGTCTTGGCATTTCCACTAATTAAAAAAAAAAAAAAAAAAAAAA
>VZRQ01006639.1:154311-202611 GCA_013397975.1 Machaerirhynchus nigripectus
AAAAAAAGCTGTGTGGATTTAGTAATTTTACAGGTTTATTCCTATTAATGCAGTTTATCATACTCCCTAATTGCTAATCACAGAAAGGCTTCAGGAGGTACTTCAGGGAACAGCTTAAATTTCATTAGTATTTCCAAGGAAAAGTATCTAGGGTTGTGTATTCATTTTTTAACCACCAATTCATTAACAAATAATAAATTGACAAATTAATGAAAGCCTCCTACAACAACACTGAAATTGCCTATTTTTTTAATATTCTTGGCAACACAGGCAGTATAATCCCAGTTGTTTGGAGCAGGAGAAGGTTTGATCTTTGCAGGCTCCCCCATTAAGAGTCTGAGAGCTGTGAGCGTGGAGCGGTGACATTTATAACTCTCTGTACCTGGCTATTGATCATTCTTGTATTTGTATACAGGAACAGATGTTAGTTGACATTTTTTGTTTAATCTTACAAACGTGCTGAAATTGCCCTTGGAGGTCTGGGTGAATATGGAGAGGCATGTTATTATCAAAAACTGAAACCACGTGGAAACAAGCCAAGAAGGGTTTTGCTCTCAGAGAAGTATAGAAGAATCTGGGGCCATTTCTGATCAATCTGAGCTCATCACTGCAAGAACTTTTAGGAATTTCATTCTATTGTGCAAAGCCAAGGGCTTACCTCACTTGGGAGTAAATGCAGGTCCAGTTCATTCTAGCTCATGAAATAAAAGGTAAAAAAATTATCTCTGTTTTTCTCACATATATATTGCTGGTTTTTCATGTACACTCTGAGAAAGACAACAATTCTCCATCTAGAATGTAAGCTCCTATATGGCCTTCAGCCTGCTTCCCATAGCCTCCCATTAGCATGAGGACTCATAAAATCCACATACTTTCAGAATGGATTTGAGATTTTTAAAAAATCATTATTCTAAATATTGCATTTCTATATGCCAGTGGTTACACCTGGCCTTTTGTAGTTACTGAATGATTCATAATACAAATATTTACAACTCTACATGTCTTGTTAAGCAAGATTGTTCACATCCTTTAATCAAGAAATTTACATGTTTTGTGCTGACTTTTGAATTTTACTGGTTGTTTAAGGTACAATCAAGGCTTGAGTGGGATTTAAGAGGGGGGCTGTGATCACACAGTTGCGAAACTGAGCTCTGTTACCCTTTGGTGACAGCCTCTGTGTGTGTATTAGGTAATTGCAAGCTCTAAGCATGAAATTGCAGGAGTCTGTGATGTTTAACCTGTGGTATTGGAGGAAGAGGAATATGGTTTCCGAGACCAGGATCTGAAGAGTCACCTTTTTTTCCTGACCATGTTTGAAGATGGTGGAAAGTTTGGGTCTCAAACAGTACAGTTCAGTGCCTTGCAATAAGTTTCTGTGTGGCTGCTCATGCAAGTATTTTCATTAAAGAGTACAGCATCACTAGCACCCTGATGCTTCAAAACCATTCCTATTTACCACCAGATTGCACAGTTTTAGAGCAACATGGCCTTCGTGTCTGCTTAATGACCACTTTGAGTTTTTAAGAAATGCTTTCAACATTGTTTCTCAACATAGGTGATAAACTTACATATGTATTCTCAGCATCTTACAGTTCTTGATGTTTGCAGAGCCATTCATTCCCACACGATTTGCAGCTGCTTGAAGCTGTGAGACTGTGACAGGTCTGTATAAAGAAATACAGGCTTTTACCACAGATCACTTGAGAGAACAAAATTAGCAGGAAGCAACACACACATAGCCCACAATTTACTGACCAAGTTCTAGATTCACTGGGAAAATTCCATCTTTACATCAAGCCAATTCCCAGACAAGTCCAGCTAAGCAGATCTACAAGATAGGTGAGGTTGCAAATAAAAACTCTCAGGATTCCTGAATTTTTGACGAGGTGGAGGGAGGAAAATGCATCATCCTGCTGCTTGCATGTTTACCTCTTGCTGGTTGTATGTTTTCCTGTGCTCCAAATGACTTCATATTCATACCTTTTGCTAGTTTTTAAATAATTTATTTAAAAAAATACTCACATGCTGTGCATAAGGTCTCTTGATATGAATATTCGGACTGCTGTCTTTTTTGGGATACAACATTGTGTAAGCTAACATACAAGCACAGTCTTCTGGCATGATGATACTAATATCTGTGTGTCTTAGTAAAAAATAAAAGTAGAAGGAAATTTTTTTAAAAAAATTAATACTAAATATCAGTTGATAAACTCTTAAGGGGCTTGTGGGTAAAACAAAGAAATATTTCACTGCTGCATATCTCTGCCTTCTTACAAAATGGAACTGATGGACTGAAAGGCAGTATTTTGGAGATCTGACCCTTCTATACTGCTTGTAATGCTGAAGATTTCACTCTGTGCAGCTCTAGGTTTGGGCAAGTCATAGTTGTATTTCTTAAGGGAAACACAGTTTTCCTAATTCCACATTGTAAGATTTATATTTTCCTTAGGTTAGAAGTAAAGCTGTTCATGATAAAATCCATTTTTATGTCCTCCTTAAAGGAGAAAAGCAGTATATAAACCCCAGTTCTTCTGTATCTAGTGCCTTACTCTGTTTTTCCTTTGGTTAATTCATAGGCAATTAATTCTCCAGGACCACCGTTTTTTAGAGCCAAACGTAGAGCAACTTCAACTAGATGTTTAACTTAAATGTTTAAAATCTTATTAAACTTGACAAGTGTGCCAGAACAAGGCCACAACCAACAGGAGCAAATCTAGTAAGATTTAAAATTGTTTATATCCCTTATATCTGAGTGAAAGGCAAAATTTTGTTAGTATGCAGTACTTAGAAACACAGCCAATCAGCTAAGGGCATTTTTTCAAATATGCTTGCAACATAGCCAGGAGTTTCATATTAATAGGAAAGTGAGACCCAAAACCTGTATCTGTTTTGATCTGCGGAGGATTTCCAGGACTCCTTCTTCCTCCATGTTCTCCAGGAAGATAACATGTTTATCACAGTAACAATCATTTGTTTTGCCAGGTACAAAGCTAATTTTCATTGCACAAGTGGAGATTCTTACGTTAAACACAGCCTGTTCCTGGGCAAGCAACCTCAGTACAGCTGGCATGTATTCAGCCTTCTGAAAATAATATTTTGAGTCCTGGCTGATGTTGGACTAAGTAAGACGGACAGACAAAGCTTCTTCTCACTTAATGTCCTTGACCTAAATATGCCTGCATTATCCAGATTTAAATTATATGAAATTTGGACTAGGAAAATGTCAATGCCTTATGACTAAACATAAGTAGTTTTATCTGAATTAGAAAAAGGAAAAGGAAGAAAAGAGGAGACTAGCTGAGACTATCACTTTAATTAGATGGAGAAAGCCCATCTATCCACCTGTATTTCAGGAAATACTCATGGACTACTAGAAAGAATGAAGCAAAATACGGGAGTCTTCCTGACAATCTGATACAAAGCTTTAAGAAATGTGGGCTGGGTCACAAGGATTGTTTGTGAAGTGTGAAGTCATTCCTCACCACTTGTACGAAATTATCATTAGGAATAACATGACAAATTCAGGTCTTCTTTACATTTTACAGAGTTTGATCACCTCCTACTTGAGACAAAGACAGAAATGAGAAGCCAGTGATGTGTGTGTGCTCCCTCACTGCCTCAAAGATAAATGTCTATCACTCTATGCTCTCAGACTACATTTGCTCTCACCTGGATCCCTGGCTTCAAAGTTTTCCTGTTAATTCTGCATGATACCTCATAAACCAACAGAATAGATTGCTATCTGTTTTCCACTCAGTTTGATGCTCTTGACCTTAGCCTACTAAAAAAGAAATTCCTTAAATAGTAATACTGATTTATTTAATCACACTGAAAGTAACAGTTACAAATCTCTGCTAGTGGGTCCTTTAGTCCTATGAAAAACAAAACTGTTGTGAAAAAGAGGGCTACATTTCTGTAGCACTGACAGTGAAAGCTGGTCTGACTCAGAGCTGTGCAGTTTTTAAATGTAAAATTTGCCGCAGGGCCATTGAAAAACGTGTCATTAGATCCATAGTAGAATCTGAGAGGGGTATGTGAGTGGGTGTTTTTCTTTCTTTTTTAATCATTGTGGTTTGTATTTGTAAACATTAAGAGCAACATTAATTGCTAGTAAGAGGCTGACATTAATCACAATAGCTGTACTGAAGACATTGGACTTTGACTGACGTGCACCAGGCAGGATCTAACTTTCAGAAGCTTTCCACTCAGCAAGGATCCTTTTACTTCTGTAGTACACTTTTATGCGTTTCACCATACCACATCCAGGAGGATCTATCCTTTCAGGAGGTGTCAGCACTTTCTGAACACTTGCTCGTTATTCTTTCAAAAGTTGCAGTGGAGAGGAAGAAAAAGAAAGTAAACAGATTTATAGGTTTATTCCCCCCCCCCCAGATTACATCTCTTTACCCTATATCAGGGTACTATCAGTTTTCTAACATATTTTGGAAAGATCAAAATTATGCATTAAAGATCCCATTTTGTATTTCACAGATTAATCACACAACATATTCTGTTTCTGTTCTAAGTAATCTAACAGAACATGGCAAATTTAGTGCCAGAAAAGTGGTAACTTCTTTAAAGATTTAGGTTCTTATTTATTTGGGGCACAATGTAGTCTTCATGTGCCCTGTCATATTTACGGAGCATTTCCAGGCAGTGGAAGAATGTTCCTCAGCCAGGACAGGGAGCAAAAGAAACTTAAAGTGGACTTTGCCTGAAACCTGTTCTAAAAAACCTGTGCTTTGAACATTTAACAGTGTTATGGCTATTAATTAGCACATCTACTGCAGTGTACTAAAATGGCTTGGTTTGAAAACATCATAGTTTGTAGACACATCACCTGATAAAAAGAAGATCTTAATGCCTCATTGTGCATGTTCCTCCTAAGATTAATATTTAGCTGATCCAATTTTTCCATTGTGACCAGTGAAGCTCATGGAAAGCTGTTTTTGCAAGTACCTGATGAAGTATTGCTGCTTCATTACTTACAAAGTACTATCAACTGTGATCAAATTCAGATAATTTACTTGACATAGAAAGATCCAGAAGAGACATTTATAATATGAAATGCTTTATGATATATCAGTGGAGCATTTTTATGAAATCTTTTAAATTTTCTGTTTATGACATAAAGAATTTTTAAAGACTAGAAAACTTGTCTTCTGTTGCTACTCTACCACTGCTTCAACAGCAGGTATTAGCCCTCACAATGTAACTTCAATACCTCAGGATTTAATTTAAATACAAATAGTCAAATGAAACCTAGCAATGAGGTGATGACCCACAGTGTTAAAAAGATAATTAGAATTACCATTTTTGCGGTATGAGAAGAGCCATGCAGTGACATACATCAGATACTTGCAAATATGTCTAGGCATTTCCATTAATTTTGCCTTAATTTTCACTTTGAATTCAGACAAACTCAGCTATGAGTGTTACTGTAGAAACTAAATGCCTTTGCTGCCTAGCCTGTGATATTTGATTCCTATATAGAGTACAGTTATACTCTGTATTTCTATCAGTGAACACTGGGAAATGAAGAGTAAGCACAGATCAGAAATGTCCCCTGCCAACACTCTAAAGACTATTTCTTGAACAACTCCTTGGTAGCAGTACTGGTTTTAATTGGTGCACCTTCCCACTGTTTCTCTGAACTCTTTTCCACCTCTGTATGATGCTTACATTTGCATTTGTGCTATTATGGTGTGAACTGGACTGAAGAGCTGATCCAGATCCAAAGTAAACATGAACATTCATCATTTATCTTGTGAGTTATTAAATATTGAACCACACTCTCACATAAGTCATATATTGGGAGTATGTGATCAAAACATGCTATGTTATAGGCATAAATTCCAGCAAGAGAGAAACACATGCATATGCTTTGCCTGCCCATATATCCTCCACATTACCATGTTAATTGTGCCTGAAAGCCTGGTGAAGTTCAGGCTGACATAGCTCATGCAGCAGGAGTAATGTCCTGGCTGAGAGAGGCAGATACTCCCTTTAATTTTCCCTCTGGATTTGATTTTTAATAACTTTAACTTCTGAATGAATGGGTAGTTCCAGCTCTTTCCAAGGCCTGGTTCATTTCCAGTTGAGCATATTATGTGGGGTATGAAATTTAAGGGCTAAGTCTTGGCAACAGCTAAGTCTTAATAGTTTGGATTTCAGCACCTTAAGGAAAGGATGTGGCTTGAAAAATAGCTCTGGAAGCAAGTATTTTTCCTTCTGAGAACAGCTCACAATATTTACTGGGGCCCAGTGCCTAAATTCTCACACATTTGCAGCATCTGGCTTTATTCAGCTGGTTGAAGACTTGATCTAAAGACATCAAGATTTGTGGTTCCAGGGACATAATGACTTAAATCCTTATTATGAACAAAAGCACAATCTGTATTTCATTAAAGTCTTTGTAATGAGGATGGGCAAGTTGGTGGACCTAAGCAGGCAGTTCTTACTTCACAAATAAGACACCCTGTTGACACTGCCCTTGTGCTGCTACTTTATTTGGTAGCTCAGAAGAGCAAAACACAAAGGTGGGTGTCCTCAGCCATCCTGCAAGCCTTTGGAGCGTCTTTGGAGCCATTCACATTCCCATTGCATCAGGAACAACTGCCTCTTCACAGCACGTCTCCTATATCTAAATATGACATCTGGTTCTGCCAGTACCCATCCCAAAGCAGGGTTTCTGGAGGATAGAAAGCCCCCATATTTCACTAACCTTGCCTCATGACATTATTTGGAGAAAAACTATATAAGTAGGAAAAGCTAATACAGATATTTTGGGTAAGGTGCCGTACTCTTAGCTGTTGTGGTGTGTAGTTTCTTGCCTTGGCATGGCAAGCTGCAGCCTTCCCGGAGAGCGCTGTGGGGGTCTCTTAGGCAGAGCAGCCGCGCTGCGTCCCGTGGCCTCTTCCAGGCTGCCCCTCACTTGCTCCGGCCGGCTGTGGCTCCGCCACAGAGATGGTGATAAAGGAGGGGAGAAGGCTTTCCTCATGGGGCTGGAGAAGGTCTTTATTCCATGCTGGCTCCCAGAAGCCTAGGACCAGCGCATGTGGTGGCTCCCAAAGGCTGAGGGCCAGCACATGGCATGGTTAGCCCAGGCAGAGAGAGGGGAGCTGTTGGCAGCCTGATCCCCAAAGGCAGAGAGGATCACATGGCCTGTAGCCAGTGGNTTAAGAGGAGGAGGGGGAAATATTACACCGCGCTTAGCATGCTTCCTAGCTTGGAAGCTAGGAAGAGAGGGCAGAGGTACAGCTGTTCCTAGCTATGCAAAACATCACAGATTTCTTGTCAGAAAAGTCTTGTGATTTTTCTGACATCAGTGTCACTAAACCTTCAAACAGTATTTCATATAATTAATAACAAACTTAGATACTAAGATTATCGTTCAGCTTCATGAAGTGCCGTGTTATCCAAGGGAATATTTCCAGTGGGGTAAAACCAAATGGTGAAACCTATCAACAAAATAAACTTAACTACTTTCCTTTCAACAGGAAAACCTAACTACTTGTTATGATGATCATGTTATGATGCATACTTAAACCACAAAAAAGATTGGTTTTCCTTTAAGCATGCACGTCTTTTTTTTTACCCCCCTGATCTGCTGCTGGAACCTTTGCAGTGTATTTTTATACAATTACTAAACAACATTAATTTTTCAAATTTGTTTTCAAGCTTATTGTCAAAATGTTCTTTTGCTTTTAAATTGTTTTCATCATTCAACTTTTTAGATTAAAACATTGAAAAGACTTCACAATAATATTTTTTCTGGTTTTATGGAACTTTCCTACGCTATTATCTATTTCCTTAATAAATGAGATTTTTGTTCCACAGCATATTTGTATCTCAGCCAGGTCTCACTTCTCCCATTTTGCTTAAACTAAGGATGCTTAAAATAAAGAATAAAAATCCCTTTGCCCTACCCACAAAGAAAAAGCCAAAGAATGCTGGGACACAGCTCACCTCCTGCATCCAAAAGAGATATTACATGACTAGAAGACTAAAAAATTTAGGATGAATACAACAGAGAGCCGTCATTATTTTAAATCAAGCAAGTAACCTGACATTAGTGTTCCTTCTGTACTACCATAGTATCCATGCAGCTCTGGGCAGCAAGAAATGTGCTGTTAGGGACCACTGACATCCCAGGAGATCACTCTCCACTCAACATGCCTATTCCCTCACAGACTCCTGCCAGCCAGGAGCTGCTGTGCTATAGGTCCATCCTAAAGGCCCCTATGGGATCACAGCTAAGTTAAACATTAGTTTAGAGTAGCCCTGGTTTTTTGCTATTTCCACTGAGGCAAATGTAGAGGTTTAGGACCAAGAAATGGGAGCTGCCTTGCTGTCACTTATTTATCTGTACTCAGCACAGGCTGGACACTCCAGGCAAACGCTGAAGTACACAAGGTAATCTTCTGAGCAAAAATCAAACAAACCTCTCTAAACTCTTTTCATTATAGTTTGCTCTCTAATGCCAATGCTAGTAGTAGTTTCTGGTCTTGCTGTAAAGCTGTCTTAAGAGAGCAAACGACTGACCAGAGGGGAAGAGGAAAGCAAATTGTTTAGAAGACAGAGATCAAATTTTAATATTTTCTCCCTCACACTGCCAAGTGCAGAGACAAGTACTCATTTGTTATCTATGCAACAAAATAAGAGACAAAAAAAAAAAAAGCTTCTAAAGAGGACCAGATTTGGTTTGTAAGCTGTAACAGGCCTACATATTTTGCTATGTAGATACTCCAAGATACTCCTGTTATGCTAACCAGCTGAAATAAGCTTCAGAATAATGCTAAAACAGAATTTAGGTGCAACTTTTCAATTAACTTTAAACATAACTGGCTTAACTTAAAAAAACAAACAGCTACACCATATGTAGTCACCCTGAGATTGCAGGAATTTTAGCAAAATGCTTCCATCGGCAGAAAATACTAAAAATTAAATTATCCCTCCTTACTGTGTCTATTACAGATATGCTATATAGATGTACCCATATATACTACTGGACTGGTGTGTACCTATATCTATATATCTATATCTTCTGTATCTCTGTATCAGTATCTCTACCAATATCTCTATCTATATATATCTATATAATGTAATCTATATATATCTATATCATCTACATATATACCTATCTCCCATATTTCTATAGTATAGAGAAGTGCTACATATTTGCATTAGAACTTACTTGTTATTAGCTTTGACACACTTTGACACACCGCATATATGGGATGCATACAAGAACTCAGCTTATAAACAGTATGATCAGAAAATGGATAATACATTAAACTTGAGGTTTCTCTAGGATTTGTGTGACTTCTGTATGGCTGAAACACTTACCAGTCTGGATTTTCTTAGCCCCCATCCACAGGATGGTTGACTTAAGTGATTAGAAGCAAAAAGTATGGAAGTGCACTCTCTGACCATAGCAGCACAATGTGGAGACTAAAATAGATGTTGAAAGCTTTCCCTTTTCAAATATCTTTTCTTTTTCTAATTGCCATTACACTTTTGATAAAGCTAAAAAGGAACTATAATTACTGGAAATACTAATTTGAATTCATTTTAGCTATGAATGAATGGCAAAATGACTTTTCTCTTTTGTAGGTCACAAAACGAAGGGGAGACTATGGCATTTCAAGCGAGTTAAAATAGTGGTGCTAATTTTAACCTTGATAGATGACATAATGATCCCACTATAAGAGAACTACAACATTGTTCTAGTTCTGGTTTCCCCATGGGCCTGAGTATCTCACCCAGCTGTCAAGTGGAAGAGTGGCTGGAGGAGGATGTGTGATGGGAGTAAGCAAGGGAAGGGAGCCTGAGTTACCACCACTCATGGCAAGGCATGAGCCATAAAACGGTGTAACAGAGCTGAGACCAGGCCACGCTAACAGGGAACCACATAACACCCCCACTGAGGATCCCTTAGGTCCCATATGGATGGAGTTGAGCTGATTTTAATAGCAACCTTGAAATTTTTTTTGTCCTGGTAACTCTGTTTGTATAAAGGCTTCTTTTACACTGTAACTTACACTTTCATAGACTCCAGAAAAGATAGGCAAGGTGAAAATAACCAAATATTTTGAAGAATCCCACAGGGTTTATGGTGTTTCTGTATGCACTCACAGTCATAGGATCATGAAATAGCAAGCACCTCAAGCATTTCAAATAAGATATTCTTGCCACTGCGTGAAGAAAGCACACAAACTCATCTAGAGGCTTCGTCATCTGAATAAAGCCAGCTGATTGTCAAGAGAGCAATGGCTCAGATATCTCCCTAATATTGCTAGATGACCTGTCAAGGTTTACTGAAATTCCAATTACCAGAAATCATTCAAGCACTCTCTAGTAATAATTATATCCTCTGCTGCCTAGTAGATGGTACTGAGCAGGAAACTGGAGGGAAAATATAAATCTACATTACATTCTTAATGATTTAATATTTAGTGAACAATCCAAGGAAAAAATTACTATTTCCAGATGATTGCCCCTGAACTTCATGAATAAAGATAAATAATAAGTATCTTCATTGATTCTCAAGAAATGCAAACACAGCTGAAAAACAATCACCTATTCTATGTCTTAATAACCATGTGGGTCTAGGTATTTCTCATTACCATGGTTTGAGAAGGTATAGGGTTTTGCTTCCTCCTCAGTCATTATGGCCTCATTCCAACATTTTAATGTTTAAATGCATCTTTATCTTACTGTCCAAGAGATCCAGCTAGTTAATGGTTGAACAGCAATTCTAATAAATGTGTTGAACAAAGCAGATGATCATCATCATAATTTAAAATAATTCCATAAGTGCTTTATCACCATTGTGTAATACTGTAGCTTTAGAGTGTTTTGGTGAAGCTTGCACTTCTATTGTTACCCTGGCCTCAAAACAAGAAGCTCATTAGGAAAATTGCTTAAATATTTTATCTGGCAGTTAACATATGCAATCTAAGAGTGGTCATCATTGACTCATTACGGTAACAAATATGATAGCATAAATCGGATGAGACAGGGAGATTTACGGGGTCAATACATGTGGATAAAAGAGCATGGGATGAGTCCAAATTCATTAGTTGCTATGGGTCTGTGGGAAGAAGGAAGATCCTGGATGGCAAGTGTTGCAACCAGGCAGCAGCCAGCATCAACATCCATCTGGAGAGCTACAGAAATTTTCAGAATCATAAATCAAACTTCTAGCAGTGATCTTGTGGTTGTGTGCTCATGGGGATAGTAGATACAAGATAGTTAAACTCATCAGGTAACGTGAGCAGCCTAAGACTGTGTCCCCTAGTACACCTAGAACACTCTCACCTGCACTGACTAATGAGAACAGTCTCCGACCTGTTCCCTCATCCAGACTATGAAGCAAAATGGAGAAATAGAGCCCAGAGCTTGAACCCTTAGCCAGGCTCCGTTTGGTCTGCAGACTACTGCATCCTATCTAATTATCTCACAAGTGCATCTGTGCTGACACAAGTTGTTTCAGCACACCCTTAGGGAATCTACATCAACAGCTCTGAGTGACATTTATATTTCCACAGTGTCACTTAGAGAGGTGATATGAAAGATATAAGATACAGCCAATATATACAAATATCAGAATGACTTTTAAAAATGAGAGATGTTTATTCTGTGCTGTTCATGAACTCATTGTCAAATAGCTCATACCAGAATTCCCTAAATATGTTATTCCTTTATCAGGTTTTCTCAGTTTAGGGGAAAACATAACTAGTGAAGTACAAAATTTAAAATTGGGTACCCATTAATAACTTTTTGAATACAAGAAGTGGGAGTACTTAATAAGTGCCCACTCTGTCTCACAGCGAGGCACTGCAAGGCAGGCAGCACATCAGCTACTCAGGACCACTTGGGCCACCACCTCTCGGGATGGCATTTGCTGAGGCTCATCTATTTCAAGTTGCTGGAGCTGCCTCTGTCTTTTACCTTGGGAGTCAAAACAGACAACTCAGGCCTCTCTCTGTTCTGCTGTTATTTGCTCATTATGCTGTCTAACATTGCTAGATGTCATCCCCTTTTCTATTCGTCTCTCTTCTCTATGTGGAAAGAAAGACTTTTGCTTTCATAGTCAATGCCCTGTGGCATTTTTGCCCATCACAATCTCTTAAGACAGCTGTGTCATATTTAGGTAATAAATAAGATTTCTCAGTTTTCTCTTACATCATCAAGTATTCAGTGGAAGTCCTATTAGGTGGCAGTGGTGCTGGCAAGTCTTATTATAAATTTTTGACAGAAAAGAGAAAAAGCGAAAGTTGGGACAAAGGGTCACGTATTCATACACAATAGCAGTTTGGGCAATCACAATCATCTTTCCCCATACTAGTGGAAAGGCAGGTTTTGTTTTTTCTTTTTTAAACTGATTGGCATGTTGTGCTGGGACTCTGTGCAGACAGAGCTGCCTGCATAATTTTCTCTAAAAGAATACACCCCCAGACTTCTCAAGACTTTTGAATCAATAAATCTAGAGATTTTTCACAAGTCACTCTAGAAAAACTAACTTCTTAAACAGAAAAAATAAACCAACAAGGGTTAAATAGATGAAAATGACAGGATTTGTTGCAGAGAAAATTCCCTTCCTTCAGAGGCACTGGTAGCTCATAAAAATCTGTGCACCCCTTGAGATCTCTCCTTTCCATCTTGTCTGGCACTTGACAATGCAACTGCTCTGTGTTTTGCTGGGAACTCTTCCTGGCCTGTGACTGAATGTCTGAGCAGTGGCTCAGGGGATCTCTTGCTCTCTGCCTGCCCTACCCAGCAGCCAGAGAAAACACTGAGAGCAAACGTGATCTTTTCCCCACTACACAAGCAATCCTTCGGCTTTGTATCACTTTGTATTTGCCTGAGGCTCCAGAAAATGTATTAAAAAATAAAACAAATCTTACCGAGGTTTGTATCCAATCTGTAAATTGTGTAACTACATCTGAAAACAAGCAAGAATTAAATTCCTTGGCAGGTTTTCTTTCTTGGTTAAACCTCTCTTAGCTACACGGATAAATGTTTCTCACTTTGCTAATATTGCTTACTTAGCTAATATTAACCTCCTTTTAAAGGCACGAAATTTATTTATGTCAGTGCCCAAGGACCAAAGTCTAGTTCTCCATTTGAATAAATGGTTTTACAACATACAGTAGATAAATAATTTTATATTGTAGTGCTTCTGGGCATCATTTTAGCTTGCATTTTATGCTACAGCATGAACAACTTCTGGTACTGATTTTGTTGATTCTGAGTTTGAATAGTACACAGCTTTCTCCCCCAGGTCTCTTTTCCTTCTCATTTTACATTCTCTCTCATGTCCAAACTGCAGAGCCACTATCTGTCCCTATAAACATCAGACAGGATGAAGCAAGTTCCCTTGCTTGCCAGATTTAATTATTTTGTCAAAGGCAAATTCTGGATCTTTCTGAATGTTCTGCCTCAAATCCTGTAATAATGTGTTCCCTTAGTCAGAAACTCCCCTCAAATATTCTTTTGGTACTCTCTTAATATCAATAAAAATACATCTGAAAAGTTTGTTTGGCTTTTTTTTTTTTGTTCTTTTTCCCCAAGTGAAAAATAAATGCAACACTTGACTCACACAATTTGGTCAAAGTTCCCTATTCACATAACAGCTCAATGGCTTATAAATTATGCTCATTTATAAGGAGAGTTTTAGACTGATGACTAGAATCAAAGTTATCAGATTGCTAGACTATAGGAAAATTGGTTCATGAAAATTTGCTTTTAATATCTTAGTCTGCTGTTATGTAATAATTTCTGTCTTCCCTTAAGATGAATCAAGTTATAAAGAGCCTTTTTGCTGGACAAAAGTTATGGTCAATTTTAACTCCCTTAATTTATGATTGCCTCTTGGTTAAGATTTCTGGGTACAAGGTCCAGAATTCATTAAAGAAGTTATAAATGCTGACCTTGATCTACCCTTGCCTCTGGTGGTTCTCATATCTGCTTCCCTGCCCAGGGGCAAGGATACTAATGTTGAAAATGTATTAAAATATGCTTCCACAAAGATTCTTGCTAATTGGCCAGATTTTTCCAAGATCAATAGCAAGCACACTGGGCTGAACTCTTGAGTGCTTGACCTATGAATGATAAAAAATTCCAACAACCAAAACTGGCAGGTTATTAAGATGCGGTCCCAGGATGCCAGGATATTTTTCCTAATTGCTAGTTTATCCTGCCCAAAACTTGAAGCCATGAGCTCCATGTCTCCTACCATTACCGGTGGCACCATATTATAGCCTCTGGCATTATCTCAGATTTTGTTCAAAGGTGGTTTTATTTGATTGTCTGGCTTGCTTTGATGTGTCCTTCAATTTGTGGGAGCCTCATACACAAAATGAAACAAGGCAAGCTAGAGAGGAAATGCATGAATTTAGAATCTCTGCCTATGTTATCTGTCCCTTGTTTCCCATGGTACACTTTCCCACTTTCTTCCTATCTGAAAAAATAGTTGTCTAAATAAAAAAAGAATAATTTTGTTTTGAGCTTGTTTTTTCCTTTGTGTTCGAACTGTAAATGGCAGCTCTGCTCTGGTCTTTCATTGCTCCACTTCAGCCACCAATAAGTGAAGAACAGTAACATTCCACCCAGAAAACTCAAACCTGAAACTGTATCTTTGTTTGGAGGGAACATCCAGAATAGGATTGTTCTCAGCTAACATAAAACGACTAAAGATGTCTAGACCTATGCAATTGCTTTAAGTTTCCTCCCTCATCAACAGAAAAAACACTAATGTCCAAGCAGTGAGTCATCCTATCTATTTTAGGCATCTTAGTGAGACTCCGGAGATGCTTATTTTTCTTACTTTAGAGAGATTTCTTAGTTCTTTTAGATAAAAGTCTATCAAGGCCATCAAGAGTTATGTTTTCAATTGGCATGAATTAGATTACATAAAGTAAGATAAAGTTATATGAAATTCTATCAGGTTATTAAAGGTATTTCTTTGGATAACACTGGAATGAACGACCGCTTGATCTGGTAAGAATAGGACACACAAAACCTTTGAGTGCTGAGATTGTCTTCTGATTTTTATCTCCATACTTGATGCAGTATTTAGTACGCAACCTGTAACATTTCCAACACTTTACATAATTGTGTCACAGGAAATGATAATTCCTATGACAAAAAAATGATACTTTAAAAATACTTTTGCAACATTAATTTATGTTTTTCTTTAAACTAGAAGTGTTTTGTTGAACTGGAAAGCAGACACTGCACATACTTCCTGATTAATTTTTAAGCAGAACTTGTATTTTTCTTTAAGGAGCAGCACCTTTCTCACCTTCTGTTCTGAAATATGAGGACAGATAAGTGAAAATGCCTGGGGGAAAAAAAGGTTGCCTATTCAGCTGCTCCTGAGGGCTGCATGTTGGGAGAAGCACAAAACCCGGGGGGAAGTGGTTTGGTGCTGGGAAGAGCTGAGCCCACTCTGAGTCAGCCTGAGTTGCAGGAGTTCATGAACCTGCGAGCTTATCAGAGGAGAGGAACAAAAAAACCCACAACACAAAATAAAATGCAAGCACGCCATATCCCACCTGTCCCTAGTGACTCAGAGAGAAATGTGCAGTTGCAGGAAGAGAAGTCGTGGAACTTCAGAGAAGTCATGGAACGGCACTGGGCTAACATTAAGGGAAAAGGAACACAGAGCAGACAGAGATTTGTTTTGAAGTCTTTGTTGTAAGTCTTTTCATTAGGAAGACATAGTTCTCTCCATTTCAAAAGTGACATTTTTTTCTAGTATAAATAAACTAGAAAATTCTTACTTCAGTCAGGAGACTGAAACAGTTGCTAGTTTCAAAGCCTTCAGTTAAAGGGAAAACTACAGTCCAGTAAATTAGGAACTCACCAAAAAGAGCAAAACATTCTTTAAAATCCTCAGCTATAGTCACATTAACTTAATATTTTTGTAGTAACAAGATACCTGGTTCTAAAAGGGCCTTATCTAAGGAACTGCTTTGTAAATGGTAGCTCAAGGTATTTTCAAGATATCAGTTGGACGAATCAAAGCATTTGTGTCTTCTCTGGGAAGAAACTTACTGAATGTTCCTGATTATTGTCATGGTATGAATAAAAGAAGCAATAAGCTTCTCTTAGTTTAAAAGGTCCTTCATAGTATCCCAGTCAAATACTTAATGCACATTTTTCCAGTTCTGAAACCCTTACCAAGGGATAGTTTTCTTTCTTGTTCTGTGTTATTTTATAAAGACCTAGGTTTGAGGAAAAGACAGTGAAGTCTCCTTAAATTACACATAACTTTGATCTCAGATAACCCTAAAGCTGGTGTGCACACAGGAACTCAACTTTGCATACATAAAAACGAACTCTCTTTGGTGTATTGAAGATAGTAGTAATTTTTACTTCAGGTTATTTGCTTTCTGCTTTGGTATTAAGCCTGTTCTGAACTAGACTTCCGTTTCCTTTAATTGCTCTCTTTCTTCTAATTTTATTTTAATTTTTAATATTGAGGAGATTCAGCAGAGTAAGGTAGAAACAAAGGAAATGCTCTCTTTTTCTTGCAATGTTTTGCAAAGAAATAATAGGCAGAAACTGGCTTCAGTCATATTTCATGAGGGCTGTAAGACACCTTGGAAAAGGTTGCCTGTGCCAAAAAAATCGCAGGTGAAGTTTTCAGTTGAAAACTGCTGCAAAAAAATATCCTGACACTCCAGATTACCTATATAGAAAAACCCAAACAAATGAACATTGGCAGTTTAGTTCAGTTCAGTTTAGTTTAGTTTAGGAAGAAGAATTCATACAGAAGAATAAAGTCGCTGACTTTCCAACTGTATTTTCAGTGACCAATTATAAAATCACAGAAAAAAAGATGAAATAATGGACTGAGAAGGTCATCTATTTTACCTTCAGGTTACATCACCTATACCTAACCAGTCCTGACAGATGTTTCTCTAACTTGTCCTTAAAATCTTCCAGTGATAGAAAAGCTACAGGCTTCCAAAGCAGTCTTATACACACCAATTTACTATGATAGATAACTAAACAGTTTTCTGTAATCTGAGATTACACTTAATGCTCTAAAGGAAAACATGTATATAGTTTTGAAACTGCCTGAATATCATCCAGGCTGGCTTGAGAGAATCACAAGAAGATGTATAATTGCAGTTCACTCCAGGTCAAGGCCAGAACTCAAGGAAGTACATCTGTTTGCTCAAAAGGATGACGGATCAATTGCTGAATGCAGCTGCAATACAGAATTACAAATTACTGGCAAGCACACAGCATTAAATCTGTGCAGCACCTGGTAAGTACGCATGCACATGTAGCCTCACCAAATGCCAGGTACCCTAGTTCTCATTTATTGAGTGGGAAGAGACAAAGAGAAGAGACTGAACACAGCCCAGTACGTGGAACAGCTGATTAAAAACTCTCACCCCTGTTTACATAGTAATATTTTCATGCATCTATACACACAGAACGGATAAGATAGTGCAATACATTATAATCTTAATTGTGCTAAAGATTTTGAGAAAAATATAGAGGGCTTCTTTTTCTTGGTGGTTTTTGGTTTTATTTTTATTTTATCAGGGTTTCCCAGGGTAAACCCACTGACAATCATATGGGAGTCTTACACTGAGAGTCAGATGAAAAAAATCTGAAAATTTTATAAAAATTTAAAAAACAACCAAAGGATTAGGTGATATCCAAATTTCTCTGAACTAGGTAATAGGTTGGCTATTGTATAACTGCACTGTAAAATCAATACCTTACTGATATTTTTTAGTTCCTCCAGCTCTCCCAGTATGAGTAGAAAAATGTCTGACCTGTGCCTTGACTTGCATTGGAGATAAGAAGGTCTTTGAGTCGTGGAAGTGTACTCAGTCTCTTGTATCATATATTTTGCATCTGTTGTGAATTATACCAAATTCACCAAAGACCACGCCCTTTAGAAAATGTCGGCTGAGGGAAAATGTTGGCTCAAGGACAAAGAGCACAGCAATAGTTGGTCCTTCAGATATATTAGGAGTAAATATTGATGTGGACATCAGCTATTAACACAAAAGGGTGTATTTGCACTGACTATACACTGCCTGCCCAGGGACCATAATTCCACAAAAAAAAGGGTAAAAGGTTTTACAGATGACCTGTAAGACAAGACAGAGGATTCAGGAGTCATTTGGGAGGAAAAGAGATGATTAAACAAGGGTAAAAATGAAACTGAGGGACATATGGGCATTTCCTGCGAATAGGACAATAGTTTAATTGTCAATAGGACAATTAATCAAGGGAAGTTTAGGTTGCAAAGCACAAAAGAGCAGGGGGAGTTAGGTAGCACTGGAAAATGACCTCTTGGCAGACAGAGGCTGGGGAAACCTTGTCTCCAGACAGTTTTTTTAAGACGCTGTTAAAATAAACCTCTGTAAAGACTGCTTTAGGAACAGCTGATCTTGACTTGGAGCAGGAGACCAGATCAAGACTCCTGCAGCTCTGTATTAAACAGAGTAGATTTTTAAGGATTCAAAACATTGGCTTACTCTAGTACAAGTGACACAACGTAGAATTTGCCAGTAAAGACAAATGAAATTTAACAAAAGAGTTTCCTCAATTGCGGAGCTAACGGGCTCTTCCATTGCTGCTTGGTTGCAGATCCATTATCAGTTTATAAACTTGCATGTAGGTTTGCCTCAAATGCAGAATCACAGTGAAACTCTACCAATGAAATCCTAGCCAAGGGGCAGAGAATGAGATCAGGAACAAGGCACTACAGACAAAGCAGAGACTTTTGAACAATCCTGAGAGGAATGTCTCTGAGTGTAGTCTGTTACAAAGGCTGTATACTTGTGTTAAATACACTCAATGTAAAATCCTTCTGAACAATGTTATTCTGTGAAATGCATGAGATAAACTATTTCCTGGCCTGGACATCAACCTGGGATGAGCTACTACAATGTTCTGTGGAAATCCAAGTCAATGGGACTGACATGGTTCATTCAATTCAGTATGTCCACTCGAGTCCTTTTGTCTCTTCACAAGGACAAGGACAAGCTGAGCTCCACTGCAGGGGATCTCTTGTTTGCTTTTGTAAAATTTTCAGTGGGGAAGTTAGCCAAGTAAATGTAGTAATCCACCCACAGATCGAATGTATTGCACAATCAGATAGGCTAGTAAGCCTCAGACCAGGTCGAGCAGGCCACTGTTGAAATGCCCACCAGATGCTGAATACCCCAAGCACTTTGAAACATAACTGACTAATCCTCCATGACAATCTGCAGAACTGATCACAGATTATGGATAGAGGAATTATTTATTTTGGTAAACCTCATAATAACACAGGGTCTTATTTTAAGCTAGGAATTTTTTATTTGTAAGATTTGAGTGCTAGGTGACTTTGCTTGTATACTATATGCTTTTAGTAGCTTACTGAAAACATTTCTGGAAATGGGGAGAGGGTCAGGCATGCAGATTCTCTCCTTGGAGGGCAGAATAGTCCCACCGTAGCTACCAGAGAATATGGGAGGCACAAATGGACAAGTATTTTCATAGTCCTCTGAAGTGACTGCAGGACCAACAAACTTGCTGCTGTTACTGCAGCTCTATCCTGACAGCTACACTGAGCAGTCTCCAAAAAAAAAAAAAAAAAAAAAAAAAAAAAAAGGATTGTATATCCAGTTGTGTCTTGCCTCTGTGGGAGATTTACTTCCCAGCACAATGCTGCACCTGCCAGGGAGCTGGTGTTCCCTGCATGGAAATTTGGGGAAGTTAAAACATACCCATTTTAACTCCTGCTTAGTTTGGGCAATCACAGAGTAGGAGGGCATGGTGCAACACGACCTTCTAAAATTGAAGGTAATCAGTAATCTGTATGCTTCTCTCAGTCTATGGACATATCTGTGTTACCATGTGTTTAAGCAGCATGAATCTTTCCTTACATCTGTGCATTTAATTTCAATTAATTAGAAAAAGTGCTAATCCTAGAAGGATTATGGATGGATTAAATACATAGTACAACCTCTAGTAAGAAGGTTGACGTTTTTCGATGCCATGTTTCACCACCTAATAACTGAGCATTCCCTCTGGGTTGTATGTGTCACCAGGAAGGGGTAATACTTACAAGGTCAAAGCACACAGTAAGATTTAAGAATGATTAAGAATGATTTAATTTCAGAAGCTGAAAAAAAAACGCACCGTATTTTGATTCTACCCCTAACAAGAGCAATTAACAATTCAGAGACAGAACAAAAAAACCCCAACCAATTCCCAGAAATGTTACTAAAAGCTTAATGAATGTACTTGAAAAAATATAATAAACTAAGGAATAAGTGCCCAGTGAGCAAAAAAGTAATGTTTCCCCACCTGCCGTAACTATTTTAGGAGAAATTTGCCACTTAATGATCTTAGCCTATTTCTATTTCTAGTTTTGCAAGTAATGCTTTTTGGGACTCTCGCAGCATTTGATACTTTGCAGTGGTGTGTGCTGTCCCAGATGTGTCATTCTACATGCTAAAATATATTTGCAACGTTGCAGGTTTTGTTCTGCTGACTCTTACTACAGTATCAAAGGTAGGTGCATGCAGGATTTGGATAAAAAATTTTTACCTACCCTACAGCCTTTTTATCTTTTTTTTTTTTTTTTTTAAATATACAAAAAATTTTAATACTTCATAGGCTGCAGGGATGAAAAATGTGAAGGCTCAATGTTAGAGTTGTTTATGCAAAATTCTAGGGAGTCACTTGTTCAAATACATTTTACTATTTTGTTAATCTTACAGATGAACCAGATGCTCAGGAAAAGACTATTTGGGTGGCAGATTTGAGGGCTGGATTGTATTGTGAAAGCTGCCACGTGTCGCTGGTGCTTTTTTATTAATGCCCATCACCATAGGGGATGGGGAGGATACATGACTTGTATCTACATTCTTAGAGGAAGATAGAAGTAATTACCAAGCCAGACCTAGTCCTCAATACTGTTACTATTTTAGCTCATCTTTCTTGAGCCAGATCATCTGATATGTAAAAAAATGTGGGTTTAGCCTGAATCTCTTTAAGCACTCACACTAGAATTGTTCCTGTTTCTGAGTACTTTTGGGTAAGAACCACTAGTTATTAAACTATTATTTTTTGTTCTACTTTAAGCAGAAAAACCTAAGTGTCACTAAATCAAAGGTAGAGGAATGTCTTCAGAGAAGCTTAAGATCAGCTGAGCAATCAATTTCTTCACCCCAGACAGTTTTTATGAGTTTTTAAAAAGTATCTAGCAAATAAAGACACAGAACAGGTTTTTGTTGTAGGTATTTAGACATCATTCTTCTACAAAGTTCCTGGTCATAAAAAAATCTCACCTCTGTAATAATGACAACAAACTGAAGAAAATTTTACTGGTTATATCACCCTTTGTAGTAACTTTCCCTTTCCCTCCTCTCCACTCCCCCCCCCGACACATGCTTGGCTCTGATTCATCCTAATTCTCTTATATGATAAATTCCTAAAGCTTCTCAAAGCTGTTGGTAGGGAGAGATGTAATAAAAACAACAGGTGGGAGAGGTCATTAGTACTTCTAACAACACTGTCACCAGATGACTTCCACCAGAGCTGTAAACATGTTCCCAAGGAGGGGTTCGCCAGGCTGCTTCCCCCTGCCCACAGTTTAGCTCCAAAATGGGACACAGACTGAGCGCAAACAGGGGGAAACAAACACAAATCTAGTAAACAGAGCAGACAGACAGGGAAAAAGCCACAGCCCCATTGGCCTGCCCCTCTGTTGATTTACCTAGCGAGCAAGGTTTGTGGGCACTCATTCGTCCCAGCTTCTTGTGAAATCCCTCCTGTACTGAAGAGCCCAAGAGTTGCCAGGTTCTGTTGTGGTTTTTTTGAGAGCTGTGTGTGCCTGGAGACAGCAGGTCCCAGGCACTGGCTTGCAGCCCCCAGGCTGCAGTCCCGAACTCTCCAGTTTGAGGCTGCCTCACCCAGCATTACAGGGTGCCTGTGTACACTGAACAACAAAGGAAACACAGATTCTACTGCAACAAGCAGTTTGCCCAGTTCTGTGCTATTCAACAAAGGGATATGCACAAATGCTAGTAATCATTCTGCCTGAATAGGTACAAGGGTAAATTACACTCAAAGAAGTGAATAGAATTTGCAGCCCCAAAAAACCCCCCCAAAAACCCCCAACCAAAAAACCCCAAACACAACCAACTAAACAAAAGCAAAAAACAAGACCAAAAGATAAATCTTTGGAAATAGAGAACCTGGAAAAACTTTGAAATAAAGAGACACACTTGAAATGTTATAGAAATAAAATATTGTATAGTTAAAGTATAAAAATGTATTTTTTCAGAGCTTATAAGTTTTGAAATCTTTAACCTGCATTTAACACTAGGTAAACAGATGTAGATAAAATATTATTTATATCAGTAAAATCATCAAATCATTTAAAGCAAATTAGATTTTTAGATTGTACTAGGACAGGAGCTTTTAGTTTATGATGTATATTACTAAATGGGAGTAAACATTTCAATAGGCAGGACAATCCTCAGAATGAATGCAACCTTTCTATTTTCATGACTGCTTTGTACATGATTTTATTGTAGTTTAGCTGACAGACAAGGACATGAAAAAAAGAAAAACTGTTTCACACACTGAAGAAAATGTATCTTCTCTAATTTCTGTCAGAGTGATAGATTGCATTGTCCTATATATGTTGTATGTAAAGAATACACACAAGAAAAGTGCAGAGCCTGCAAAACACACACTTTATGTTCACTAAAAAAACACTCCTGAGAAGAAAAACACTATTAATGGCAAAGACTCCAAAAAAGATTGTGGAAGCACAGTTTCCCCATTTCCTGGTCTTTTTTCACTTCTCTTAGAAGAATAGTAAGCTAACTATAAATAATACTGCACAATATCTATACCATAATTCTTCATTAATTCAGGTAAGGAAAGGACTTATCAGATAGTTTTCAGGCATTTTACTTCTGATGCTGAAATTATGTTTTTACTTCACTTAGACTCTACTTCGAGTTCAATTTTATCTTGAACCTCTTCCTGGGTGAGACAGAAATGCAATTTTTACTGAGATGTTCACTTATTAACTAAAATTCTGGTGAATAGTTTGGAATAAAGTTAGTGGTATTTTTTTAACTTGTATTTTTTTCTGAAAACTACTAATCATGTGGGGTTTTCTAGGGCTGCATATGAACCGTCACATGTTCAGAGATGGAACTGAAAAGTTAGGAGTCTTTTTCTTGTAGAAAAAACATCCAAATTACATTCTTACTTTTAATCTGACTCTAAAGAACTGTAACTTGGTTCTATAACATGTTGAAGCCACTGTCAAGAGTTTAATGTTATAAACCATTGTGAAAATGTATGTGTTTCTTGGAGGGTTCACCCTGTGTCAGTACTCTGGGAATCCAGGTGGGCAGCAGCCATTGCTCTCCCCAAGTCACTCATATCATTGTAGGTTATTGGGTTGGCCAAGCATGATGTCCCCTTTGTGATTCCTTGTTAATTACTCTTGAAAATTCTATTGTCCTACATGTGCCCGTCAGTCATTTCCAGGGTTAGCTGCTCCATCACCATCCCTGGGTATCAAGGTGAGACTCGGGCGCCTGAAGTTTCCAGGATCCTCCTTCCTGCCCTTTTAAGGTGGGAGTAACATTTGCTAGTCCTCCTTTCACTATTCCAATTAATCTTGTCATCATTAACTATAAATAGGTTCCTGACATGACATGTTACTGTATAAGAAAATATGATTGATGACCTTTTTTAACATTCCCAGGAAAGTATCTTGATTAGAATTATATTGATGCTGTCCTGCTTAAGGTAGACAATTCTCAATTGGTTCAAAATTATATAAACAAAACAGTTATATTCCTTAGATTGCACCTGAGGAAAAAAATACATTAAGTGTAGCTCTTCAACTTCTCATGTGGACATTACTTCCTCAGTCAACTTTAAAACTGTGTTAGAACCTGCTGTGGTCCTTTTAATTTCATGTGGACGGAAAACAGACACCAACTGTGAGAAAGTTAAATCTATGTTAGATGGCCTTGATCACATCAGTTCTACCGGTAGTAAATTAGTAAAAATTCTGGAAAGAGAAACTGGGAAAATTCAAGGAAATTCAAAAGGAACTTCATAATAAAAAAAATGTTGCTTGGTTAGCTATTTTCGTTTTCTAGTAAATACTTGCCATCTAACTTTGTTATGCTTTTTTTTTCTCTGATATAATAATGGAAGATTATATAAACAAGACGAGGAAACAGAGACTTCAAGAAAAATTTGCAAAGTCTTATACATACATATTAAATAGTGTAAGTGCCAATTTTCTGTGGGTTTGTAATGAACAGAAATTTCTATAGAATTCATATTTTTGTAGAATATATGTTTTTATAAAACATCAGGAAGGACTGAATCAAATGAGTCATAAATACTATCAGTAGGAACACTGTGTTTATTTAAGACAATATGTTCTTGACTGAACAAATTGCTCTATCACGATGGTGGAAAAAACTTGAAGAAAAATAGCTTCAGATATGTGAGAGACAAAAACTGATATATGTTTATGCAGGAATGATAAGACAAAAATCAAGGCTGTAGAAAATAGATGGGAATTAGAACACATTTTTTAAGAATCAATACCATGAAGCATCGTATAAGTGCTAATTTTTCCTCAAAACTTAGAAAATGTTCCTGTAAGATAAATAGATACTGCTCACAAGCATAAGCGAGCAAGAAACACAGAGCCTGTCAGATCACTATTTCATTTTCAAAAGAACTTCTCCCTAAAGAATTTAGAGCCTCATTACTGACACACCACCCTGGGTTATGGTACCCAAAAACTTTGGAAAGTGGAGACTGATGAACTGAGCACTGCAAACTCCTGAGATAGCCATACACTTGCTAGTCACACAGCGAAAAGAAACAAGCAAACCAGTCAAGGACAGAAATGAAAGGTATCTTCTTTCCTCTCCCCTGCAGTTTCCTTTATTTTGATGCCTAGTTAAACAAGGGCTATTGAAAGACATGCTTTCACCCAAAGGCACTCAGCAAAATAGCAACTGAAGAGAAACCTGCTATTTTTCTGTACCTGAATTTGAAATAGATACATCTTAAAGAAGATGTTGGATTTTATAGTTTCAGGGGTCTCAAATGTAAATAATGTGGTAACACACAGCAATCAAACTTTAACACTGCATATTTAGAGATACTAAAATCTTCAATGGAAAACCCGTTCACACCAAAAAAAAAAAAGGAGGGGTGATGTAGAAGCCCAGCAAATCATAAATGACCAGGAAATTACCAAGGATTAGTCATAAAAAGATTAAAAATAAGAGAAAAAAAACAACAAGGCAACAAAACAAACAAACACTGAGGATATACCTTATTCATCACTGAAATCTTTAAATTGTCATGAATAAAGTGACCAGCATTGGTTGGCTCAGGTATGTGATAATAAAACACAGAGTGCAGGCCTTGATCAGAGAGTATTGTCTTACATAGTCAAGGAGGGCAACATCTTGGAACGCCCGGAAGTAATTATTTTCCATTAATATTCTTAATTGAAGCTTCTGAGTCAGAAAAAAATGTCTGTTTTTTTGACAACTGTCATTTTGAATCTAGTATTTCCAGCATCGTTATAATAAAATGTATTCTTGACACAGAAAATGGGACATGCAAAATGGAAAACTAAAAAACAATCTCAGTACTGAAGAGTCTGGCATCCACTGAAAGATGCTGCAGCACACATAGATGGCAATGGTTGATCAGAAACCATGCCAGAAAAAGCAAAGGGATAAGATGTAATCAACTGGCAATGATTTAAGCAGAAGAAAATGAATGTGTTAAAATTAATTTTGACTTCTAAGCTGTGACTGAAGAAGATGCAGTTAGGTGCCCTAGGGGATTATAGGAGGTGTGCAGGTCCTACACAGAATTGGTTGGTATTTCCAGCAGCCCTGTTACTAAACCATAGGGCCATCAGCTATTAAACAGGCACCTAGTAGGCTCTTTTCCTTCACCTACATAATGAAGGAAGGAATTCCTGGTGATCAGAAATTTCATATCTAATATGAACTGTGACTAAACAGCTGGGCTGTGTGTCTAACTCAGTCTAAAGCCCTGGAAGGTCTGCAGTGTGGTTGCACACCTGCGACATGTGAAGATTCTGTGCTTCCTTTGCACTGAAATTTTAATCCAGGCTGTGCCTAATTCCACCTACTTGGAAAATGTCTCACAAACTCTGAGAAAAACACACCAGAGCACTTCTACTTGGAAGTGTTAAGAAAAATCTCCCTAGGCAATATCCTGGTGACAGAAGTGCTCAGCACATCTGTGTCACATCACTGTGCAGTTAAAGTGGGTATTTGAGGTTCAGTCCTTTAAATCCCAGATGATTATTTATTCATTTATCTGGCAAAAATCCCTAGCTCCCAGCCAGAAATGAAGGCCTGGCTTTGTTTAGGCATCAGATGAGGTTCTCGGCTCTGAATCCCCAATGGAGGAAAATGCTTCTCTCAGACCTAGAAAGAGGTATGTGGCTCAGCATCACTTCCTCCAAGGACAGCTTTGGCTCTCTTGGCTCTCATTTCTCCTTGAAATTTTGTTTCTGAGTCAGGCCTTCCCCTGCTTAGTCGCATGCCTTTTTGTGGGTACATGTGTTGTACCACGGAACCTCGTCAAGGTGACTACTGTGAAGGACAGCCTAAAAATTTGATAGTGTGCAGTGTGTCCTAGAGTGCTTGCTTCTTTCTCGGCTAATGAGCAGCATTTTTCAAGAGACACTGCCAAAACATGCCATTTAAAGTGATTTACATTGCTAATGAAAAGAATTTCAATGATTATTGCATTTTCTCAGCCTATCCAAGGCATGGTTTCCAAGTGCGTATAAGGATAACACAAATTAAAAAAATGTGCTTGAAATATTTCTAATAGGAACAGAGTCTGAATGTGACCGCCTCAACTCCTGTAAATAACCTTTCATTGTCTAGACTTGTATTTATCTGGGATTTTAAATTTAACTTCTAGACTTCAGGGGGAAGGTAATTCCTAACCAACCAGGATCTCTTAAGTAGGCAACTATGTGGAGATCAGAAATGCCTACAAAGTCATAGCTGTGTAACAATCGCATCTGATAGAAATCAAACATTTGTTTCAAACCCTGTAATTCTAACTGACATACAGAATGTTAATGACTGAGTAAGGAACAAAGGCAATGGAAGCTTCAACAAATCCTCATGCAAAATTAATAGGCAACTTTGAATGAACATTTGAAATTAATACAGAAAATTTTTACTTGTACCTGTGGTTTTGCATCTATATGTGACAAATCTTTTCAACATGTCTTCCTTGTTCAAGGAAGTGTGAGTGAAATGGGGACCGGGAAAGGCAAAAAAACCCCAGCCTTGATGCTGGGAATCAGCTTCTTTATTCTCACTCTGACACTCAGAACTTTAAGCGTTATTACTGTCCCAAAAAGAAGCCCTGAAAAATAAATTCAAATTTCTCAAAAACTATTTTTTTCCCCACATTCTTCTTTGTCTGGCTGAAACTATATTATATTAGGGGCAAGGCTCACACAATCTGCATATGTGCCTACATAGAGATGACTACATATTACCACACATATACAAAGGCTTCTTTGTATATGTGTGGTAATATATAGTCATATATTCTATACAATTTACTTACAGTTGGATGGCACTGAAACTAGATGCCAGTTGCCCAAGCATTCTCATCATCAGAATGACAGCTGGAGTAAAGGAATTGCTGGTGCTGTTTAATTGTTTAACACAAGAGGCCTTTAATAAAAAGAAATGAGGATCATGTGCTCTTGGCAGTGTATAAAGGTATTACAAGATACTCCGAGATTTACATATACCAATATTTTGTTAATTGTTGTTCTACTTCTGACTTAGCTGGTTGCATCTAATTTCATGGTTGAATTCCTAACATAATTTCTGAGCTTTATTAGTAGTGATCTGGTTATTAAGAGACATATGGTGAATTAAAAAACCCAATAGCTTGTTAAAAAGAGACCGGATGTGCAGTTTATTGAAATCAGTGGAAATTTCCCTTTGACTATGGATCAAGCTCAAGGGAAGCAGCATCTAGGCCACCAGGAATGCTGGTAACTCGCTACCTTCCCTCTGCCTCCCTCCAGCAGTGTCCTGAAAGCAGTTCCCTGTCTGTTGTCTGCTATAGTTTTGCAATCTCCCTATTAAAGAAGGTCATTCTATTTTGTTGGTTTATTTATGATTTCAACAATTTTAAAGCAGCCACATTTTATTTTACAATATTCATTAACAATTCATTTTTGCCCAGAAAACTTCTAAGTGGATTCCAAAGGTCTGCCTATTCCAACACTTAGAATAATTTCTTGACCTATAATCAATTTTCCTCCATTAAATCAATATTTATATTTCTTTTCTCAAAAAGCACATTGTTACTGCAATAAAAAATGAACCTCTATTGCAAAAACTGGTAATGTGTAATATATTATACCACTACTATGTGTCAGTCACAGAAGTCTTACTTAAGATCCCAGTGTGGACATATATCCTTTTTTGTTCTAACTTAAATACATAAATTCATCAGAGCAGAAAAAGATCCCACAACACTCTTTACAGTGAGAATCAGATTTTAAGAGCATTCCTGACTAGATTTTCAAAGAGATTTAATTCACCACCCAGGAAAGACCTTTTGTCTTTTTAAAATTTTTTAAATTTTTTTAATTAATTTTTTAAAAAACTTTTTTGACTTCATTTTTCTTCAGTAATTCAGAGTTCAACATGCTGAACTTTCTAGGAAATGCTGCTAAGTATGCAGCAGGTTTACAGTTCCCAAACTACTCATTAATAGGACAGTCATAAACAAATATTAAATTTGAATCAATATAAATTCCATTACAGCAGGACCATATATGCATTTAGATATGAATTACAGAAACAGAGACACTGAAATGCCTGCCCCCAACTCCTTCTTACACCCTTTCCTGGGGCTTCCAAAGCTACTGAGGCATGTTGATGGCAAAGACCTGGTTGAACTTGGCAGACAGTATTGTCAGGCTAAACTGTATGTAAGTAAAATATTAGAAAGTGCTTCTTTGGTTAAAATTATACAGAATGCCCATATGAACATACAGAAATGGAGCAGACGTTAGAAACAAGCAGGACACTCGAGGTTGTGTGCCGGTGCAGTGCAAGCAGCAACACGGAAAATGGGCACACAAAAGTGGTGTTGTGAGTGGACACCAGATGTGAAATGGCTCTGCCTCAGTGATGCCTTTTGGCACACTCCTGCTCTGTGGGCACACAAAATGCCCCATTTTTACAGAGGACACTCCTTTGACTTCACCAGAGGGTGAGATTAAATTAGCAGGGAGTTGCTGGCACTGCAAGTTTGGGCCCTGACCGCACTGCAGTGGCTTGTAGCCATGTCTGTGCTGCAGCAGTGTTGATAGTCCTACACCATGAGCTTGCACTGCTATGTATGACAGAGTCCAAGCACAGACTTGGTCTGTAAACAGGCTAATTTGTGTCTATAGAGGCAACACAGAGCTTACTGAACACTGAACACTGCAGCCTTTACTGCAGATTTCCATCCACTGAACTTGTGGGAAAGGTGTTCTGATTTTCAAAACTGCCCTCAGGGACAGCTTCCACCTGAGACCTGAATGCTGCTAGCAAAATGAGGAGTACGGCCTGAGGCAAGATAACAGACTTAATTGAAACAGTGTGGTCTTGACACAGAACATTTCCTAAAATGTAGGTATTTCTGAGGAAAAAATCATGCATCAACCATTTTAAACGTAAAAAAAATGTGATATTAATGTAAATTAATTTCAGAAGCCCTCTGCCAAGCATAGTCACTCAGTGTCTCCAAATGTTAGTGAGGGGAGCACACAATGGCCTCTGGAAGCAACACTGGTATATCAGGGAGCCTGAGATGGAATTAGATAGTTGGCTTTGACTGCAGTCTGCAGTGTGCCCATAGTCCACAGCCAGACAGCCCAAAACTGCCCCACACAGAGAAAGGAGGCCAATAACACAGAAGAATGGAAGCTGTCAATGCAAGGACCTGCAGGGGAATGGACTTTGCCCACTGCATGAGGTGCCCTTGCAGAACCACATCACTGTTCTGCAGACTGAACACCCATCACATCAGGAGAGATGCTGGGGCTGAGTTAGGCAGCCTGGTCTCCTTGTTGTGTAACCACCAGTAAAGCAGCCTGATCTGCCCACGTAACACCCAGCACAGCTTGGAAAAGGTGACAGGTGATAGTAGTGGGGGACTGTCTTCTGGGAGGAGCAGAGGCACCCATGTGCTGACTTGATGTACTCTGTAGAGAGGTGTGCTGTTTATTGGGGGATCATGTCAGGGACGTCACCGAGAGACTGAGCCCTGTACAGACCACTTCTTGCTCTGTGCTGTTGATTTACATGGGTGCCAGTGATACAGCCAGGAGCAGTCTAAAGAGAATCAAGAAGGAGTACAGAGCCCTGGGAGTGAGCTCGTCAGTCCTTCTGGTCAGAGAGAAGGGGTTTGAAGGAGCCGTCTTCCTCATATGAGCAATGTGGCAGTCATCTAATCATCTTCCTAGCCGTTTCCTGGATCTCTCCAGTAGTTCCCTGCCTTTCTTGTACTGGGGCTGGACACACTACTCCAGACATGACCTCACCAGGGTAAAGTAGAGGGGGCGGGATCAATTCCCTTTACTGACTAGTCACACTGTTTGTAATGCATTCCACTGGCCTTTTTGGCCACAAGGGCACACCAGAACCCACAGGTTCTTTTCTGCAGAGCTGCTTTCCATCAGGTTAGGCCCCAGCCCGCACCAGTGCATAGGGTTGTCCTTCCCCATGTACAGGACCCTACATTTGCCTTTGTTGAACTTCATTAGGTTCCTCTCCACTCAACTCTCCAGCCTGTCCAGGTCTCACACAGCCTTCGGGTGTATCAACCACTCCTCCCAGTCCTGTGTCATCAGCAAACTTGTCCCTTCATGCAGGTCACTGATCAATAAGCTGAACAAGACTGGACACAGTACTGACCCCTGGNCGACAGTCAGTTCTCAACCCAGTTATGTGCCACAATATAAAAAACATGTTAAGAGAGCAGCCAAATGAGGGCCATGAGGATGGTGAAGGGTCTGCAGGGGAAGCTGTGTGAGGAGCAGCTGAGGTCACTTGGTCTGTTCAGCCTGGAGGAGAGAAGACTGAGGGGAGACCTCATTGCAGTTTTCAGCTTCCTCATGGGGGAAAGTGGAAGAGCAGGCACTGATCTCTTCTTTCTGGTGACCAGTGACAGGACTCAGCTCCCTGAGGTGCTGGTCTGTCTTTCAAGGAACACCAGGGCACTTTGCAGGCTCTCAGTTTGTCAATGTAATCCTATAAGTTATTTACTACACAGTGCTTTTACAATCCATCAAGAAAAATCTATTATGCTTTAGAGAAAGGCCTCATAAGGGTTTAAATGCTGCAGCAGCCTGTGCTCCAGTATTAAGGCAGTTATTTGCAATGTGACCAGCTGTTTTTCAAATGGCCACAGCCTACTCTGTCTCTGCAGGAACAGCATCTCTCATGTCTGCCTCCACCTTGTCATCTGCTCAAACTGAAGGCGGCTCTCACAGCACTCCCCTTCAGCTCCTCAGAAATAGATGAGCAGAAAAGCATTTGTAAGTCTCAAGAGATCACAGGGAGAATGTAAACACACAGAGAAGTAATCTGGAGGTAAAAAGGTTTCACAGCATGTAACTCAAAAGGGATGTTCTGAGTCAGAAAATGGCTGCTACCTGGACATTTTGAAATTGAAAGGTGATGAAAAATTTCAATATATGTAAGCTAGGTACAAGCAGAGATGTATTTTCTTTCATAGCTGCAGTACCAGAGCAGCATGTGAAAGGGAAGATATATGTAGAATGTCTGCTCCTGATGAAGTACTCATTAAAGTATTAGCCCAGGTGAGCATTAAAGGATGTCATCTCAGCCCCACAGCTAGGAGAGGAAGCCTGAAGTACCTTTTCCCCACCAAAATTACAGACTCACAGAATACCTGAGAGTGGATGGCACCTCTGGAGAGCAACTTTTCCATCCCCTTTGCTCAGGGTAGGGTCACCTATGGCAGATTGCTCAAAGCCATGTCCAGTAATGCTTTCAGTATCCCGAAGCCTGCGAAGTCAACACTCCTCTGTGGGCAATCTGATCCAGTGTTCAATCACCATCACAGAAATAAAAATGTCCTTCATAAGTCCAAGTGGAAATGCAATTTGTGTTCATTTCTTCTTGTTCTCTCTCTGGGTACCACTGAGAAGGGTATGACTTCATCTTCTTTATTTTCTTCCATCATTAGGCAGTTACAGATTGATTAGTGTCCCCTGAGCTTTCCCTTCTCCAGGATAAACCCTCTCAGGTTTCTCAGCCTCTCCTGGTACCCTGAATGCTTTAAGCCAAGCCTCAGTCATCTTAGTGACCCATTGTCAGACTCTACCTAGTATGTCTGCACTTTTATTGTACTGGGAAGTAACTCCAGCTCCGTCTTACCAATGTTGAGTAAAGGTGTTGGATACCTTGCACAACCTGCTGCCAGCAGTCCTAATGCAGCCAAGGATGTTTTCAGCCTTCTTTGACACAAAGGCCTATTCCTGGCTAATGGCCATCTCATCATTTATCCAGGACCCCAGATTCTTTTCTGCTAAGCTGCTTTCTAAGTCAGCTGTTACTGATGCCAGAGGTTATTCCTCCCAAGGTGTAGGAATTTGCATTTGCTCTTGCTTAACTCAACAGGTTTCCTGTTGACCCATATACTTTGAACAGCAGCAGAAACAACTGGTGGCAGAAACAACTGGTCTATCATGTTGTTTCCAACTTTCCAAATTGGTATCATTTGAAAACTTGCTGAAAACTCTGACTCATCACCCAGGTCATTAACGAAGATGTTGGATGGGATTTGTCCCTCTGTTGGAGGGAGGAGGTGACTCATGGTCAAGGATGGGCAAAGTATGAAATGAATAAAGGAAAGTGGCAAAAATCTAGCCTTTGATCAGGTCTTCTACTACCTGATTCATCTTTATACACATTTGTTAATGCAGCTGGTTTGTGACTCTTCTACTACCTAATTCATCTTTATACACATTCATTAATGCAGCTGGTTTGTGACAACAGTCTTTCAACGTAAGTTTTGATTTCTGTGGTCTGATGTTCTGTGACTGTGACTTACTCTTGCAAACTTTTGTACTTTTAGATTGTATTTTAAACATGCATTGATAGTCTAGAACTGTTTAACTTCTAAGACCAAAGAACAGGAATACTTATCCCAGTATGCCCAAATGTAATACGCTCTGTGACAAAAGACAGAGAAGGCAAAAGAGGCCACCTAATCCTTTCCCCACAAAACGCTTTGGAGGGCCAACCAACAAGCAATTTGCTATGGTATCAACAAATCAGAAGGTTGAAACAGCTGGTGCTGAGGCCAAACGGTTGCAAACTCAAAGGCTGCAAAGGTAACTGAGTCCTTCTGCAACCAGAACCAACCTGGGGAATGATCAGGGAAATTGATTGAAGACAACAACTGCTCTGACACAAAATACTAATATAGGCACAGCCTAAAACACAGACAGCAGAGACAGAATTTGCTCTATCTCCAAGAAGATGCAGTATCAAAGTCTGAAATATGTGAGGGAACAAATCTCTTTCTCCTTAACACCTTTACCTCATTTGTCTCTAGGAATAAGGAAGTAGTTTCTGAGGGGAAGTGGGATAAGTGTCTAGAGAATTTGGCAAGTGGCAGCTAAAGATATATATAAATATATATGTGCACACATATGTGTGTATGTAAGTCCAAATGCATAATTTTAGTCTTTCCTCAAAGCTCATAAAACACAGGTCATGTAAGTTCTTGTTCTTTCTGTATTGTAAAGAAACACATCTGGCTTTTCTAGACTCATTTTAGAATTCTCTGAATTAGTGGAGAGGTAGCCTTGTCAGTTCAGTAAACAACTGATGAGACCCATATATTACAACAAAGCACAGCATTCAGAGGCCTGGCCTACCTTGCATGAAAAGCTGAGAAGATAGCCATCAAGAAGTATTTAATACTGCCTTGTAAGTCATTGATTTTTTTCTTAAAAGAATCAAGGAAAGAATGTGAAAATAATAAGTCATGCTTACAAACTCTAATAGTTTCATAATGTATACAAATGTGTGTATAACAGCTCTGAAAACTAGGTTTCTATTAAATCCCTAGCGGTAATAAAGATCAAATTTACCTCGTTGAAAACCAAATACGAATCAAATTAATGTACTGAATATCTTTAAAACCCATTTTTACTTTTCACAAATATTTTCCTTAGACTGTTAGAATTATTTAAATATAAAATGGGATACTTACCTCCTTATCAGCTGAAGATTTGTTATAGTAAGCAATAATAATTTGTGTCATCCATCAACAATGTTGAATTTTCTCTCACTGTAACTATTCACATTTAAGAAAATTAGTGCAAAAGTAGCAATTGGCTGAATATTGAGCCCAAGACAGTATAAAAATTGGATCTACCTTTTGTACCCCATGACCACAATGTAATTAATCAAATTAATCAGAATTAGTGCTCTGGAATACTGCAAAATAGCCCACTGCAATAATTCTTAGGATGCACCATGTTAGGGACAAACTGCTGCCCCCAGTGAAGAAATGAGATGGCGAAGTGAAAAACAAAATGCTTTTTGTCCCTCCACCCATGCTTGCATTGGTTGCAGTGCCACCAGGGAATGAGTGGGTGTCAGTCTGTCAGCTTTCCTTTTAGTGCATTCAAAGAAGACTGACAGTGACAAATTTAAGCTTTTAAAAATCATGCATTAGAGCTAAATAATTGTGAAAGTCTGCTTCTTTTCTTGTTTTCCTTACATCCTGAACATATTTTCAGCTTGGCTAGATTTATTTTTCTTTTAGTGAAGCTGACATGCTGATATGTTCATTATTCTAGTTTTAGGGCTGCTATGAAAACTATGAAATAGGAGAAGAGTCACAGTAAATTAGTGAGGATTGGTATCACTGTACCATAATGACTATAACAAACACCTCCGGGCATTGCTGTTTGCATAAAAATTTTATAAGAACTTCCATTAACTAGGTGCTTCACGTTCTCTTAGATTGTTCCAATCAAAAAGGGATCCATTTAGATATAAAATCAAGGCACATTCAGTTGGCACTAATTCTGTAGGAAGATTCGAGATAGGAAAAGGTTTTGACTCAGAATAAAAGTTTACTGGTTACTGGAGGGTTTTTAAAGTAATTACTTAACCACTCTCTGAGCAACTATTTACTCTCTTGATGGACTACCCCTTTTTACCTTACTCTTTACCAAAAAGTCTTGCAGAGTGTGTCCTAAAATAGGAACTGTAAAACCAAGACATGGAAGTGAAGCAACATATGCCTGCATGCTGCTGATTTTTCTGACATACTGGTTTAAACCTATGAGGGATTCTTTCGTCTGCACTCTCAGTAGGTAGCCTAGCACCATGGCAGAGGCACACAGCTGACAACAGAGCACTGGTGTGAAGTGACACGAGCAGCAGAAAAGCAAGGAGACTATTCTCTATGCCTTGCTCATGTGCTTTTCTTTCATGTTGTGAGATCTTAATTCAAAGGTTCATAAATGACCTGGTTAACAAGGAATCTCTGAAAATGGATCTTGGTCTTCAAGCAGAAGACAAGCTAATGTCAAAGAAAAGAAAATACTGTCTCCTAGTTCTCTACTTTTGCCTTTTGAGCTGATTTTTACTGGAGTCCAGTGTCTAAATTTTGAGTGTGCCCAAGGAGGCTTGTTTTACTGTTTCAAGCAGACCTGCATATTCTGCGAGAACACTAAAAGATATTTCTTCCAGTGAACATTACACAATGTGTTGGGAGGAAAGGGTTGAAAGCAGAAGATTTGGTGAGGAGTGAATACTTTCACTCAAAGTCACCTTGCACCTGGGAATACTATGAATGTAAGTGTGGGAAAACGCAACTTACTATGCCTAGCATTCATCCTCTGCCTGTTCTGAGAAGAATTCCTGTGTAAAGACACTCTCCTAGACATGTTTGAGCCTCCTGCTGTGGGGGAGAGAATGTGAAACCATAGCCTTGCAAGAAAGTAGGCGTGGCAAAGCCCTTTCTTATATGGGGGCAGGCAGTGGGGCCCCCTCACTGTCTGGAGGATGAACTGAGCCTGACAGAGCCTGTGTCCGTCTGTGTCTCTGCCCACTAGGATAACCTGACCCTGACAGAGCCCACGTCCCTGTGTACCTTTCCCACTAGGATGACCTGAGCCTGATGGAGCCTGTGCCCCGTGTGTCTCTACTCACTAGGATGAGCTGAGCCTACCAGAGCCTGTGTCCACGTGTGTCTCTGCTGCCTGGTGTCGTTAGCAAGGTGATGATACAAATCTACTCGGCTCTCTGGCAGTGGTTTTGTGGTCTTCCTGGCTACCTGTATCTGTCAATTCACACACCATGAAACACAGGGCATGAGTTGTACGCAACCCGTATAAAACTCTGAGTTTTCTTATATAACCTGTCTAGTTACCTGAACCTCAGTTTAATAGGTGTGTACAGCCACATCCATGAAGACAATTCTTTCTGCATTTAACCAGATGTGTTACAACAGCCAATGGAAACTATTTGCACATGCAGTGAGTTATTTTCCCTTGTACTGTGTTATACTGGAGCCTGGTGACTTCAAGTGGCTTACAAAGCTGTTACACTACTTCAACAGACAGAACAGGGACTTATATGACTTGGACTTACTCTCTTTTGAAGAACAGCCTGAGTCTAGAGGACATGTGTGACATGGGTTAGAGAGACTGACGCTATAAGCGACATGTACTGTCTGAGGCAGAGTGAAATTTGGGCCCTCTTAAAAGCAAAGCTTGTTTGACTCTTGACTCCGGCAATAATATCTAGTCCTGTTTCTCTGTTCCTTATCTGTAAATTCAGGAGAATGACATTCCCTTGTTTCCTGGGTTATTCCAACAACTGTTCAGAAACTGCTAATACCTTTGTTACATTGACTAGCCAGGAAAATTGTTACCTGTAAGACAAAAGAGGATGTTAGCAAAATACAAACTATATAGGAAGAAAAATGGCATGAATGTTAGATGGAGTTGATTTTTTTAATCATCAGATATGTGATGTTGTACAATGTCCTTTCAATAGGATGAGTTAAGGATAAAATTCACTAAGCAGTGAAGAGATTCAGGAGAAAATAAATCCAATGGTTAAGGAAGATGACTTTCAACTTCTTAGTATTTAAAAAAAAATTAAGTATCTCCACAGCACTCTTTAATTTCTAGGGCTATGTAACACATGCCCTATAGTTAACCACACATTTTAAGGAAAATGGATTTCAAGAAAGCCGATTCGACATTGCTGAAAATAATCCTGACTAATTTTAGGATAATTAACTAGTAAAATATTTTCTCAACATAAGGAAATGTTTGGCAGAAGTCACAGTGCATAGTTTTGGCACTACTGTAAATTCCCTATAGCAGTTACTTGTGCTATGAAAAGGGAGTGGCTCTGATATGAGTAAAAGAAAATTCATGCCACTTCCTCGAGTTTTCCTGGGTGAGGCAAACTGGAGATTATATCAGAAGATACACGTTCTATTCATACAGAGATGTTAATCAACCTTGTTCTTATGTTACTATTTTGAGGAGAAAAAAAATTACTTAGAACTGAAAATAAGTTTAAGCATCCCATTTAAGCTCAGGTCTTTTCAGTTTCAGAAACCCCAAATCTAAATGCTGTCTGTCATATCAATAAAACCCATGCCCATACTTGCTCCCCTAACAAGACTTTAATGAAGCCACAAAAAAATTTGAAGATATAATCCATCTGTAATTCACAGAGAGTGTAATTAAGAGAAAGGACAGCAATCTCTTCTGAGCTAATCACACCCAACTTCTCCATTTGTTTCCGTCTCCATAAGTTTCCATCGCACTAACAGGTCTTTGCTGACGCCGCCTTTTCAACACAGAACCATTCTGTCACCGATATGAACTGTGCCCGATGCGTAATTAATGTGGCTTGACTTCTATTTCACCTAGAATGAACACAACCACTATCACAAACACTGTAAGATGGGTTTATATAATTATTCTCCTTTCTTTACAAAGCGGTATATGATTCTTAAAACAAAGATTTCCAGGCCCAAGAAAAATAAAGCTTGTTTTGGAAACAAACTGTTTCCAAACAGATAACAGAAAGCGTATCTTCAGGTCACAGATTAGAACAGGAAAAGTTTGTTCAAATGCTTGACTCTGTGAATTCTAATGAAGTCACTAAAGTTGCCTATAACACTTGTTTCTTGAGCTTCACTCCAGTGTTCTGCTGACACAGCTGCAACAAAGATACACGGAGTCCCTGAGCTGCAGGATCCCTCTTGGACAAAAACATTGATCAGCAAAACTCTACTGTTAGCAGAGTTGCTCATTTCATTCACTGGATGAGCATTTTGCAGATTGTATAGATTGAGACTGTACCTTTCCCATTTAGAGCACTTATCTGGGAAACCACATTTACATTTCAGTCAACAGTCTCAGGCCCTTCTTCAGTATGTTCCATAGGATTTTCTTTCATCCCATTGCACATGATAGAAACTAGAGAAGCAAAAGTTGCAAGACAGCTCTCACATCACAGGAAAAATTGCTTCCTGTACATCATCAGTTAATAAAATTAGATTTTCTTCTGGAATTTGGGTGTAGACACTGCTTATCTGCACACGGGCCAGAAGAGCTATTAGGATGTTTCTGTTTCAGCATCAGTCATTTAGCAATGTATTTAAGGCTAAGTAGCCTCAGTAAACCTTATGGCAATAAACAAAATTGCCAGATTGACTTTGGACTTTAATTAATTTAGAAGGGCTTGCAAATAATCTTTACATCTTTTAGATGTAAGACTAACATTAAGTAACATAAATCACCCTTAATTGTTAAGAGAAGTTGATAACAAAAAACACAGATTAACAAAAAAGAAAGTAATTAAAATTAATAAAAGAATACATTTTTATAATGGAGACAGAAATGAATGCAAGGATGAGAGGCCAAGAAATCATGGAAAAAGAAATTTTAAATAAGAGAGTGGCAGTGGCAGATACATATATTGCTATTTGAACTTTCAGACTTCCCTAAATTTTTCATTGCAAGCAATAAAGGACGCTGACCACTGTGTATTCTACAAAATAAGGAATGTCTGTGTAGGGCAACAGAGTGTAATGCAGCAACTTTGCAATTTTTTATGCTGTATGACAAATACAGGTTCCACACAACCCAGGATGTAACAAACTGGGAACAAACATCATTCTTGCAAATGTGACCATAAAAACTCAGCTGTTTAAGTGTCTGCATTTTATGTGTCTTAAAGGCTGTAAATCACATTTGTTCAAAGCACAACTTGTTTTTTTCTCTTCCAGAAACATGGCCAGAAGGCTTCCCTTGGGATAAGAATATTCTACTGTGTTCCTTTTGGCTTATGCATCATCCTCAGGAAGATGATTCATTTGAATACATATTTCTGAGTGCGGTAGGCAAGCCAAAAAGGAAGTAGAAGTTTCTTGTAATACTGACTATTTGCAGAAACCTTTACTTACAGCATAATGATTCAGAGCTGACTCTGAATAGTAGTGGAGCACCTCACCTGGCTGCTTAGATTAACTGATGAGCAGAGTTAAAATGGTAATATGGTTACCATGGTTATCAGCTCAGTAACTAACTGAGCACAAAGGCTTGAATTTTGTGGCATGTACCTGAAAATGACTAGAACTTCATTTGACATATACAGAGAGCCTACCACTGACTTTGAGATAAACAATAATAATTAACTTGCAGCAATATGCAGCATACCACTGCTTCATGCTAACATCTAAAATGCAAATTAAATAAGATACTATTAAGAGCAGTCTTCAACTGCATTGAACAGCAGCTCCTCTCTGGGGCTCTTCTTAGCTTGCTTCTGGATGCAAGGTCTGAGAACTGGAAGGAAATGTTTCAAAATGCCTTGAGTCTGTTATCTGAAATAATAAAACAACCTCAGTAACTTAAGGCAGCTTTGGTTTGTAGAAACCTTTAGAATGCCACTCAGCCAACAAAGTCAGAGAGGCCCCTCTACTACTCAGATTTCAACCAGAAAGCACCTTTTAACCTCAAAAATGAAACAAAGCTGATAACCATCTTTTTGAAGCTTAATTGAAACCACTCCTTGAATGACAGAAATGGCTGTCACACAATCCAGGCTCGTCTGGAAGAAGCACACAAATGGCTGTCTCCTCACACACCAGCATTTACAAGCTGTAGTTCTCCTTCCTACTTTTAATTTTTTCAGTATTATTGGTCCATAAAAATCACTGCACACACAAAATCAATTGGATTTGTAGCTGAATAAAATATTTAATTCTTCAATACAGAGTGAACATGCAAGGCTATGTTCAGCTTGTGTGCAGAGACATGAAATAAGAAAAAAATATATCCTGGTTTCTGTATTACAGATGAGTATGCTGGGCTATAATGCACAGAGAAGCATAAGCAAGATGCTTCTATCTGGTTTAGTATCACCTGTTGCACTTCTGCCACAAATGAAGACTGAGTTTTGACTGTATAACTACAAGTTTGCTGACAGTTTTTGTTCTGGTTTATAGCAGGAGACAGAAGGGAATGCAGCCCAGCCTGCTGGCACCATAGTGTTAAGTGCGAGAGATAGTAAAGATACTTGTCAGCTGAGCGAACAGAAGAGGCTTGAGTGCATGCAGATAAAACACTGCCTGAGGAAAAAATTGGCAGTTTTACTAAAGAATTTTCCAGCAGGAAGGACGCTGACTTACCTGAGATACTTCACTGCTTTTCCCCCCCTCCTCTCTGTTCTTCTCTTTCTCCCTTGCTTTTAACACACAGAGTGATTCCAGGGAACTCCACTTCTATTAAAGCATCTTGTCAAAGGACTGCTCTACAATGTCCAAGCCAGAAAAGGTCTCTATATTAACAAAAACCAGCAGTGGCTTTGACTTTGTGACATAAGGGCATTGGATGTAAGCTTGTTCACACAAACTGGTTGGTGCTGAGAGGGCAGGTCTGGTGGGCACAAATGGTGACATTACAGTCACAGAATCATAGAAAGATTTAAGTTGGAAGTGATCTCTGGGGTCTATCCAATAGAATACCCTGCTCAAAACAGGTCTAATTAGATCAGGTTCCTTGGGGCAATGCTCAGCTTAGTTCTGTACACCTCCAAGGATGGTGATGCAGCAGCTTCACTCAGCTTGTTTTCCAGTATTTGTGTGCCCTATCAGCAAAAAACAGTTTTCCTTTCCATCTATTTGGAACTTCCTATGTTCCTACTTATGTTCATCACCTCTAAACCTACTGCTTGCATCAGCAAAAAGAGTCTGGCTCCACCACATCTGTATCCTCTGATCAGGTATTCACAGATAGGAATAAGGCCTCCCCAAGGCCCACCCACTTCATCTTTAGTGTAAATAAGCTCAGCTTGTTCAACCTCTCCTTGTCCATCCCCCTGGATACCTTTTGTATACTTTGCTGGACTTGCTCCATTGTTCCATGTTTTTCCTGCACTGGGGAGCCCCAAACTGGACACAATACTCCTGATTTAGTCCCACAAGTGCTGCATTGAGGGAAACGATCACTTCCCTCAGTCTGCTGGCTGCTGCCTTGCTAATACAGCTGAGCATGTCAAGTGCTGCTTTTGCTGCCAGAGCACAACCTCGGCTCCAGCTCATCTCATCATCCACAGGACCCTCATGTCCCCAGCTCTTCTACAAAATTGTTTTCTACACAGCCATCCCTCAGACTGTAATGTTGGATAGGGTTATTCCATACGAGTTGCAAGACTTTGCACTTATTTTGATGACCTCCATGAGATGTCAGCCCATTTCTCCAGCCTGTTGAGGGCCCACTGAACAGCCTCGCCCTCTGTCACATTAATTGCTCCCCCTCCCTGTCCCCTGTCAACTGTGGGGTGCTGGCAAATTTGCAGAGAGTGCACTTTCTCCAGCCATCAGAGTTACAAAGACATGAAACCATACTGGCCTGAACAGTGGTACCAGAGGGATGTTGCTCATTACCGACCGTCAGCTGGACTGTGCACCCATCCCACAACCCATGCAAATGGTTGTACGCATCATTTGAACTGCCTTAAAAGACAGAGAATTGCAGTAAATGGCTTGTGTTTGCCCTGAAAAAAGAGTAAAAATTCAATCTGGCCCAGGGAGGACCAGAAAAAAGGCTAGTGAACGAACTGCTAATTGAATAGTCCTGAGCAGAACAGATGCACCAAAGCTGAAAGGCTGGTACTGCCATGAGACTCGGGGAACAGCTGAAGAATCTGTTCATAGCGCTTGGTAGAGTATGAGACTTCTTTACTCCAGCCCTTAAAGAAATCCCTCTGTCCAGTTCTATTGCATTAGGGTTCTTTTGTTGTACTCCCAACACTCTTCTCTAATGTCACCACGGAATATAAGAATTTAAGGTAATAATCAAAACTTATCCCTATTGATGGAACCTTAATCTTAGTATATGGCATAAATGTAATATATGATCTAAATGAGAGTTCTACTTGCTGAAAAAAAATCCAGGATGAAATGTCTGAAGTCTATTTAATATTTTTATAACTGGTTAACAGTTTAAGATTAGGAAATACTCTCGGCTAAATTATTTCCCTGCACCTAAAGTTTAAAAGGAATAGCTTTGAGTACAACATTTTTCTGCTGGCTGAAAAACCATCCCATCAGTCACTGATGGAATTGCATGCACTTAGCAATGGCTGGAGACTTCAGATACTTGTAAAGAACTTAATACCCAACATGCAGTCTTTGGATTCAAGGTATAGAATGCTAGGCTGTACTGCTACCTGCATGAAAGCCCATGCATGAGATTTAGATATATGTAGATAACTGTTTCAGTTTTTTTATATTCAATATAATTTATTTATATACTTATACATTAGTGATTAGCTTTCCATCATTTTGTAAGGGCATATATTCAAGCTGCTAGTACCAATAAAATTTCAACTAATTTACATGAGGCCTATTGAGATAAGATGCTCCATCACAAAATGCAGTTTGTATGAGTGTTCTTAGATGTTAATGGTTAAATGAGTAACGTCTCTTGCCTCCCAAAATTCATTGTTGTAGGGTATACTCACTGGGCAGTATATTTATTTCATAATAAATTTGCTGTTATCATCTGTGATGAGCTTGCTTTTCCTCAATTATAGTGTTAAAACTTAATGTATGAAGAGATAGAATTCAATCATATTCTGGTTATTTTATTCTTAGTGGATTTCAAAATAATGCATAGCTCTCTTTAATATTTGCAGGACACACCATGAAGCAAACAAGTAACCTTTGCTGATTATAGTCTCTGGCTGCCAAAGACAGTTTTATTACAGTTTTCTGGGGTACTGTCATGAATTGTTGACTTTCATCATCAGTACAGTGATGTTCTGGCATCACTCCCAGAAGCCAACAAATTACTTACAGGATGTGAAAAAAAAAAAAAAAANAAAAAAGAAGAAAAAAAAAAAAAGAAAGGAAGACAGGATGATGTGTAGAATCTAAGTTAGAATAAATCTTTGGAAAAAAACTTCATTGGAAATCTCATATGCTACTTATGCCGTGTCCCAGATTCCACCAAGCCCTGATCAGTAGTATTTTTGGGAGGCTTTCAACTGAGTTATTTGGACTGATTCACACTAAACTTGCTTCAGCCTATTTTGAAGTCTAATTAGCAATGTTGATAAATCTTGTGCACATTTTCCAATAATTGTAATTGTTAGAATGCTCTTGTAACAACAAGAAGAATTAGTACAGGATTTTACTATGTAGAAAAGGTGCTACAAGGATTCATGATATCAGTGACATAAAATGCCCAGAATACCCACCAGTTTTGTGATGTTCTTGACCATTTCTGTTATGTTGTTCTTCCAGCAGGGCCATCTCTGATATCAATAGAAGCAACCAGCAAAGTGGGTCTATCAACTTTCAGTATTCAAAATAAACAAATTACCTAAAAGAAGTCCTGTACTTGTGACAGAAACAAGAGAGATTGATTTGTCCTGCTCCTCCTGCTTTATCGCTACCCTCATGACAGAGCTGCTTGAAAGCCTTAAATAGGACATGACATGTTGTCATCTTTCCTTCCCTATCCCTTTCATGTCCTTCAGGGAATCTCAACACAAATGCCTTATTTCAAGGAAATAATTTTTTTCTGCCTCTGGTAACTCTCTTTGCCTTTCATCTACTCATTGTTATTGTCACTTTTGCTCTTTTCATTGCACTTTGGCAATGACATCACTATTTCACATTACTACTGAGAAGCTTCTCCTAACACATGAGAAAAAAAAGGAAAAAAAACCCTAGAGAACAATCATTCCACTTGATACAATGAATTCTTTCACCTATCACAGTTGAAATGATGAAAAAACTGTTCTAGAAGACAGAAGAATTTCTGTATGATCCAGATCTTTGTATGTCTGTCTTGCTCAGGAGTATTAAGGACAGGATAAGAGAGCAAAAAGTGACCCAAGCAGAGTGCAGCAGTAAACAATATGTGACCTCATTAACAATCATGGACTTGAAATAGCCAGTGTAACCAGGACCATGACATATGGTGCTCTGTGCTCAGTGTTGTCGGCTGTAATAACACTGCCTACACTATGGAAGTTTACCCCAGATATGTCAGGTTTTGCCACTTATTAACAATGCCAGCTTTCTTTTTCTTAGCAAGCTGTTAAAACAATGACAGAAGACCAGTTAAAAACAAGACTCCTCTCACAGAACACTTCACTGTCATAGACTCGAGCAAGAAAATAACAGCTATACAGTATTTATCTTCTCAAACTCCAAATCTAAGAGATGACATATGTGAGATATTTTCATTACGATTAATGCAGCTCTCACAGAAAACAGAAACCCAGTTGGAACGCTTATTTATAGAGGATCAAAACCCTAGGGATTTGTAATGTCCTTTTTTTGGTTGTATTTGGATTTTTTATTCTGGGACATTTAAGTGTGTACAAACAAAATGGGAGATTAAAAGCCTAAAGATGCAGTTTCTCAATTTTCAACTCAGAGGTTATCTTTGATCTAACCCATAGACAGATGACACAGTGTTTAGGGACACATACCACCTTAAGTCATGTATGCAGTTGTAAACAAATGAATTTTTTTCATGGTCTAAAAGCTTGTTTTCTAATGTTATGTGCTAGGATTAACATATGCTCTATAATTTCTCTGTGTGCATTAATTCAGTCAAGGTTTTCACTAGTTCTGAATTGTGTCCACATCTTCTCATCTTGCAAAACAGACATGAACAAACACAACAGCCTTGATCTACACCATCTGTAATCTTATTTGCCGGGTGGGTCTGATGAGCAACTTCTTGCTACTGGAGAAAAGAAAGGAGATGTCAAAACAGTTCTCTAGGACCTTTCCACGGCATTCACCATTTCTGCCAAGGGCACCATTATCTGTGGTGTAGTATCAAAGGTCCAAGTGAATCAGTGAAATTACTTGAGTCCTTACTGGAGGAGGGCATTAGCATAAAACCAGTTGGTAAAAGGTACACAATGCATTTCCTTTATAATGTTTGATTGTTTTTTGGCATTTGTTTGGGTTTCTTTTTTATTATTTCCTAATCTTTTTTTATATTTAACATGCGGGAATCAGCTAAACTGAAATATAGTTGAGATGCACTGTCTACAAATATAGGTACGCATTTCTGTTGCCAAGATCACTTCAGAGAGAGGATGAAGAAAAATTACAGACAAAATGTGTATTGAGTAGCAGATTTAAAAAAGGCAAAGTTTGCAATACAATCTACTTTATCATAGAAGGTTCCGATGTGAATTGATCGGTCTGGTACACATTCAGGAATATTCCTTGTTTTTTGTAAGACCAGCTCTACTACTGCTTTACCTAGATTTCCTGTTGCAGTGGACAATGATCTGGCAACAGTTACTGCTCACTTTGCCTCTTGGCTGAGCTAGAGGAATTAATAGAATTGGATGCAAATCTTCCAGCACTTCGAAAAAATTAGGTGCTGTAAAACACTGCAGGCCTCTCCTCAAAAATACGGACTGCATATTTGGTGCAACAAACACAGCAAATCCAGTATTAATGTTGACTTTGCAGAGAAACAAAACATCCAATTCAAGAAGAGCCTGGTCTAGAACCCCAAAACACCTAACTGCCCACATAAAAACGGAGATCTGCAGTTACTGTTCTCTGATACACAGGAACTTTTTAAACTTCAAAACCAGATCTTCACCTAAAACCTCTACACCGCAGGGACAAAACAGGAAACAGACTGCACATATTTGGTTTTCTGATGAAAAGTTGTGTAAGCACGAATAGTGGTCATACTCAGTGTACCACCCACAGAACATCTCATATTTTGTGATGTCAAGACGATCAAGAAGGCGATTCACAGTGCTAAGTATGCAAGCACTGCGTACTGAGTGTTGGGGAAAAATCTATAAATTCAAAATTCATACAGAGCATGTATTTCTCCTAGGACATAGTCTAAGGCATTATTAATGCTCTTACAGTTCCCTGATAACAAAAAGAAAAAAAAAAGGAAGGAGCAGAGAGGAAAGGAAAGGCCAAATCACTAAAGAAATAAATTTTCACACCAAATTCTTAGAGAGTGTTCAGAAAATGCATGTAGCTCAGACCTACAATTTGTAAACAGACACTTTTTGTTTCTATATTGTAGCAATTTTTGGTATAAACAGCAGACTTTTGAACAGCAGAAATTACTGTCACTGAGTATTCCCAGAGCAGCTGCATTAAAATTTTAAAAGTTTAACATCTTATTTTTAAAAGGAAATGCTTTTTCTTCATTGAACAATGTCACTTACACAGTAGAAAAGAATGCACATGTATAGAAATACTGACATCAGTGTGAGAACTTACATTTTGAAAACAGAAATATTAAACTTAACTCTTAATGACATGCATGAAGGTATGGAAGTTTCTTATTTAAAATAAAATTTACTTTCGTTCCAGTCCAAGGTAAGGTAGGAAGTAGGCTGAGATAAATAGAGATATAAGAAATTGAGAGATTTAAAGAATATATTACTTGGTGTGTAAATACACAACAATGTCCCATGTAGTGATATGAAATACCACTTAAAAACAACCCTTTGTTTTGTTTGCTTCTGCACAAAAACATGTATGAAATAGTAAGACTGGATGAGATATCATCTACATTTGACAGTGGTCAAATGTAGACAGGAGAAGCAAATTTTGCTGCTTAACAAAATTCTTCTAGTGCAATGCTGGTGTTTTTTAAAATCACTTCATTGCCTACCATTGGAACAGAGCTGTATCTCCGTAATGAAAAGTGGAAAAAAAGAAGAAATGCTAGTGAAAGGAATTCACAATATGCTTTACAGTGCAAATTTAAAATACAACTACTCATGCTTTCCTAAAATCAGTTTATCAATCTAGTATTCTATTGATCCTACTGAAGTTAATGTAGAACACACAATGTGCTATTGATTTGAATGGACTGTGCTTTTTAATTTACAATGACCTAAAATGTCATTAATGAACATTACTGCCACGTCAATGTTCCCCTGAAGTATCAACTCTTATACACAAGTTCAGAGGTACACCATGTGGGATTGGCACATACAGTAAGATAAAGTGAAAATACGATAGAACAGACTTAAGTTACACTAACAACTATTTGCAATTCTTACACACGATATTTAATGTATAAAAAGAAGCTTAACTTTCAAATATTTGTGCTCATAATGTATTTGAGATAAATGATAATAGCTTAAATGAGAGTTTTGTGGGGAAATGAATTTCTTTAATCTGCAGAGGAAACATAGCTTAGGAATTGCTTGTGTCAATTAGGTAGTGTCCTTGAATTTTTAAGCCCTCTTATTTCAGGACTGCACAGAATTACTCAGGCAGCTTTTTCTCCACCTCCCCATACTTAGTGCATATCACTTCCAGGCTCAGAATAAAAGAAAAGAGATAAGAAAACAGTTCTTCTTTTATGGTAAAGCAAAACTTGCTCAGTTATAGAGATACTGGAAGGAAAAAAAAAATCATGGTTTTATTTTTTTATATATTTTCTTCAATTTATTAATAATCTTTTATATTTGTTTATTTATGGCTTTGAGCAAAGACAAAAGAAAAAGTCTAACTCATCCCTGATCATACAATTATTGTAAGAACCAGATCTATAATCTTCCCAGCAGCAGTAAGATCCAACCTTTTTCATTAATACATTTCATCTTGTACAGATGTGAG
>VZRQ01006640.1:0-14244 GCA_013397975.1 Machaerirhynchus nigripectus
TTTAAAAGATAATTTGAGAAGGGTTTTTTTTGGAGTCCTTTTTGGGTAGGGGGATTTATTTAATTTCAAGGCAACACCGACACAAATCCCGGGTCCTTGTCACCGGTGGTGTTTTCGGAATGAGCAGGGGAGCCATAACAATGGGTTCGTTTGATGTATTTTTAATGCACGTTCTGAAGGCTCCCGTCTGATGAAGCATCCTGAGAAACGGACCTTCCCCAGCATTTCCTACCCCAGCACATGGATTTGATCTCCAGAGCCAACCACAATAAGCAAACCACGTGCTAACAGCCTGGGAACGCCAGGGAGAGGGACCTTTCTGGCTCACGAGGAGATTTCGGGATAGTTTTGCCCCACTGACATCTCTTTCATCAGGGAGACGTATCCCAGAGCTTTCTGGGGATAAGGAAAGCAACTGGAAGCAGGAAAATGAGAGGAAAATGTGTGTGTGTGAACTGGGATGAGCTGGGAAGCTTTGCAGATATTCCATAGGTTATGAGATGAAATGCTGATGAATCCCACAAATTTCCCAGGAGAACCCCAAACTTCCATGGAGTTGGGACAAACTCTGGATTACATTTCGGATCCAGATATCCAGGGGCAGACAGCACCCAAAGCACTCAGTCTGGAGCAATGCTGTGATCCTGCCAGCATCCACCCGTGCCAGAACTGCTCCAGTGAGAGTTTCCTGCAGGAACGAGGATTCCTGACAAGGAGAAGGAATTCCCAGGGGTGGCAGGAGACGACAGAGTGCTCTGGGACAGCTTGGTTGGCACGGAGAAGTGGAATGGGCAGGCTGGAATCTGCTGTCCATGCCACAGAAGCCAGGCGTGAGACACAGAACCAGGAGCAGCAAGGTCGGCTCAAGCCAAGGGAAGGCTTTGCCATATCCCATCCCCAGAAATTTCCTGGCTGGAAATGGATGCTGGAGCTCTCCAGGGATTGAAAAGCATCAGGCTTTTCGTTACAAATACGAATCCACCTCGTGCAAGAAATAACACTGCACCTCCAAATCACCAGGGAAAAGGGAAGAGCATCCTGGTGGGCTCTCACCATGCGTTTAATCTGAGTTTATATTCTGATGAGACTTGGCAAACCTAAAGGATTTGGGTTTAGGCTTGGTTTTATCTTTTCTTCTCAGCATAACTGTGGAAACAAGTCACAGCTCAGATTTGGCAGGTAAGAGTGAAAGAAAAGACAGCTGGTGATGGCCCCGACAGTGTCCTCCCACTGCCATCCTGGTGCCACCTGTGACAGGGGACATCTCGTGACAACATAAAATCCAGTTATGGAAAAGGAAAACGGGGCTTCCTAAACACAGACACACACAAAATGTGATCCACTGGTGCCACACGGTTATCGAAGGGACTGAGTTCAACAAGTTATCCTGGAACCATGGGATCTCCTGAGCTGGAAGGGACCCACAGGGATCATGGATCCAGCTCCTGGCCCTGCACAGACCCCCCAACAGCCCCACCCTGGGCATCCCTGGCAGCGGTGCCCAAACGCCCCTGGAGCTCTGGCAGCCTCAGGGCTGTGCCCATTCCCTGGGGAGCCTGGGCAGTGCCCAGCACCCTCTGGGGGAAAACCTTTCCCTGATCTCCAGCCTGAGCCTGCCCTGGCCCAGCTCCGGCCATTCCCTGGGTGCTGCCCCTGTCCCGGGGAGCAGAGATCAGTTCCACTACAATAAATACAGGATCTCAATTCAAGCACAGGCTGATGGTTATGAAGGCACTGAACATGAGCTGTGTGCTCCAGAGCTACTGCTGGTGCTGAGCACGGAGCTCAGGCTGCTCCCCTGAGCTGGGGCTGCCCTGATAGTCAGACATGGAAGCGGAGAAAAGAGGAGCAAAACCCAAAATAGACGCACGCACACACAAAAATGCAGAAAGAGCGTTTCTTTTTATGTCTGTCTGCTGAGCTTAGAGGGCTTTCTTGGCTAAGTCTGAGCTAAATATTACTGAAAATAGCACAGTGCTGCAGCTATTTCAAAGCTCTGTCTGTATTTGTTCTGTGCACTGGGTGGGCAGGAAGCTCCATTTCATAAATCACTTTCAGCGAGACAGTAGGCTATAAAAAGGGAGGGTTTTTTTCCCTTTAGTGTTTTTACTTCTGAGTGTTCTGAAGTGGCACAGGCTGCACACTGGGGAGAGTTCAAAAAAATGTGTTCCTTGCTGCTCCACAGATCTTCTCTCACACATGAGAGATCCAGGCAGACACCGGGCAGACAGCCCTGTGCTCGGAGGTTGACCAGGTCAAGCTTACACTGGGCTAAAATATTCAAAAAATGTTAGAGAAGGGCAGATTTAGGTGAGATACTGGGAAGGAATTGATCCCTGGGAGGGTGGTGACACAGGAAAGCTGTGGCTGTCCCTGGATCCCTGGCAGTGCCCAAGGCCAGGCTGGACACTGGGGCTTGGAGCAGCCTGGGACAGTGGGAGGTGTCCCTGCCCATGGCAGGGGTGGCACTGGGTGGGCTTTAAGGTCCCTTCCCACCCAAACCGATCCAGGATTCTCTGATTTTCCATCCTCTTCTCATTCCCAGCCCAGTGCAAGGCCCTCTACGGGCAGTTTCCAAGGGCACTTCCAGCCTCAGGAACCCCTGTGGTGGAATTATTGCCCAGGAAAGAAAACAGGTGAGTCAGGAGAGTCTCCTGGGACATTTCTGGGCACGGTCAGGCAGGGGTGTGCTGCAGGAGAAAGGCTGTGAGGAAGAGGGGGCAGAAGCAGGTAGGAGAACCCACTGAATCCAGCGATTCTGCTCAGAAGATCCTTCCTAAAACTTAAGGATTGAGCTTTGCACTCCAAAAGGATCCAGCTGCAGGTTAGGTTGCTCCCGGTGGTGGATTTTAGGAACAGCAGGATGGGAGAGAGGCAGGGAGTCAGTGCCCTCTGCAAGGAAGTGCTGCTGTCTGGTTCAGCTCATGGAATCGCGATTTTTCCCACTAATACCACACAAAAAAACCGGGGATCTGCACATCAGTGCGGAAAATGTGCCCCGGGATTTTGGCACCGGGCAGCTAAAACACCGCACACAGGAATAAATGGCACTGGGGGAGGAGATTTTCCTCTGGGGAAGCTCACATGGACAGGGAAACACGGGAAGGTCACACCTGATAAAAACCAGGAGCAGCCGAGCCCAGAGAGCCCTCTGGAATCAGCTGCTCCAGTGCTGGAAATCTCCATAAATCCAACCAGCAATTCCAGCCCCAGCCTTTCCCTGGCCTGCCCTCCCAGCCTTTCCCTGGGGATAGATATGGATATATAGAATCCCCCAGTCTTTCCATTTTAATTGCAGGAAAAATTCCCGCGTCCGTCTCATCCTGCTGCTCTGGGAAGTTAAGAATTAATTCTGTTGAGCTTTATTTTGCTGTGTTTTGCTAATCCTCCTCAGCCAAGCAGCCTGGAATTGCATTTCCTCACCCCTTTTCCAGGCTTTTCCCATTTGCACAGAGCCACCTCCACACTAAATATTAGGGAGGTGCTGGAAGGCCTTCGAGGCAACGCTTGGATCTGCTGGCTTCAGGCAGTGGCAGTGGGATAGGTTCCTGAAATCCCCAGTGATCCCATCACCTCTGCTCCCTGAGCTCCCTGAGCCCACTGGGATAAATGCTGCAATGCCCTTTTCTCCATTTCCAGGTGGAGGTGGGAGTTTGCCTTCAAAATCCGGGCAGCAAATGGAATTAACATCCTGACAGCCCCCGGAGCAGCCCCTGGGAAGCTAAAAACAAGGTGCTGTTCAAAGGCTGCTGTGGGGAAAAATGGCCCCAAACTCCTGGGGAGCGTCCTGGTCCGTCTGTCCCTGCTGCCCTGAGTGTGTATCCCAACGGGTTTTCATCACATGGACAGCCCTGCACTCTGGAGGCTACCAAAAAATGAGTTAAATGCAGTTATTTTTAAATAAATCATAAAAAACCCTACCGTGGGAAGCCTGATTAATCAGTTGTCTGGAAGCTTAGCATCTTCCTAGGTTTGGAAAAGTTTTTGGGCTTCCCATCCATGGAAGTGTCCCGGGCCGGGTTGGAGCACCCTGGGATAGCAGAAGGTGCCCCTGCCCATGGAACTGGATGGGCTTTCAATCCCTTCCAACCCGAACCAGTGTGGCATTTTGTCCATTCTCCTCCTTCCTGACACCACCCCAGCAACGTCAGGGAGTTTATGGTGGAGGAGTTCCCGGTCCAGGCTTGGATTAGTGCCCCACGGAGGAGCAGCTCTTCAAAAAACCCAAACCAACCCAACTCCGCCCAATATCAGCAACCCCAGAGCCTTTCCCAACTCCGTGGCTCAGATTTCGCTGCCGTGTGTTGATTGATCCTGACTTAGGAGAGACCATCCAATGCTGGGAAGGCAGCTTAAATCTTCTCCTTTTCCATGGCAAATATTAGGGTGAATCACAGCCTGCAGCATCCCATGCTCAGCATTCCCTCGCTGCTTTTAGCTCCCTGCATTTGTCATGGGACCTCAGTGGATTTGCTGAGTGCTGAAGTTTGCTTCTAAATTCCCTTCCAATCACGGAAACCACGCCGTAAGTGGAGCCATTGTAACGGGATTTGCAGGAAAATGAGCTATCTGGAAGCCAATTCTGGCGGTTCCGCGTTGGCTCGGCTCGCGGTGCGTGGCTTTGATCAGAAATAAAGGAAAATCTTGGAACACTAAAGGCAGAAAAATTCGCCCCAAACCAAGAGTCTGAAGTGTGAGAGCGCTGATTGAAGCTGAGTGAGGAAGAGCAGAAATCCTCTGGTTTTGCACAGTGGTGTAAAGAGTTAGTTAGGGGGTGGTGCAGCTATTAAATTAGTTAGTAGATAGTTATTAAATGCCATAATTTGAGATATATCTATATATTCACATATAGATAGATATGGATATATAGATATATTTCACATTTAAAACAAAGAAACCCCTGCATGTCACACACCGCCATTTCACCTCTTCTCTCCCTTAGACGTGGATTTCAGACCCCCAAAAATAGAGAAATAATATTTTCCATAGTGTCTGCCACAACCGTGGTGAGTGGGATGTGCAGATATTTTTCCACCACCTCCCCAGCGCACCGGAATCATGGATTTACAGCTGGAATGTCATCCTATCAGTAAACTCAGATATTCTCTGCACCCCCAAAGCTGAGCTGATGGGTGGAGAGGCTCCAGCATGTCCTGACTGGGGCACGTCCCCTGTGGAGCCAGGCTGGGAGAGCTGGGGCTGCTCAGCCTGGAGAGGAGAAGGTTGTGTGGAGACCTCACAGCTCCTTCCAGGGTCTGAAGGGACACAGGGAAACTGGAGAGGGACCCTGCAGCAGGAACTGGAGTGGGTTCAAACTGAAAGAGCAAAAATTAGGTTGGATATTGGGCAGAAATTGCTCCCCGGGAGGGTGGGCAGGCCCTGGCACAGGGTGCCCAGAGCAGCTGTGGCTGCCCCTGGATCCCTGGCAGTGTCCCAGGCCAGGCTGGACACTGGGGCTTGGAGCAGCCTGGGACAGTGGAAGGTGTCCCTGCCCATGGCAGGGGTGGCACTGGATGGGCTTTGAGGTCCCTCCCAACCCAAACCAGTCTGGGATCCCGTGAAAACCAGTACCGGTGATGGTGCCTTGCGAGGCAGGTTGACTGAGGTGCCCTCCCTCAAACCTTCTCCAGCAGCAGCTTTTGCTGCTCAAATTACTTCCATTTTAAAAATAAAATTGAGTCAGCTAGAGATCTGTAACTCATCTCCCCTCCCGGGCTCACCAGCAGCAATAGCACCTGTAGAACGTAAAGTTTTCATTAAAAAGCCTCTAAAACTCTTGACAATTCCTGCAGAGCATCCCATGAGAGGAACAAGCTGTCAGGGCTTCATCCAGAGCCTTGCTGGAGACAAGGACTGAGGCTGGAAGGTTGCAGATGGATCCAAACCAAGAAACTTGGGGGCTGGAAACTGGGAATCCATCTTGGAGAGAACTTGGGTGAGAGATGAAGGATGCAGGAGCCAGGAGAGAGCAGCTCTGCTCGCTCAAGTGTCCACATGTTCCACCCAGGAAACGGGGCTGGAGGCTCTCCAGAGGATAAAGCCCCTCCTGGCAGGGCAGGGCAGAGGATTCCAGCCTGTCCCCATGTTCCCTGCCCAGGAAAGACAGAAGAAAGCTGCTGCTTTTTTATGAGCAACTCCGAAATGAAGCCACTTAAGGAGAGAAGCTCCTGGGATGTGGCTTCGGGACAAACATCACCTCTCCCAGGCAGACTCCAAAGGATTTGTGTTGACAAGCTGAGCTCCCCTCTGGCTCAGAGGAGTGGGAACAGGCAGAAAAGGGAGATGCAGTGTGCTGCCTCCAGGGTGGAGCTGCTTTTTTAGGCCAGGTTGGTCACACCAGGCAGAAAGGTCTGGCTGGAGGGACTTGGTCTCCTTTAAATCTCTATTTTACAGCCAGTTTTTTACCTTAAAATGTTTAAAACTCTTTCTATGCTTGGTGCGAGTTTCTCAATGAAAGTGAGACTTAAAAAGCTAAGAGAAAGTTCCTCCTTAACCACCACCGCATAATTCCTTCTGGAAATGCAGGATTGCTCCAGAAACCTGCACCTTTCGAGCCCCTTTTCCTTCTTTTAGGGCCTGCCAAGGCAGCAGCTCGGGCTGCTTGGCCTGGTATTCCATCTCGGGAAGATCCCAGAAAAAAACCATTTTAGTTCCAGTCCTGTTTACGTTACTGAGTAGCTGGTACTTGGGAGTTACTACTCAGTAATTAGTCGCTACTCAGAGAAGCTGTGGCTGCCCCTGGATCCCTGCAAGTGCCCAAGGCCAGGTCGGACGGGGCTTGGAGCAGCCTGGGACAGTGGGAGGTGTCCCTGCCCACGGCTGGATGAGCTTTGAGGTCCCTCCCAACCCAAACCGTTCTGGAATTCTGGGATTTTGTGATTGGTTTTTTTAAGCTCTCCGAAGGATTTGGCTCCCAGTCCCCGCTAGAAGTCGTTAGAAGCCCTGAGATGGTTTGGAAAAGCTTTGGTGGAAGTTCATTTCCAGCCGAGGCATCCTGTGTAAATATGAATCTGGAATTAAAATCCTCTCTCTTGGAAGATGAGGGTGATCAGGGGTGTCAAATTTTTAGGGAGAGAGGTATTATTTGATTTGTCTCAGAGCCGTGGAAGGGTTTGGCTTGGAAAGGACCCGAAGGATCCTCTCGTTCCACCCCCTGCCACGGGCTGGGATGCCGCTCACTCCACCAAATCATCATCCTAATACGTGTTTATTCCCTTTTTCCCTATTCTTCCTGCACTGAATGACCAACAAACCCTAAAATATTTCCCAGCTTGGCTTGGCCGTGCTGTGTATTAGTATCCCAAGCAGGACTAAGCGTTCGTTAGGGTGAGGAGATTGGCACTTTGGATTTTCCTCCCATCCCAAACACCCGTGCAAGGAGCTTGGGAAAGAGCTGAAGCAAATTTAAAGTCTCTGCTGCTGCTGCTGCTGCTGCTGCTGGGAGCTGCTCCGGGCTGGAGCAGCTGATGGGAGGAGGCTGGGAGAGCCTGGCGAGGCAGAGGTGATGGAGAGATGGGAGAGCTGGGAGACAAGACATCCTGGGAAGCGCTTCCTGGGGAGCCTGGCTGCAGGGTATAATCAGGCAGCTGCTGCTCGTTTGCTGGGTGTTTTTTTAACTCCCATCCCAATCCCCCGAGCTTCCCCTCCCCTCCTGCCTTGCCTTTTTTTTTTCCTTTCTTGCTGGCGAGCGCTGATTGTTTGTGTAAGGGGTGTCAGGGGCCTGAAATTGTGATCCCAACCAGCAATTTGGGTGTGTGGGTGAAAATGAACCGTTGTAGTTGGTTATTTTATGGGCCCAAAATATGGCTGTTAAAAAACCCCAACATTCTCCAGCCCGGCTCTCTGCATCCAGCCCATAAAATGTCTGGGATGCAGAGCCGGGATCCAAGGCGACTTCCTGCCATGAAATTGTGCCTCCCTAATGATCACTGCAGCCTGCTTGCTAAACTTGGAGCCCTCTTGTTTTCCCCAAGGGAGATTAACATTGTTTGTCTTGCGGGGGGGGAAGGAAAATAAAAATAAAGTGTTTGTGCGCTGCAGTTGTGAAGTTTATAGGGCTTCAAAAATTCACCTGACACGGGACTGAGCAGCCAGGTCAGCCTGGGGACAGAAACCAAAAAAAAACCCAAAAACACTGGAAAGCTGTAAGAAAGGACAAAGATAAGGGGATTATTAACAATTTAATTGTCTGTCAACCCCCGTTTTTGAAATCAGTGCTGGAAGTTCATTTTTAGCTGGGGTTGTGTCTCCTCCCTTTTATTGCCCCCAATTTTTTTCTTTTCCTCATTTCCCAAGCACTGCTTTTCTTATTGCATTTTGAAAGAGAATAAATGCTGGTTTTTACCTTAGGACAGGTTTTGAGTGAGGAGCTGTCAGGCTTCTAAAACGGCATCTCTGAAATCCCAGTTCAGGGTTGTGATGCTGGCTGGAAAAAAAAAAAAGAAGCAAAACAATACAGAAAAAGAAGATTAAACCGAGATACGATGGAAAAAATAGGAATTTAGAGTCAACTGGGAAAAGGGGCTTTTTCTTTCAGCATCACCCTGGTTAGGGTGATGTTAGTTTTTTTAAGCTGCTTTTGGGAAAAAAAGCCTTTTTTAGGTGCCAGTGGAAGACGGATAAAGATGGATTGGAAAGGAGACAGGGCCAGATGAGCCCCATCATCCCAGGTACCTCCGAGCTGTTGTTTTAGGGCTTCCCTAAAAGCCACCCAACCTTTTAATCCTTTGGATAAATCGGGACTTCTCTCCAGCAGGGGAAGGAAACAGCTCCTGTTTGGCCTTCGGCTCAGGGAGGATCAAAGCTGGGATTTTGGGATCCTTTTGAAGCGCCAGCCAGGGTGATTGGTGTCACACATGCCCGTGACATCCCAAATATCCCAATGGAGGGCACGGGGACAGCAGCCACAGCCGCAAAAAGAAGGAATTTCCTGGGTCTGCTCCCACATTTAATGTCGCTTTTTGAGTGCGGGATGTGTCAGCCCCACACACGAGGCTCTGGGCGAGAGAATTCCCAGCTTCCCAAGCATTTCAGGAATAAAGACTTTTAGCAGCAACACGGAATTCCAGGGGCGCTTTAGGTGGGATTTTTAATTTGGTCACTCCCTCTACTGGAGGTTTTTGGCTTCGGCCTTATGCAGATGGTGATCTCGTTAACAACTGATTAATCAGGCTTCCCACGGTAGGGTTTTTTATGATTTATTTTAAAAATAACTGCATTTAACTCATTTTTTGGTAGCCTCCAGAGTGCAGGGCTGTCCATGTGATGAAAACCCGTTGGGATACACGCTCAGGGCAGCAGGGACAGACGGACCAGGACGCTCCCCAGGAGTTTGGGGCCATTTTTCCCCACAGCAGCCTTTGAACAGCACCTTGTTTTTAGCTTCCCAGGGGCTGCTCCGGGGGCTGTCAGGACGTTAATTCCATTTGCTGCCCGGATTTTGAAGGCAAACTCCCACCTCCACCTGGAAATGGAGAAAAGGGCATTGCAGCATTTATCCCAGTGGGCTCAGGGAGCTCAGGGAGCAGAGGTGATGGGATCAGGGAGGATTTCAGGAACCTATCCCACTGCCACTGCCTGAACCCAGCCGATCCAAGCGTTGCCTCGAAGGCCTTCCAGCACCTCCCTAATATTTAGTGTGGAGGTAGCTCTGTGCAAATGGGAAAAGCCTGGAAAAGGGGTGAGGAAATGCAATTCCAGCCTTCTTGGCTGAGGAGGATTAGTAAAACACAGCAAAATAAAGCTCAAAGGAATTGATTCTTAACTTCCCGGAGCAGCAGGATGAGCTGGACCTGGGAATTTTTCTGGGGGATGTCACGGAAAGGTTTGATGGGCAATGTTTAATTCCCAGCAATCCAAACCCCTGTCAGCAGCAAGGCCAGTCCATGCAAGCCCGGCTCTGTGCTGTTGGGCTGTGTTTAAATTCCTGTTCTCTTGGAGGCTCTGCCTCCAACCCAAGCCCAGATCAACAATTGCAGGTCCCCAGCACCGCAGGCTTTTCTTAGCTGGGTTTGGTTAAGCCAGGGCTGTGTTTAAGGCAGGGCCCAGCCCCTGTTTGACAAGGCCGTGCATTCCAAGCCCGCATGTTTTCACATTCCCAGCGGGAATTGCCATCTTCCCTGCCTGGCTTGGCTGCTGAGATACCCAGCGTGGTTCTTTTAAGATGGAGGTTGGAGATTCAGACAAAATCTTTTCCTGGGAGGGTGGGCAGGCCCTGGCACAGGGTGCCCAGAGAAGCTGTGGCTGCCCCTGGATCCCTGGCAATGCCCAAGGCCAGGCTGGACATTGGGGCTTGAAGCAGCCTGGGACAGTGGAAGGTGTCCCTACCCATGGCAGGGGTGGCACTGGATGGTATTTAAGGTCCTTTCCCACCCAAAGCAGTCCAGAATCCTCTGATTTTCCATCCTCTTCTCATTCCCAGCCCAGTGCAAGGCCCTCTACGGGCAGTTTCCAAGGGCACTTCCAGCCTCAGGAACCCCTGTGGTGGAATTATTGCCCAGGAAAGAAAAATGGCCAGGAGAGTCTCCTGGGACATTTCTGGGCACGGTCAGGCAGGGATGTGCTGCAGGAGAAAGGCTGTGAGAAGTGAGCAGGCAGGAGAACTCCCTGAGGAGCTGTGGCTGCCCCTGGATCCCTGGCAGTGTCCAAGGCCAGGTTGGACAGGGCTTGGAGCAGCCTGGGACAGTGGAAGGTGTCCCTGCCCATGGCAGGGGGTGGAGACAAGCTGGGCTTTAAGGTCTGTTCCAAGCTGAAGCATTCCGAGGTTTTCTGGAGCAGTTTTCAAGCAGCTGGTGAAGGTTTTCCCAAATCTCTCCATTTTCTCTGCTGCTCTTTGATCTGCTGGTGTTACCTGGGAGAGGTTCCACCCAAACCTGGCTCGCCCCATCGGACAGTGACAGTCTCAGCCTCTGGCTTCTTCTGAGGAGACCTCATCTGGGAGAGGAAACCCTGGGATCAGCCCCTCACCTCCCTCCCATCCTGGATTTAGAGCTCCAGGAGCATTTGGACACCGCTCCCAGGGATGCCCAGGGTGGGGTTGTTGGGGTGTCTGTGCAGGGCCAGGGGCTGGGCTGGATGATCCCTGTGGGTCCCTTCCAGCCCAGGAGATTCTGTTCCATGATCCTATGACCATTCTGGAATGTTGCCCTCCCGGAGGGATGGAACTCTTCTCCTAAACCAGTCCTTTATGTGGAGGTTGTGGAGTTTCAAGCAGAAATCAGCACCAATGCAAATAAAAACCCTGGTCTGGGCTGTTCAGCAGCATCAGGGGTCACCACAGAGACCTCTGATCTGAGGGGTTTCCTCTGTGTGTCCTGGGTTTACGCCCTGCCTGGGGCAGGGGACACTGCAAATAGTTGGAGTTTCGCAGGAGAAACAGGGAATTCTCCCACTTGTATGGAATGCAGCGTGCAACCTGCATCAAGGAAAACCTGGGAAGAACAGAGAAATGTGGGCCTGTCTGTGCTCCCACAAGCCTTGGTTGAGAGAAGCCTCAGAAATTAGAAATCTCAGAGAATTTCCAATCAATGAAACAGGAGCTATTAGCCATGGGAAGTTAAAATTCCAACTCCTGAGCTGAACGCTGAGGAGTTCAGAACATCATAGAGAAAAGAAATGCTGAAAATACTGAAAAATGGGAAATATTAAAGCAGTTTTGAAAATCTTCTAAGGCATCTGAAGGTGTTTCTTGAAGCGGTTGAGTTGATATTCCTGACTGTAGCATCTGACAGCCCAAAAGCTCTGAAACTTCCTGAGAAAAAGTGTAACTCTCTTAAACCTTCCTGACAAGCCACTGGGAAGCTTTATCCCTGGCGTGCTGTCCTTGGGAGATTTCTGAGGAGCAGCCAGTGAAAGGTGACGACTCAGCATCAGATTTTCCAGCTGTGCCATGATTCTGGCAATATCCCAGAGAAATAACCTCGGGATGAATCAGTGTGAGGAATCCCAGGGCCAAGTCCAGGCCTGCTGTGCAGGAGGAGTCTGTGTGTGACACCAAGCAGGAATTTGGCTGCTTCCCAGCCTGGTTCTCTGCATATTTAGGAGCAAAACACACGGAATTTGATGTTGGGACGCTGGAAAACACCACCTGTGCTACTCCAGGCTGGCTACTGCAGCCCTAAAAAAAGCCAGGCAGGGTTTAAATAAGCGGGAAGCCGTGAAAATAAAATCATGGCACGAGGTAGAGTGGCATCAAACTGTCCCCAAACGTCCCAGAGGGACCAAGGTGAACATCTCGTGTTCTGTCGGTCCCGCTGATTAAGGGAACCTATGGAAGTGGCATCCAAGATCTCAGGAGCCAAAAGTTGATTTTTCATTTTCCTAAAAGGGTGTAAAATGCCTGACAGCACGTGGTGTGTTCAAACAGAATTCCCCACTCCTTGTCCCCGAAATTCTGGTGAATTAAGGGAAGCAGCCACCTCTGAGTTCTGCCCCACAAACAAAAAGCCAAGAGAAAATTTTCAAGCTTCCCTCAGTTTTTCTGATCTAACTCTACCTGTGGCTAGGGAAGAAATGACAAACAAATTCAAAATAAAATGTATATATAATTCCTAAAGAGGTTTCTGTCTCCTGGTTATCCCCAGCATCCAGGTCCGACACGGACACGAAGCTCAGCTAACACAGGAACCAACATTTCCAGTCACATGCAGCCAAAATATTACAAAATAAAGATGCTCCGGGGTTAATTTTGGTGGTTTGGTTTTAGCTTTGTTTTTTTTTTTTCTCCAGATTGCTGAGAACCCCAAACTTTCATGAGCAGTGAACAGGGCTAAACCCAAACCTAAACTGGACTTTTTTTCCTCCCAGTGGAACGAACTCCCCAGGCTGGGGATTTTCATCTGTGCTTCCTCAATTACAGGATTTTTCAGGCTCGCCTCATCTGTTCCCAGCTACATTCTGTGATTCCCAGCTACATCCTGTGATTCCCAGCGCGCTCTCAATCTGGTCAGCACAACTTCCATGGCCTTATCAGTGACTCATCCGCACGTTGGAAGATCTTAAGGAGTGAATCACATCTCCCTGTTTGCCGAATTCCTGCTGCTGCCTGGGGAGGAAGGCTTGGGCTGACTGAGCAGAGCTCAAGGCAAGAGACACTTTGATGTTTTAGGGACTTTAAGAGGGCAGGAATCCTCCAAAAAGAGGGTTTAAATCAGTTTATTAAATCACTGAGTCTGCTGTTGAGCAGCGACACCTTGAAACTCACCCTTGAGTTTTTCAGGCTGCGCCAGAGGTAAAATGAAAATGTTTGGGTTTTTGAAGCCGGCATTTGAAATATGTTGGAGCAGCTCTCTGTCACATCAGCTCCGTGGAGGAAGTGTCACTCAGCACTACGGGCCACAGGCTGTGCCTATAAATTGTCTGAAATCTTCCCTTTCAGCTGTCAGCTGACAAATCCAAAGGGGAATTACATAAATACCAGTCCTACATTAAAGCCTGAACACAGGGCTCCTGTCTGCTGACGTCTGAGAGCTCCAAACGCAGCGAAACCACATGGAGTTAATGATAATTGAGATCATATGGCTTTTATCAAAGCTTCCCCCAGAAAAGCAGCTTAAGGGAAAAATCCTTAAATGTGTGTCTTGACCACAGTCTAGCGATCTCCTTCCGCATTGGAGCCTTTAACTAATTTGTTGGGTTAATTACTGAGGCCCAGGAAAGTTTGCAAGAGTGATAACTGCCTATTCTTTGATTGCTGATCACTCCATCCAGTGGGCTTCGGGGGTTAAAAATAATCCCCCGAGTGCTAGATGCGAGCCTGGGGACTGAGTCTGTGCCTAACGCAGCACTGACAGCCAAAAAGCAAAGCGGGGCCTGGAACCACCCTGTCGGGGAGCTCACGGCAGCCTACGGAAAACTGGGATTCCAGATGGGTGCAGAGTGCGACCAAGGAGAGGCAGAGGGGGCTCAGAGGCTCGTTAGGCAACTCTGATGTGCCACACTCTCCTTCCTACCTTTAATTGGAGGGGTGGTGGAGCTCCTGCTCCGCATCCAGCGCCGGAGGAATGGCTAGAAGGTCAAACAGGAGGGAGAAGCGGGGGAGGAGGAGGAGGAGGAGGAGGAGGAAGTGGTAATTGAGGAGCCAAGAGATGATTATGAAAGTGCTCCGAGGAGTCGGAGTGTCTGGCGAGATGCAGGGAGCTCCAAACAGCCTGTCCCTGCTCCGAACAGCCTGTCCCTGCCCAGCTCCTGCTTCCCTCCCAGCCCGCAGCAGTGGCACTGCTGAGCGTCCCAAAGCATGGCCCGTGC
>VZRQ01006640.1:27851-44883 GCA_013397975.1 Machaerirhynchus nigripectus
AGTCCAACACGGGCCCATTTAAAAGAGCTCATTGCAACTCTGGAGCACCAGATTCGAGCATTTCTCTAAAAGCAGAGAAATGGGAGAGGTCTCAAAGAAGAGCCAGAGGGAAGTGAGGCAAGGTGGAGCTTTCAGTGCTGTTTAATTTCAGTCCTGCTCAGTGATGATCTGGATGAGGGGATGGAGTGCAGCCTCAGTCAGTTTGGGAGAACACCAGGCTGGGTGGTAGTGTGGATGTGCTGGAGGGCAGGAAGCTCTGCAGAGGGACCAGCACGGGCTGGGCCCATGGGCTGAGGTTCAGCAAGGCCAAGTGCCAGGTCCTGCCCTGGGCTCAGCCCAAGCCCTGCAGCTCCAGGCTGGGGCAGAGGGGCTGGAAAGGGCACGTCGGGAAAGGCCCTGGGGGTGGACAGGAGCCCAGGGGTGCCCAGGGGAACACGAGGCCAGAGGCCCCTGTGCTGTGCCAGCCATGGAGTGGCCACAGGCCCAGGGCAGGGCCCGTCCCCTGTGCTGGCCCTGCTGAGGCACCTCGAGGGCTGGTCCAGTTCTGGACCCTCCCGGAGGGGCTGGAGCGTGTCCAGGGCAGGGAACGGAGCTGGGGAAGGGGCTGGAGCCCCAGGAGCGGCTGAGGGAATTTTTAAGCCAAGGTTAAGAGTGGGAAAGTGCAGCTAAATCTTTCTGAATGCTAACAGCCCTTTTGCATTTCACCTGGCAGGTCTCAGGTGGATTTCAGACTACTTACCTCAAAACAAACCTGCTCACAGCTGGGGAGCAGCTGTGCAGCCCTGGAATACTCCGAGTTTAAGAAACCTGGTCTTTCAAGTCTACAAAACCAAGTAGTCCACAGAAATGCTTGATAGGAGACAATCAATGAATTCTGGTATTAAATGGAATTTAAAAGCTGCTTCCTGAATTGCAGCGAGGAGCTCATTGCCTGACACCAACAAAACCTCTCCAAATTTTGCAGTGCAGAGCAGGAGCTGGATTTTGTAGCTTGAAACACCCCCGTCTTTTCTTTTCCTTTGTTTCCTCCAGCACCTCCTTCTGCCTCATGGATTGTGTTTAAGTGATCGTCATGCCCTGTCTGCAGTGCAAAAAAGTTTGTGCTGTCTGGTTTTCCACTTAATCCCAGAATCCCAGGATCCCTGAGGCTGAAAAAGGCCTCCAGTACCACTGAGTCCAAGCTGTGCCCGATGCCCACCTTGTCCCCAGCCCAGAGCTCTGAGTGCCACCTCCAGGCCTCCCTTGGACGCCTCCAGGCATGGGGACTCCAAACCTCCCTGGGCAGCCCCTGCCAAGGCCTGAGCACCCTTTCCATGCAGAAATTCCTGCTGATGTCCAGCCTGAGCCTCCCCTGGCCCAGCCTGAGGCCGTTTCCCCTTGTCCTGTCCCTGTTCCCTGGGAGCAGAGCCCGACCCCCCCGGCTGCCCCCTCCTGTCAGGGAGCTGTGCAGAGCCACAAGGGCCCCCCTGAGCCTCCTTTTCTCCAGGCTGAGCCCCTTTCCCAGCTCCCTCAGCCGCTCCTGGGGCTCCAGCCCCTTCCCCAGCTCTGTTCCCTGCCCTGGACATGCTCCAGCTCCTCAGTGTCCTTCTAGTGGGGGTCCCAAAATAGGGTCTCATCTCCTGCCTGGCAGATGTGGCCACATCTGGGCTTCATCTGTGACCTCTGGGCCAGACTGAGGGCTGTTGTGTGTCCTGACCTGCAGGCTCGCAGTGTCCTCTCAAAGTTTGGTATTTATCTGATGCCCATCCCAACCAGAGCAGTCTGGGAAAATCCCAGGGGATTTCAGATCCATCCCACAGGGAAGGGGCAGCCTCTGTGCATTGCCACGGGTCTGGGAGCCAGGATGGAGCTGCCATTACTTTTAGCCACAAGTGATTGTGCCACGCCGGATTTTGGGCACCGGCAGAAATAAGAGAGATTGGGAAGGTCAGGAATGTTCAGGCTGTGGAAAGAGCATGGGAATGCTGCCGAGGGGGTATTGGTCAGCAAGGTAAATTGCTTTTTGCAGCTGCCAACCCGCTTGTTTTGCTGTTCCCCTTTTACACCACCAGCTCGATCTGCCAGCCTTACACAAACACCTCCTTTTTCTCTTCCTGGACTCCATCTCTCCTCCTTGTCTCACACCCTTTGCCCAAACAACAGGAATAAATTACTCCATGGGATCTTCACGCCCATCTTTAGACATGACAGCAACAAAGACACTTCTCACCGCTAAACCTGAGTTACTGCTGAACACAAAACCACACGCCAGCCTCATCTGAGGAGCTGCAGCACCTCTGGAAATCATGGGCTGATCAGCAGCAGCGGTTCGAGTTCCCTGTTTTCCTAGGAGCGTTAAAATTTAGGTTCTTCCTGCCTGAAACATTTGGAAAGCCTCGTTAAAAAAGTTGTTGGACAAGCCAGGCTCCGCAGTGTCTGTTTGGAAATCCAGCCCTTCCAGCACAGGAAAAACCACACATGGGGCAGAAAGGATAAAATCCACTTCAAAAGGAGCAACTGAGGGTTTCAGCACCACCCCGGTCCCCAAGTGGATCAAGCAAGCACAGGATGCACCACGATTGTGTTGGAAAAAAAAGAAGGAGCAAGGCATGGCACTGATTAGCAGCTCCGAGGAGGCAGCACGGGGAGTTTGTGCTGAGTTTGTGTCGCTTGAGTTCGGGTGAGGGGTGATTAGGGGACGTGTCAGGGACTGCAGGGGTTGGCAGGACACTCCGGGAGGTCAGCTCACCTTCCTAATGACCCTCCTTCAGAGCAGCAAGGCTCTTTGGCCTCAAAGACCCTTTGCAGAGGCTGATTTCTCACCACGACACATCGCCGAGCATTAAAGTGGGGATTTGCACCAAACTGGATCAAGAAACTGCAGAGATTTTGCCTTGGCAGCTGGATAAGTGTGAGCACACACCTCTGGATTTCCTTGGAACCACAAACTCTGCAGCTGCTGTTGAAATCTGTGGCTCAGCTGATGAGCAGGAGCGGGGAGTACCAGGTTGGAGATTTCTGTATTCCAGAGGGACATCAGAACTATCAGAACAAGGAGTTTCCTTGTCAGGAACAGCCCTGCAGCCTTTGGGGAGTGCTGCTTGTGCCACCCCTGCCATGGGCAGGGACACCTTCCACTGTCCCAGGCTCCTCCAAGCCCCAGTGTCCAGCCTGGCCTTGGACACCGCCAGGGATCCAGGGGCAGCCACAGCTTCTCTGGGCACCCTGTGCCAGGGCCTGCCCACCCTCCCAGGGAACAATTCCTCCCCAATATCCCATCCATCCCTGCCCTCTGGCAGTGGGAAGCCATTCCCCTTGTCCTGGCACTCCAGGCCCTTGTAAAAAGTCCTTCTCCATCTCTCTCCTCAGCCAAATGTCCTCGGGAAGTCAAAACACATTCACTGGACAAGAGGGAAGGATGAACAGCTCAGCCTGCCCTGGGAGCAGCCAGCTCTAAGCTTCAGTCACAAGCAAATCAGAGAATCGTGGAATATCCTGAGCTGGGAGGGATCCATAAAGATCAACAGCTCCTGTCCCTGCGCAGACACCCCAACAACCCCACCTGGGCATCCCTGGCAGCGCTGTCCAAACGCCCCTGGAGCTCTGGCAGCCTCGGGGCTGTGCCCATTCCCTGGGGAGCCTGGGCAGTGCCCAGCACCCTCTGGGGGAAGAGCCTTTCCCTGATCTCCAGCCTGAGCCTGCCCTGGCCCAGCTCCATGTCCTTTTGAAGTCTGTTCAGTTTCTTCATTGAGAAGGTTTTAGATCCTACAAGTGGCACAGGAATCCCAGAAAACTCTTGAGTCCTGGTTTCACCCTCACAGATTCAGCTGTCTGCGCTGACTGCATCTACCTGGTGTTCCCCATTGAAACAAAGTTTGTTGGGTGCTTTTCTCCAAAGGAATTAGAAAGGGATGAAGGCCAACCTCTGGAGAGCCAGGGGGATTTGTGAGACCTGGGCCAACCTTGATTCCTGTTTATCCTCCCTGCACAGGTTGTCTCTGTCTTGGGGGACCCTTGACCTGCATAAAGCCCACACAATTAGGAGGAAAGTAAGAAAGAGAATTTCATTTAAAACAGATCACATTTAAAAGGAATTCAGTGACAAATCCAGCCATGTGGGAAGAATGACTCTGCAAAGAGGTGACAGTAATTAGTGGTCAGACTTGATCATCTTAAGGTCTTTTCCAACCTAAACAATTCTATAATTCCACAATCCCTTCCTGGAACAACCTCGTTGTTACGAGCTTTTAAATGTTCTGAACGCATCCTGATATGACGATTTTTACAAAGAAAAAGTAAAAGTTGGAGACAAAATAAACTCTTGTTGGGAACATGACCCAAACAAACCTTAGGCAAAACAGGGAGGTGCTAAGGGCTGTATTTTATCAAAGCCAGACTGATAATTAAATTATTAACCGTGGTTATTTTCATATTAAGTATTGACTTCACTGACCTGTGGTCACCTACATGTGTTTTTTGAGGCTGACCACTCATCTTCTTCCATAACATGACTTTGATTGCGTTTATTAAAATCAAGTTTATTTTTCTTGCCAGCTAAGATGGTTGACATTCACTGCTGGCTTGGATCAAGCTGCAATTTCAGCTTCCCATTTTATAAAAACTGGGCTGCAGCAGTCAGAACTCCTCACTGCTTTCTTGGCACAGCAGGGCAGCAAATTCCTTCATCCCAGAACTGACTGTCAAAATCAAATTTAATCTCAGGAGAAGTAAAGGGCACAGCTCAAGCCAGGCAAACACCTCTTCTTCCATGTTTTCCTTTTTTCCCTGTGCTCCTTCAGCACTACAGTTTCCTGTGAGAAGTGGAATTAATCTCTGAAAATATTGTCTTCACTGATAATCTTGTAAAATGTTTCTGCAGTTGGTTTGCAGGCAGAACAATTCTAACTTTTTCAATTGAGATATCCAACTATCACAATTCCAGCCTGTAATTAAGACCTTCATAAGTTCCTAATCTTTATTTGTAGGCTTGTTGTCAGGGCCTTCCTAAATTTGCCATTCTCCTTGTGGTTCACTTATCAAAGACAAACCTCTTGCAGGAATACTCTGGAATTTTTAAGCAAGGAACGTGTGGCTAATTCACCACTAAGGCACAGCCCCCTGCATGTGGGGAAAGCACAGCTGGTGCTTTTAGGGGCCTGCATCTGTGGAAGTGAGGGCAGCTTGAGCCATGTGATGATCCTGCAGCCTTCCAGCTGAGAGCAATGTCCCAGAAACAGCCAGAAATGAGCTGGTGTCCTCAGCACAGGGAGGACATGGAGCTGTTGGAATGAGTCCAGGGAAGGCCATGGAGATGATAAGGAAAGGCTGGGAGAGCTGGGATTGTTCACCTGGAGAGGAGAAGCTCTGGGATGACCTCACTGTGGCCTCACAGTGCCTGAAGGAGCCACAGAAAACATGGAGAGAGACTTCGGACAAACAGTGGAGTGCCACGACAAGGGGTATGGGTTCCCAGTGCCAGAGGGCAGGGATGGATGGGATATTGGGAAGGGATTGTTCCCTGGCAGGGTGGGGAAGGGCTGGGATAGAACTCCCAGGGAAGCTGTGGCTGCCCCTGGATCCCTGGCAGTGCCCAAGGCCAGGCTGGACACTGGGGCTTGGAGCAGCCTGGGACAGTGGAAGGTGTCCCTGCCCATGGCAGGTGTGGCACTGGATGGGCTTTGAGGTCCCTTCCAGCCCAAACCATTCCACGACTCTGTGATCCCAGTGGTGTTTTTTGCCGTGTCTCAGTTTTCACAGGATCAGGGAATGCCCTGCCTTGGAAGGGGCCCACAAGAATTCCTGGCCCTGCACAGGACCACCCAAAACTTTTGTGCTGCTTAAGCTGGTGCTTCCCTAAACCCTTGCAGTCCTTCTCCAACCCTCCCAGCCATGCAGTACCTGCCCCAAACCCTCACACCACACTCCTGCAGCATCCCACATTCCCAGCTTTCCCAATCCCTGGGCTGTGCCCACAGCACCTGCATCGCTCCGAGACTGATTTCGAAACGCTCCTGGAATTTCCATCCTGCCATTCCACGTGTTGGCTGCACCCCCAAACTACAACCAGCCCTCCTCAAAGCAGCTTTGGGGCTGTCCACAGCTGTCGTTCCTGTTCCCAAATCCAGCTTGGGTACCGCTATTCCGAGTCCAGCCACATTCAAGAGACGGGATTTGGGGTGAGAAAGGGGGAATTTGTCACAGAGTGCGGATTAAGACCGGGCCACTCCTCAGCATCCAACAGCTGCCTTGGGGACTTTCAGCACACATGGGCTGCTGTTATCCTCTGGGAGACCTTTTGGAAGTGGAGGCTCGTTAACATCAGGGCAGGCTGCAGCATCTGGCCACAAGAACATCAATTAGCTGCCTACCAAGCTCCCCAGCAGCAAACAAAGGCAGACTTCCAGAGCTCAAACCAAACGGGTTTGTAGGAGAAACTGGCTACAAGCTCAGGCAGTCGGTGCCAAGTCGGCTCTGTGTTCACCAGGTTTGCTACAAGAAACAGAGGAAATGGGGGTTTGGCTTTCTAACAAAGGAACATCCTTCGGGACCTAAAGAAAGGGAAAAAAACCCAACATTTCCTGTCTACCACTTCAACTGAGGATGCAGAGCTGCTCTGGAGAAATCTTTTTTCCCTCGGGAAAAAAGTGCCACTGCTGTGCTTACCCTTCCTTGAATCACTGCATCTCTCTGCACCCGATTTCCACGGGCTCTGCCTGGGGACAGCTCTGTCGAAGCTGCTGGGATTGGAAAGAAGTCAAAAGGAAACACAGAGGAGTCCCAAGGAAGCGGTGCTGTCATTCAAAAGCACTCCAGCAGCTGGGAGCACCTCGGAGACATTCCCAAGCCTTGGGAGTTAGAGGCACTCAGAGCCTCTAACTTGGATTTTTAAAAACAGAGCAACTACCCAAGGCAAAGAAAATCTGCAGCACAGGAATGAGCGGAACCTACTCCCAAAGAATTCCAGGAGTTGGGTTGTTCCTCTCCACTGTCAGCAGAATAATAGGAACTCATCCCTGGAAGAGCTAAAATCCACGGCCAAAGCCTTGACTGCAGACATGTCGCTGACACCACTGCCACGGTTTAGGCACTGAGCTCACTGCACTTCACCTTTTCCTGCTCTCCAGTTCCTCTTGCTGGCAGTGGAATTTTTGGGGCAAAGCAGAAAGCTATCCCAAAGGTAGAAAAAAGTGAGATTTTTGGCACTGGCTTGAAGCTAAGACTGATCAGCCCCCAGCTTTGAGATGCCCCAGAAGTGTGGCCACAGTGGCAGTTTAGAACCTCTTCATTGCTAAGCATCATCATCATCATCGTCCAGAGTCACTGGGATGCATCAGCTTTTCCACAGGGTGCTCTGTCCATACCACGGGACATTCCCGTGACCAGGGCTTGGGACATTTGGATGACCAAGAGGATCAGCTGTCCCTCTGCCCAGCTGTTCAACATCTGCTGCCCAGGTGCTGCAGGAACAGCAAAGCCAGGGCACTCGGGATGCACCAGCTCGGGCCAGCAGCTCTGCAATGCCCGGCTCGTCCCGAGTGTCGGGAATGAGGCAACTCTTGATTTAAATTAAAAGAAATGTAATTTATTAATTAAAAAAAATACTTCAGTATATAACAAAACTAAATTCCTCGATTGAGATCAACTTGTCCAGGAACACAGCAATGAGAGACTCTTGTAGCCAATTCAGCTATGGACCCAGAGCCAAGATCCGCAGCGCTGAGTTTTCCTTAGGCTAGTCCTAAGAAAGTCTCTTAAAAGGCAGGCCTGATTTCCACAGCACTGGGCTTCACCAACCCTCATCCAAGGCAAAAAAGAGCAGCTCCCGACTGGTGACAGAAGGTCTCATACCCCCCTGGCCCCTCCCATCACCGCCCACTGTCCGGCCTCCAAGGCAGGAGGTGATTGGTTGTGTCCTTTCAAAGTCCAGGTGACTGGCTTTAAGTTTAGAGCGTGATGTGAAGTCTTTCAACCAACGGCTCGCTGGGTGCTAGGGTTGCAGTCTCGGGGTGATGGCATCTGCACTTCTGGCAGGAGAATTTCTCATTAAAATTCATCTTTGCCATGGAGCTCGGTGACAGGCCTCCAGCTGGCTGCTAAATAGAGTCTCCGGGCAACTGGTGAGGGTCTTCCCTCACTGAAACGCAGCTTAACTTGAACAGTAATTTAACGGATATTTGCAAGGTTTTATAATATAATTCGAACTTATAAACATTAACTATAAAAGTAAGGGAACAACAATGAAGGAAATATAAACTTTCTAATTTTGAGGGTTACTTAGCAACTTAATTATATTAACCACTTTAACAACTTTAACTCAATTGTGGATGCTAAAAAGCTCTCAGCAGAGAAATTTTCCAGCTTTCTGGAGCCTTCTGTGAGAACTCTGTCTTTCTCACGTAAACTATGAAAAACAGTGAGACGGTTTTTGGAAACGAGTTCTTTATCCAACACCGGCAGACTATTGTTATGGTTCTTGGAGAAAAATATTTTGAAACGAGTCTTCAGCCAATCATGCTGAGGGGTGGCTGGTCAAAGGACCAATGGCCTCCTGACGTCTTTGTGAATCACCTTATAAAAGGCCAGATTAATTAATTAATAAAGGATGATGAGGATGATGATGGCTTTCTCTCCCCAGACTTGAACTTTGTGTCATTCTTCTTCTAACTCCGTCCCCGGCACAGCGACACTCAATCACTTAACATTTCAAAGATGTGAAAGCCAACTTCTCATTCCATGTGTGACACCAAGGCAGCCTGGAGCAAGCTCTGGCCCTCAGCTGCTCCACACGGAGCTTCTGCCCAGGGAACGCTGGACAAACACTGCCAAACTGCTGATTTGATAACATAAAAGAGCAGGAACAGCAGAGAATCATGGAAAGAATAGTGGAATGGGTTGGGTTGGAAGGGACCTTAAGGCTCATCTCATTCCCACCCCCTGCCCATGGGCAGGGACACATTCCACTATCCCAGCTTGTTCCAAGCCCCATCCAGCCTGGCCTGGAGCACTTCAAACACCAATGCAGAGTCAAACTTCTGCCTGTCTTGTGGTTTTATTAATGACTGATACCAAATTAAACCAAAAGGATTAAATGAGGCTTTTAAATGAACTTACACCAGGTTTAACCCGGTGACCACAGAGCAAACTTGGCATCAGGTGCATGAACTTGCAGCCTGTTTCTTTTACAAACCAATCTGGGTCTCTGTGAGGTCTCTCTGTGGGTTTCACATGGCAAATATCAACAGAAAACTGTTTCTAAGCACAGTTCCGCAGTCAAATTCAATGAAATTTTGCGTAATCATACATAAGCCTGAAGGGATAAAAGCAAACCAGCCCCAGGCTGGCTGGGCAGGAACAAGCCAAACACTGAGAAGGATCTCATCCAAGCAGGAATTTATTTGGGATGGACTAAAAGCCGCAGAGACAGAAGGAGGAGAATTAGTAAAACCCCAAGAAAGCAGAAGGCAGTGGTCAGCAGCTCCCTGCCAGGGAGCAGGGACAGGCTCCCTGTGTGTGCACTGCCTGCAAAAGAACTGCTGGAAGTTGTGAGCGTGGAAACAAACTGGATTATCCGGGGGAACCCAGCAGCAGCAGCCCCAGGCTCACTGGGATTGTGGACGCGAGGTAATGAGTGTAAGGACGAAAATCAACAGCAGTGACCTCACAAACACCCCTGGAACAGGCCCTGATTAAATCAGGACCAGTGCTGCCATCCTGCAGCACTTCCAGCTTTTCTGCCTTAAAACATCCCTGTCTTTGGCTGCAAGCAGCATTCCCACTACGGGGTGTGTGGGAAGGCGTTCCCAAAGAACATGGAAAAGGGGAGCAGTTTGTGACTGTGTTTTCACAGTCTTGCAAGAAACCCTCAAAGTTCGGGGATCTGCAGAAAGAGTCCCAGACTGGTTTGGGTGGGAAGGGACCTCAAAGCTCATCCCATTGCCACCCCTGCCATGGGCAGGGAATTCTCTCACTGTCCCAGGCTGCTCCAAGCCCCAGTGTCCAGCCTGGCCTTGGACACTGCCAGGGATCCAGGGGCAGCCACAGCTGCTCTGGGCACCCTGTGCCAGGGCCTGCCCACCCTCCCAGGGAACAATTCCTGCCCAATATCCCATCCATCCCTGCCCTCCGGCACTGGGAACCCATTCCCCCTTGACCTGTCATTCCAGGCCCTTGGAAATAGTCCCTCTCCATGTTTTCTGTGGGTTCCTTCAGGCACAAAACCTCTCCCACCCTCTATCCCAGGATGAGATCCTGGGCTACAGCCTGAACCCAGACTGGTGCTGGTGGAACAGAATTCCAGGAGACATCCATGAGAAGCCTGACTCCCGCTTGGCTCCGGGCTGCCCTGGAGAAGCACATCCCGAAGCGTGGCTTGCAGCTGAGGAGGAACTTTGATTAATGTTAACTAAGGGCATTTATGCTGTGGAGAACCTGTAACATTTATTAAAAAGACNTTTCTGCCTTAAAACATCCCTGTCTTTGGCTGCAAGCAGCATTCCCACTACGGGGTGTGTGGGAAGGCGTTCCCAAAGAACATGGAAAAGGGGAGCAGTTTGTGACTGTGTTTTCACAGTCTTGCAAGAAACCCTCAAAGTTCGGGGATCTGCAGAAAGAGTCCCAGACTGGTTTGGGTGGGAAGGGACCTCAAAGCTCATCCCATTGCCACCCCTGCCATGGGCAGGGAATTCTCTCACTGTCCCAGGCTGCTCCAAGCCCCAGTGTCCAGCCTGGCCTTGGACACTGCCAGGGATCCAGGGGCAGCCACAGCTGCTCTGGGCACCCTGTGCCAGGGCCTGCCCACCCTCCCAGGGAACAATTCCTGCCCAATATCCCATCCATCCCTGCCCTCCGGCACTGGGAACCCATTCCCCCTTGACCTGTCATTCCAGGCCCTTGGAAATAGTCCCTCTCCATGTTTTCTGTGGGTTCCTTCAGGCACAAAACCTCTCCCACCCTCTATCCCAGGATGAGATCCTGGGCTACAGCCTGAACCCAGACTGGTGCTGGTGGAACAGAATTCCAGGAGACATCCATGAGAAGCCTGACTCCCGCTTGGCTCCAGGCTGCCCTGGAGAAGCACATCCCGAAGCGTGGCTTGCAGCTGAGGAGGAACTTTGATTAATGTTAACTAAGGGCATTTATGCTGTGGAGAACCTGTAACATTTATTAAAAAGACAATACAGGTTATTTTTAAAATATTATTTTAAAATGAGAGGAAAAATTTACATTCCAGCATCTGATTGTGGCCCAGGCAGCTGGAATTTGACCGGATTTTTGGCACACTGACCTTTCTGTGCCTGATCCTTGCAGAGCTGCTGGATAAGTAGAGGTGCTTCATTAAACAACAATGCAAGCAGCCCTCGGAAATCCTCTTGGCAAAGGAGCTCCTCGGACACACGGAGACTCATTCCAGCCCCTTACATCCAGGGGACACCTGCCAAGGATTTTAGGAGCATGTTGCTGTGCCTCAGCCAGTGAGGATGAGGGGGAAATTTGAGCCAGCTCCTGAGGGAATCTGGTGATGCAAGAGATGCACCATTAATGAGCCGCTTAGCTGGAAGCAGCTCGGCATGAAAGGCTGATGTCAAGGACTGCAGGAGGCTTTTCCCACTGAATTGCGTGGATCTGGACCTCTGCACCCCGAGAGCCCCTGGCACCCTGCTCACTCACCCAGCTCCAGCTTGTCCAAGCACTCAGCTGCTTCCAGGAGCCGGGAGCTTGGCACGACTCGGGTGATGCTTTGGGCTCCTTAGTTTTTGTGGGAAGAAGAGGAGACAGATTTTTCTCTTTCCCATTACAGTTGTGCAGTTCGGCTCCTTTTGTTTCTCCCTCCCCCTAAATCGCAGTGATTTGGGGTAGAAGAGACTTCCCAATCAGAAACTGAGGCATTTAATTAGGGAGACATTGAAGTTGGTGACATTAATTGCCCAGCTAAACCTGGAGTTGTACATTCTGTGTAGTCCATATTGTCTAGGGATTTTCTGTATCGCCTCCAGTTGCTGCCAGAACCTAAAATAATGCAGCCCAAAGCTTCATTTTGCTGTGGTTATAAAAATCTGGGCTGGCCAGTTGGATTTCTTTTAGGGGCCATGTACTTCAGAGTAGAGTTCTGCATTTATCAGGGGGAAAATGAGGGAAAAGGGACCTCAAAGCCCACCCAGTGCCACCGTTGCCATGGGCAGGGACACCTTCCACTGTCCCAGGCTGCTCCAAGCCCCAATGTCCAGCCTGGCCTTGGGCACTGCCAGGGATCCAGGGGCAGCCACAGCTGCTCTGGGCCCCCTGTGCCAGGGCCTGCCCACCCTCCCAGCCAGGAATTCCTTCCCCATATCCCATCTAATCCTTCCCTTTTTTGGTTTGAACCAATTCCCCCTTGTCTTGTCACTACAGCACTTTTGCCTTTCATATTCAGAAATAGCACAAAAGGTTTTTTAATTCATTTCTTGCCTCCCTGTTCCCCAAAACAAGAGAATTTGTAACTCCCCCTGCTTGGCTCAGAAGACAAAAGTGATAAAAGCAACGGAGTTTGGGTGGAATCCTTTTTTTCCAACAGGAAGCGACTGAATAATTGCACTTTATTAAAAAATAAGCGAATAAAAAGAGAGAAAGGGAAGGTTTTGATGGGTTCTATTCTACCCTGCTTGATAATTAAGACCTCAGAGGTCTGAAGGACTTGAAGTTCACTACAATTTAGGATCACACATCAGATCTGGCAGCTCTGGCCCAGACCCGAATTTGCTGAGGCAGCTCCCGGAGGATTTTTGCTGCCTGTAAAACACCTCCTCCTCTCCCAGCTCCTTCCCTCTGCAGCCCCACAAGATCAAAGTGTAAGGAACAAATGGAACCATTTCTTTACAGCTTCAAGGTGAACTTAATTTGCTGTAAAGCTGCACAAAGCAGCGAGGAGCTGCTCTTCCTTTGGTTTCTGCACCAGGAGCTGGAGGGATGAAGGAAGCGCATCGACACAGGGCAGCAGGAGCTGGGAGGTGGCAAAACTCGGGTCAGATTTCAGGGAATAAAGTCGGCTTGGACTTGTGGGCGTTTGCACTTCGGGGCTCCTCATCTCCAGCCAGGGTGAAATGAAGATCAAAAGATCCCTCGTCCCAGCTTTTGGCTCAGGGTCAGCCCTAGGAGCAGACAGGTCTGAATGAAACAGTTCTGAGGTCAACTCCTGCACTGGCAGGTTCAGAGAAGGTGGGAGGGGATGGATCACACCTTTGGGATCTGCTGTCCCAGAAGGAGAACGGGTGAGGCTGTGGCTAGCGGGGTACTGGATGTACAGGACTTGCACTGGGAAAAAGCTGGATAAAATGGAAAGAATCGGGGTAAAAACCCCCTTGTACTGATAAAAAGCATTGGAGTGTGAGAGGCAGAGAGCAGGAGAGGTGCTGGAGGTCGATTTTCTTGGCGACATCTGCTCCTGCCTCACCTCAGCTGCTCTGGTCACACCCTTCTGCCAGGAACACACAAACCCCAACCCCAAATCAGTCGCAGTCACAGCCAGTATTCCCAGGACATTACAGAAGGAGAAAGGGGAACCTCCATCAATAAGCCTAAAACCAGACAATCCCTGATATTGCTCAGGTTCGCACAAGGACTGCCTGGTACGGTGCAGTTTTTTGGTCAGGACTGAGCCCTTCCCATTTAACTTTTATTTATTTATTATTTATTCCTATTTATTCTACAAGAGGAAGTCCTCTTCTACCAGCCCAAACTTGCTGTCAAGGACTTGGGATATGTGTTCAGGACGGGGAACTTGGATTATCAGGCTTCTTGTGGGGTTCGATGCATTTCCACGGTCCCCAGGGAATATTTCTCCGCACCAGACACACCTACCCACAGCACAGGATGGAGTGTGCTTGCCTTTCCGTGTTAAAAATTCCCCCTGTTTGGCCATTCCCTGCGAGGGCTTGTTGTCCAGGTGCCATCCAAGCACCACTAACGGTGAACATTCGCAAGCCCACTTCCCGGGACACGACATTCCAGCTCTGGAAAGGTCCGCTGCCCTTCCCCAGCCTCACAGGGGGGTTTTCAGCACCTTGTAGTTGTGGTTTCCTACAGGACACGAGGCCAAAATCCAGATGGATTCAATTACCTGGAACCAGCCCCGGTGCTCTCTGACTCCACTGGTTATTGTGTCGCTGCTTCAGGGAAGGGAAATGTGGAATTAACACACCCCACACCACTTCCAGTCCTGGAATATCGACCACGGGTCACTAGGACGGCCCTGGCAGCAAATCCAAGGTCATTCCCATCCGCAGGGAAGTCGTGGCAGGAGGTGGAACAGAGAATCCAGAGGGAAAAGCCTTAAAACCAGCTCTGCTCCCCTCTGTTTAAAGCCCAGCACACACCGAGGGAGCAGTCAAACACAGATTTATCCCTGTGGTGTTGTGTCCTGCTGTTCCAATAATGTTGGAGTCAATAGGGTATTCCTGCTGTTCACAATCCCGGGATATTTCAGTGTCCTGGCACACCAGGCACTGCTGGGGTTTTGGGGCATCTCTTTTTGGGCCTTAAAGCACAGGTGAGAAAGAGCAAAATGCTGCCACACCTGTAACATTCTGAACTGTGGGGTTTTTCCTGGTGTTGATACCCAGGAGAATTTGTGGTATCAACAGCAAACATTAATCACAAAAAAAAATTAAACAGAAGAAACAGCCCCAAACCATGGGAAAATAGCTCAGATTTAATTAAATAAGAAATAACTTCCTGGTCAAAGGAATTCCCTGTGTGTGGTTTATGTTGCATCACAATCAGAGAATTGCAGAGTCACGGAATGATTTGGGTGGGAAGGGATTTAAATCCCATCCAGTGCTACCCCTGCCATGGCAGGGAAGGGACACCTTCCACTGTCCCAGGCTGCTCCAGCGTGGCCTTGGACACTTCCAGGATTCCACAGCCACAACTTCTCTGGGCACCCTGTGCCAGGGCCTGCCCGCCCTCCCAGGCAACAATTCCTTCCCAATATTCCATCTAAATTCCCCTTTTTAGCCTAAAACCACTCCCCCTTCTCCTATTAATCAACTCCTAACTGGGTTATGTTGCCCATCTGCCTCTTGCCCGTTGTTGATTCCCCTTTCCCACCCCTTCCACATTCCTGTCACGTTTAGGAACCAGTCATTATCCTGAATAATCCAATATTTGATCCCATCTCTCTATAGAGAGACGCCGACACAGTTTGGGGCTATTTGACAGTGGAATGACATTTTTGCCACAGATAAAGCAGTAAAAGTCGCTCCAAAAACCTTTGGAAAAGCTCATTCGGGTGAATCTGGGGCCACAGTGAAGGAACTGAGGTCACTCCATGCTCCACATATCCGTGCATTGAACCCCAAACCTACACAAACCCCAAAGGTAACTTCCCCTGAGGCTTTTTGCCAGAGTGGATCTCACTTGGCATCCTCTCAAAATTATCCTCAGCTTCCAATCCACAGCGGTGGGAAAAGAATTCCAGCCCCCTCCTCCTTCCGCAGCCAGCCGCAGAAAAAGAGGAAAAATCGGTATTTTAATGCAGAGTTTGTGCATTTCGTGATCCCCCTCTAGTGACTTTTTTTGGGAATGCCACTGTGGGTAAAACAGGACATGCAGCCGGACCCTGGCAATTCCCTCCTCTTTTAAAGGACTGGGGCGTGCAAAACCCAAGGATATTTTCCAAAGGAGATTAAAATGATTTTCAATAGAAAGGGATTCACAAAGAGGAAAGTTCAGTCCTCCCAGTTAGGAACAGCTCACCCAAAATTTTCCACATCAGCTCTTTGGTCCTGAATTCCCGTTCCTTTTCCCCCTGGACACAGTTTCCCTTGGCCTTGGCAGTCACCTTGTGGGGTTTCATAACTCCATGACACACTTCCCCTGCCCTCATTTCCCAGGTAACCTTCCAACTGTTTCTCCTGGGGGAAGGAGGACCTTGTTCTGAGCAGGAGAATCAGGTGTGAAACTTCCAGCTCTGGCTTTCCTCAGGACAGAAAACTTGACCCAGGGGTCCTCATAAATACAACATATTTAGGTCCACACTCCAGGAATAACCTCAGCACAGATGAATTTGGATATAACCCCCAAAAACCCCCAAAGCAGAGTTCATATCAGGTTTGGAGAATTTTATTCTAATTTTTAAGCTTAATTTTTCCCCAGGATTTATGTGCACCAGGTGGCTTGAGGTTGATCAGCTTCCTCAGTTTTACTGAGACATCAAAATTCCTCAGAGTGGAAAGAAGGGATAACGCAAGAAAGACTCCCATGGGATAATATTTCCACGAGGAGAAACCACCAAAGGTCCAGGAAATGTCATCATTCCTCACATTCAAAAATTCCAAGGAGCATTCTTGAGAGGTGACACCTGAGACCAGGAGCCTGCACAGGATATTCCCAACTCCACAGGGAGGGAATGAACTGTTGGGTTCCAACCTCCATCAACCCAATGGGATTGCGGGATTTAATTCTTTATAAAAGCTGTCCTGCTGCTTGGGTTATCCTGGCAGCCAGGTCTGACTGGAAAATCCCCCCAGTTCCCAAATCCCAGTGTGTGATTTCTCTGGGATGCAGCAGATGTTGCTTGCTACGATCTTTGGGATGTTAAGGGTTAAGTGACTTTTCCAAGGAACAGTCTCTGGGAGCACAGCCTTTCCTGGCCTTCCCAACTCCAGCTTAAATTCTGGGGATCATCTGGGGAATTTTGGGGCTGCTGGACCAGAATTCTGGCCCCAAAGCAAAGAAATCAAGAAATCAAGAAATCCCCAGGCTCACACGGAGCATCTGATGTCACCAAAGGANTTGGGATGTTAAGGGTTAAGTGACTTTTCCAAGGAACAGTCTCTGGGAGCACAGCCTTTCCTGGCCTTCCCAACTCCAGCTTAAATTCTTGGGATCATCTGGGGAATTTCGGGGCTGCTGGACCAGAATCCTGGTCCCAAAGCAAAGAAATAAAGAAACCAAGAAATCCCCAGGCTCACACAGAGCATCTGATGTCACCAAAGGAGGCCCCGGGAACTCCAGCACCCCAAAGTCATGGAGTGGTTTGGGTTGGAAGGACCCCAAAGCCCATCCAGCCAATGTCATG
>VZRQ01006641.1:0-103344 GCA_013397975.1 Machaerirhynchus nigripectus
GCGGCATCGTCCATAGCTCACTGAAACACATTTGTGGGTGATTTCACCAGAGCTGAAGAGTAAATTCTGATAGATAGAGGCATAATTGGGAATTTGCCAATAGGGCAACTGTGCATCCATTCATGGAGTTTACAGTGTTTATGCTGTTCTTACGGAGGGAGTTTTTAGAACTATGTCAACAGAAGGAATTCAGATAAATCAGTCTGTTTACAGGTGACACCACACAAAAGCTGGTCTACAGTAATAGTTCAGACAGGTGATGATTTCTGAGTATTTTTGTGTTGTACATGAGGTCAAAAAAAAATGTACCAAAGGAGCACTGGTTATTTATGGCAGTGGGGAATAAGGGCTGGGGTTCCACACAGAATGCCTACTTTTCTTTCAGATACGTTTTCCTTTGGAAAACAAATCAAATTTTCACATAGACTGTAGTAATGGAGCATGAAATACTTGCAGAACAGAGGGCACAGTGTAGAGCAGGGAATTTTAGTCAGGTGGTAACTGAGTGCATTGGGAAGATAATGGATTTGCCAGGTATACGGCATGGTAACATTTTCATCAACTAAAAGAATGCCATACACTGAAAGCTGATTCCAGTGCAACTCCTCTGCTAAATTCTGCAGAACAGAAAGTGTGTGGGATGGTGAAGTGGAGGGAAATTCCCTGTTATTTTGGAAGTGAGAGAGCTGAAAGAGTGCAAAGACGAGATACAAGAGGGTGCCTGTAGGAGTACACAATACTCCAAAAGAAAGCAGGCAAAACCTGGATATTTTGAAGGATGTAATTCTAATCTTCGCATGTGTTTTGGGCTGTGAGCAAGGGAAAGAAGAAAACCTGGATTCTATCGCTTGGAAAAGGTGATGGCTGAGCAGAATACCAGTTCCACCCGCAGGGGCAGCAGGGGAATGCAACAGGGAACGGAGGGGATCCTGCTGGTGTGTTTTGGAGGGAAACCGGAAAAATGACAGCACGGCGTTTTCCTTCTGATCTGTGAATAGTCACTCTATTTCACCTGAGAATTTAAAAGGCATTTTATTCCATGCTGTCACTCGTTGCTTTTGTCTGTGCTGCTTTTTAAAGGCACCTCTTAGGATCAACTTTTTTATTTTTTGCTGCAGTGGGCAGACCCTGCCCAGGATACCTGGCCCTTTTGGCTGGGATCTTACTTGGAACCAAGTAATGGAGGTGAAGTTAAACTCACCATCAATTCTCACTAAAATGGAGTTCAACAGAGTAGAATCATGCCTGAATATCAATTTTCTGCTTTGATTTAAAGATACGGATTGTTGATCACAACATCTCTACATCTTCTCAGCAATTGCAAAGTGTCACTGAAGTACTTCAGGCTATTTGTTTGTAAGCAAGATTCAGTTTTGGCAGTTTATTCTTACCTCCTGTTTATTCTCCACCTGCAGCTGTTATTCCCAGCAGAAAGCAGTGGTGTGCTGCTCTTCAGAGCTCAGTGACAGAGGGAAAGGACAGCAACTGATAATGCTGCCTAGAAACAGATTTGATTCCAGAGTAACAGACCTGGCCTTGAGCTTTTCCTGGTGTGTCTGTAAATCCCACCTGTGCAAGAGCAGAACAAAGCCAGGCATTTTCAGTTCCCTGTGCCAAGTCAGTGGCAACATAACAAGCTCCACCTCATGTCTGTGTTGATCCATGTGGTTCCTTGAGGGCAGCAGGCAGGATACAGTGATGGATTACTGCCATGGCACTAGACAGACCATGAACTGCTATGAAATCAGTGAACAGCCTGGGAGCTTCATGCTGAAACAGATTTAGAAAACAAGGGAGGAAAGGCTTAGGAATATCTCACAGGATCACAAATAAAGGATATCCCAAAATCTTGTGTGTATTGGGTGTACTTAAACTTAGTTCATTGCAAGCAGTTTGGATATTGAAAGAATAAGTCATTCCTACTTCCTCTTGTTCTTTTCCTCTTTCTCCTTTCCAAAGCAATACAGAGCCTCTATTTTGTCTCTCTTCTCAACCAAAGGTGAGCAAAGAGTCAGGATCTAATTTGGAGTATAGTTCTGTACACTTCAATCACTTTTTTTGTTTTACTTTTAATGGCCCTAGCTAACTATGTTTTGAATTAGTCTCCAGAGACGGAATGGTTCTGTTTGTTTTTAATAGATGTGACTGAACAGATTTTGGTTTATTCTGCTGTTGATAAATAGGTTCCTCACCAAAATGAAAATATTTATCTGGCTCTAAATATTTTTTTCTAGAGGTTAGCCAAAATGCCTTGCTCAGTTTCTTTTCCCATCTTTGTCCAGAGAAAACAGCTATAACACTCCAGACAACTCTAGCATATCAAATATGAATGAAAAGAATATTTCTTATGCAATTACATGTTTCTGGCATTTTTATGTTCATTAGACATCATGAAGTTAATGTTCTGTTCGTCAGTGTATATTTCTACAGAGCGACACACCGTGAAAGAGAATGTTTTTCCTTCTCTTAAGCACTGAAAGTGCGTTGATATTGCCAAGTTAATTTTTTTACTGAGAACTAAGATCTGTTGAGATCTCTAGCTGAAAACACTGTTGAAGCACCCAGCTAGTATTTATAGTTATTTTATTGCTGCCTTATGGCCAGGAGATATTAAACTAATTGTGTCAAACTTTCCTCTTAATTTCATTCCTTCACCCAATGCCTTAATTACCACTCAACCCTGAAAGTTGCCCCAAAGTAGCCAAGTCTCTGTGCGTGGAAAGTCTGGAAAGCAGCTGGCTACTAACTCATACAAAACTCTTCCTAGGGTTATGTGGTAGTCTGCAGTGTTTTTAAGTGGGTCTGAAAGGTAGATGGAGATGCTGAACACAAATGGATGGTATCAGCCTGGGCTGAATCTGCCTTTTATGCCAGGGACTAGAGACTGGGCTCTGAAACTAGGATCTGCCTCTGAGATACTGAGTGTACCTGAACATGTCTCCCATGTTTCAGCCTACCTGATTAGCACAGAGGAGTGCTTTCTACTGCTGGAGTCACTCTGTTGGCATGAAATGATTCATCACACTGATGATCACACTGGTGATTTAGGAGGGCTGAGGGATGTGCATGTGGCACCCTCATCCTGGTATGCAGATGGATTCCCAATGGGAAGCCTGAGCTGGGCATTGCCATAGGTGTGCAAGGTTCATACTGCTGCTCCTTGGTTTGTGGGTGGCTTCTCTACCAACTCTCCCTCACTCTGAGCACTGCAGCAACAACCCCAGAGGGCTGGAACACCCATCAACCACCCCCATTCCACCCGGGGATATAACCCTCAGTGTGTTCTCTTCAAAGACCCAACCACACTAGTGGGCACAGAAAATCATAGAATATCCTGAATTGGAAGAAACCCGAAAGGATCATCAAAATCCAACTCCTGCTTCTGCACCGGACAACCCCAAGAATCCCACCGTGTGCCTGAGATTGTTGTCCAAATGCTTCTTTAACTTTGTTAGGGTTGGTACCATAAGCACTTCCCTGGGGAGCCTGTTGCAGTGTCCATCACCGTCGGGGTGAAGAATTTTTTCCTAATATCCAGCCTAAACCTCCCCTGACACAGCTTCATGTCATTCCCTCAGGTCTTTTCACTGGTCACCAAGGAGATGAAATCAGTGTTTGTCCCTTTGCTTCCCGTCACGAGGAAATTGCAGAACAGCTACGAGGTCTCCCTCCCCTCAATCTCCTCTTCTCCTGGCTGAACAGAACAAATGCCCTCAGCCGCTCCTCGTAAGAGCTGCTGCTTTGGAATCGGTATTGCTGGCAGTGGCACGCTCTGATTTTGGCTTTACCGTGCCCCCGGTTTGCTACATTCTCACAAAAGTATCTTAATCCACAGATTTTTCTGTGTACTTTTTGCAGGATGTACTTTGTGCGGGATGCACTTTGTCTGGGCGGGAGCGGTGATCCCGGCCCCGGGGCTCCTGGCTTGAACCCGGGGCAGATACGGACCGGTCGGGGCGGCCCGCGGGGAGTCACGGTGCGGGGACGGAACGGTTGGGCGTCGCCGACACCGTCGGGCAGGGGTCGGTGCCCGCCAGGGCGCGCTGGAGACCAGTGCGGCCTCTGCCGGGGAAGAGAGCTAGGCGCCAGGAGGGAGGGTGGCTCGGTGGGTGCCAGCGGCGACGCCCGGAGCGGGACCTCCCTCCCTCTCTTCCTCCCTGCGCTTCTCTCCGCTCGGTGCCCGCGGTGAGGCGGGAGCGGGCGTGGCGCCGGAGCAGAGCCCCGCAGCAGCTACGTCTCCGTTCCCTCCCTCCCTCCCCCGGCGGCTGCGGGCCGGGCAGCGGGGCCGGAGCACCCCGCAGCCGGGGCGGGGTGGAAATTTACCGGATCGGTCCTCAGCACGGCAGCGACAGAGGGACTCGGCAGGAGACGGAAGGGAGGGCGGGGAGCAGCGGAGCATCATCTGGCGGGGAACGCGAGGGACCAAATGACTCTGAGGAAGGGCGGTAGCCGCCACCGCCGCCGAGAGAGGAGGGAGCCGCGGCGCAGCGGCAGCAGCAGCCCCGCTCCCCCTGGCCTGCTGGGCGGCGATGGCGGCGGGCNCTGATGCCGGAGCGCGGCCCGGCGCCGCGGCGGCGCTGCGGGAGCAGGAGGAGGATGGCGGGGCTGGCGTGGAAGTGGCCGCGCACCCGCCTGCCCGTGGGCGCCAGCGCCCTGGGCGTCTTCGTCCTCTGCTGGCTCTACGTGTTCCCCGTGTACCGGCTGCCCGACGAGAAGGAAATCGTACAGGGGGTGCTGCTGCAGCAGGGCAAGGCGTGGAGGAGGAACCAGACTGCGGTCGCCCTGTTCAGGTACCACCGTGCGCGGCCCAAGGGCAGCGGGGACGGGCAGCCGCGCGAATCCGCGGCCCGGAGCCCACCCGGGCGCCCTCCTCATCCCGCCGAGCCCCAAACTTTATTCTTTCTTCCCCGACCCTTTGTTTTTTTCCCAGCGGGCGGCAGGCAGGGCCTTTTCTGCCCAGCAAAACTTTTTTTGGGGTGGCTCCGTTCGCTGCGGGGAGGAAAAGGGATTCGGCACGGGAGATGGAGGCTTATCTTCGCAGGAATACCTTTCCAAGGGGTATGAGGTTCCGGGAATTGCGGCGGTTGCCCGCACAATGGGATGCTTCTCGCTTCCCGGATATCAGTGGCACCGGCAGCCCCTATGGCTGCTAACAAAGCCCAGGGCTGCCAGCCCGGTTTCCCTCGGTGCTGGGGACTGCCAGCTTGCTGCCAGGAGAAAGCCCAGCTTGTGGAACTCCCCGAGATGCAAGGGAAGGTTTGCGTGGATGTGCATTCGTGTCAGCATGCCCGCTCTGAGCAGCACTTGGGAAGCTCCGCGCTGGTCCTTGCCTGTACGCGGTTTATTATAGAAGCCACGTGAGAAGGCACCTTTTTTCTCCTCTTCGCTTTTGACATGGCTGAGAAATGGCGATAATCCTTGGGGCCCATTTCACCTTGCCCAGCTGCACAGGAGAGGAGGGATGTTGGAACCACAGCTGAGAGCGGTGGCGAACCGACAGGGTTCCTGCGGCGGGGAGGATTTTTTTTAATCACTCCTCTTTAAAAGCGTGTGCAGTGGAGATTTGCATCCCCTCAAAAATTTCTCACATGTTTGGGTAAAATACAGGGAATTGGAAGAGAGGCAGATTTCCCTTCCTTTCCCGGAGGGAAGCTGGTTTTTTTTCTCCCTGTCCTTCAAGTAGCAAATTAAAGATCAGAGTGAGTGGTAATCAAACCGCTTCCTTTTTAAAAAAACCTCTTTAGTAAAATGAATCAGATCCAGAATCCAGGGGACTTACTTTCCCTTTTAAAAATATTTTTGTTTGGTTTTAAGTACAGGTTTGGCGTACAGTTTTATTTGAAGTTCTTCAGTGTTTTCTGAATGTATTCGCCTTTGTCATAAACTGGAGCTGATGTGGTCGCTTAATAGCTTGTCTACTGGGATAACAGAAACTTTACAGTTCTTGAAAGACACATTCTTCCATTAACCCCCAAAGCCTGCAGGAAATCTGAGCAATAATAGGTGATAAGCAGATACGTGTTAATATTATTAGGCAGGCCTGGAAAAACTCCTCCCTTTAATACAGAACTAGCAATAAGGTACAGATGCAGGATCCCTCTCCTGAAGCACTGAACTAACACTAGAAGCTATGTTGATCTTGAATATTAATTGGTCTTGATCCTGTGCACCACAGATCCCCATTTTTGGGGATAGATGAATCCAGCTTTTTAAAAAATTACCTCACAGGTTATGTAGGACAGAGTTTGGTCTATTATGTTTGTAAACCAAATGTTGTTTAAAGATTGGTAGTCCTGCTGCAGTTTCAGTTTACAAAACAGTTTTAGACCATTTCCACCACATGGTTTAGTGACAAAAACTCTGTGTGAGTTATCAGCTATTCCACTTGCCCGTATGTTTTTCTACTCTCTAAGTATAGTGATTATCTCAGAGATGCTATTGAAGAGAGTCTCATGCAGTAAAAGGAGCTGTTGTTTCTTGTCTGTGTCTCTTGTCTGTGATGAGTTGGTGCAGCACTAAATACAATGAGCTTCTGCTTCAAAAATAAAGTTTTTAAGATAAATTGTATGCTGGAGATATGTAGTGAGTATAGTAAACTATATTATTCCAACAGTTGTGATGTAGAAGTCTGTTTTTGCTGCCTAAATTTGCTTCTGTTCATGATAGAAGATTTTGAAGTTGAAGCCCGTGTCAGGCAAGCTGCTGTATATTTGAGGTTGATGGAAACTCTTTGCACTGGTCCTGCTGTCCCTAAGCAAGCTTGCTGCAAAAACTCCAAATTTCACTTTCTGCTGGAAAATTCCAGTGAATGTCAGTCTCTGTTTGAATGAGAAAGGAGGGATAGAGCTTCACAGAAAACCTGCATGTGAACTTTCAAGTAATATGGCTTTGCATAATAGTCTAATATTAAGTGTGCTTCAATGTATTATTAATAAAATATTTAAGAACAGTGTTAATTGCTGTTCTCTCCAGCCCTCCTGACATGTTCTAGTTAACAAACAGTTTTGGTTTTACTCAGTGTGAAGCATAAATTGGAATTCATCTGTGCTAAAAATCCACATGCAAATATTCATAGTACTGCTTTGTGTAATACAGAGGCATTTGTGGTATTGTATAGCCAGGTTCTTGCTACACAGAGCAAACACCTGATAGGTTTGGAACTTTCTCCTCCTATAAACTCACTGGACTCCTATTGCTGAAGTAGATGTTGGGTAACTAACTTGATGAAATCATACTTTTCAAACCTCAGAAGGGTATCACCCCTTTGCCTTCTGTACCTGGATCAAGGACAACTTCACTAAGTGGCTTAGCAAGGTCAACAAAACCATCTGGGTAATTTGGGGTAGTTTGGGTTGAACCCTGGCAACCAAGTGCTGGTAGCTTCTCAATCTCCACTGCTGCTTCCTTCTCCTCTCTGTACAGCTAGAAACCTTATGAAAAGATCTGATCCCTGTAAATCCTTGCTTATGCAAGAACCCAGACTGGCCTGGTTTGTGTGGAATGATTCAATATGGGTTTTATGTTTGAATGAGGATTTTCAGAACTGGTTTTCAAATATAAATACCTGTATAAATAGCCATGGATTCCTTTAAATTTCAATACACTAGTGGTTCAGGGTAGTCAAACCGCGAAAGCATCTCCTGTCTGACAAATGCTGAATATTCTGTCAGATGGTAAAACTGCTTGATTTTGAAGTGCAAAGTGGTCAAAATAGGAGTAAGATAGCTGATAGTGGCTCTGATGACGGATGTGTCTAATCTCCCAATAATATAATGGCTTGTCATCCTCTGAGGTGGTTAATGTTATTGAGCCCTAACTGTTTTTACAGATTGCTTAGGGTTTTTTTTTAGGGCCTAGTGCTGCTGAGATTGTTTAGGCAAAAATGTTTTTAATTGTTGTCTGTTTTTTGCTAAAATAAATTACATACACTAATACATCTAGGATGGTTTTATTACAAATACTGCAATTCATTAAAGGCAGAACTGGATCTTTTTGTCTGCCGTACAAGCTCCATACAACCACAAATCCCAAGCACTGTGTGGTTATATGACACTTCTTTCATTTGTTAGTGGAGGGTGGACCTCTTCTAGGGAGTGAATATGCTTGTGGGGGGAAGTGGGTTTTGGCCTGTCAGGAGTCCCACTGAAGGGCTTGGATGATGATTAGTGTCTTAAAAGTTCTTCGGGAAGAGCTGGGACAATCCCTGCAAGACCACAGAAAGGCTTCCCTTGAGATTTAGCTTGTGTTCTTGCTTCTGCTGCTGCAGTTTTGTGTGATGCTGAAAGGTCACCAGGGATTATTTTGGAGGTGACTTGATTAAACTGGTGGCAGATGATCCCTGTGAACTCACTCTTCATGACCTGACTCCAATCCAGAGCATCTTCTACAACTTGTCTTTGCTCTCCAGTGATGTCCCCTCCGACATGACCAAACTGGCTATGCTCACCTTGGCCGGTGGCTTCTCCACTCCTTTCCATCAGATTTGTCCTCTTGTCCATTTTCCATGGACAGAGCAGAGAAGCTACTGCCCTGAAATCACACAGCAGGGTCGATGGCTGAACTGGACAGAATATCCAGACTTCGGTGTTTGCAGTATGAATATGAAAAGACTGTGAAGCCTCTCCTACTGTTGGCTTTGTGTGCCTTGCAAAAATCCTGCTCTGTTCCCAGTGTGCCGGAGGGGCTTTCTCCACTCTAACTTCCTCTGTCAGCTGCTCTCTGCCAGCTGCTCCTGTCTATACCTGGAGTGCAGTCACACGAGGAGCATCCCCCTGTGCACATAACTGTTCATTCTGGATTGCATTAACACAGAACTAGAATTACAGGTCACTTCCGCGGCCGGGTAAGACAGATGCTATTGCCGAGTCAGCAAGGTTTTCCTTAGTTCAGATGGCTTTTTTTTTCCTTCTCTTTTTACGTCAGCACTGCAAGTTACATGAGTGTTGGGATCCTCACTGTGCTATTTCAAGGCAAATCTGAGATTAAACTTTGTATTGCTCTGGTTGACTTTAGATGCAAGTTTGGCCCTTCTTAAACAGCTTCATCAGATACAGAATTATTCCTGCTTTCATTAGACACATGTGAAGGACGGAGTTAGGAGTAGACCTGGAAGATGCTGGATTAGGTTAATTTTGCCCCTGTGGCCCAAGAAGCCCTGCCCTGAAACTAATGGACATGCCCACATGCTGAGAACCAAATCCAGTTCATTTTTCTGTCCTGAGTAGGTGTTGCTACTGCCTGGCTATGTTTTCATCAACGTTTTACTTGATTTTGTTGTTGCTGCTGTTGTATTTGCTTCATTGGTGATAAATGGAGTATTTGTAATTTGTAGTTTCCAGCTGAGATGAAAAGTTGTTTTGGTGAAGTACAATTTTGAAGAGCAGGTTAAAGGTGAGAGGAAAGAAATGTTCTTATTCCATGTTATTATTTGGAGGCTGTGATGAAGAAAGCAAGCTGTAGAGAGGTTTGGCTCCGTATCTTCAAGGTGGATACCTGAATGACATGAATACAATGAGAATTAGTTATCTGAGTTAGCCCACAGTGTCTTTGCAGATGAGAGCTGTGCTGGCAAGATAGGAATTGATTTAAATTCCTGAGTTCCAGCTCCTGCTCTCATCATTCCTTGACCCTGAGTAGCATTTTCTTACAGGCTTTGATTCGCAATCCTAATGAAACAGACTGTTGAGATCTGTAGTATCTTGCAAAGTGTTGGATTGCTGCTTTCCTTTGGATTTGTAAAAACCCCCGTCTGCCAGTATTTATGGGAGGATGTAGCCAGCTCCCTGCGGCTCTTTTCCTGTTAGCTGGGAGCAGCTGAAGGCCCACAGCCGGGCACTGGGGAACAGGAGGAACAGAGACTTTGTTGGAATTTTGGGGCCAGCTGGGGCCCCGAAAGTCTGGTATGTACATACCCAGACACTGCTGGATGTATTTTCCCATCTATGTTTTCCCTTTCTTTGCTGTGTAGTAGATAGAATGGGCACTGAATCATCCATAGAATGTAGCAACAAGTGATTTATTCCTCTAGTTGTAATTTTCATCTTCAGAGCAGCCAAGAGTGTTGCTCCCATTTTATGTGTGTTCAGCAACATATATAAAAATTCTTATTTTGAGGCTAGTCCCTAGTAGGTAAATGGATGGAAAATAAATTGTCTTTTTCCCTTTAGAATTTGTCTTTCCCCAGTGTGGATGAACCTCACTGAAATGAGGAAGCTATTTGGACTGCAGTCTTCCTGTTGTTCCAGTTTTCTGAGCACCAAAAAATACTTAAATTTTAAATCCTTGGATATACATTAATCTTTTTCTGTATGCTGCCTGGGGTTCTCAAAATGCAAGGAAATTGCTCCTAATGCTAAATCATTTTAACGTAGCTGCATGCAGTTAAATTCAGACTGAAACACATTACTCTAAGCTAAGTAGTGTTTGTAAGCCTCAGTGAATATTCAGGTTTTGTCATGTCACAATTTTTACATACAGAAGAACAGAGATTCTTCTCCCAGGTCTTGGAGTTTAACCTGATTAGATAAACAGCGGGTGGGGCAGGACAAGGGCAGGATAAGTCCCTGGACCCTGGCAAAGCGTTTTTTCTGTAAAGTAATTGCTACAGAAGCTCTGAGCTTCCTGGAGAAGCTGTGCCTGTTGCCTTGACCTTAGTGGTAGTTGAAATTTTTAACAAGGTGAATTATATTGTGGAGAACTAAATTTCGGCTTTCACCAGGATTCAGGAGGTCACTTTCCCACTGCTCCATTCAGGATAACGGTGAAAGTTGTGAAATTAGATTGTTATACAATATTTTATGGCTAGCAGAATGGTCTGGGGTTTTTGTTGTTATTGCATTAAGTCAACAGACTTTTATTTTGACTTCTGTTCCATTTGCTGGAAAACACCCTCCTGAATTTCTTGGTTTAGAGATTCTCTTTTCAAATGGTGATATGGCTACAGTGAGGCTTTTAAAGCTGTTGGAAACAGCTAAATAAAAATGTTTAACTTTTTTTTGTCTTCCATGTTTGCCGAGAGCATCCTGAATATTTCCTGAACAACCACTGTGTTGATATTTTTTCCTTCTTTTTCCCTTCCACCTCTTCTTCAGCCTATTCCCATTCTTAGGTTGCTTGAGGCCTTCCTCAGTTTTGAGGGGAGCCCCAGACTATTTGAGTGGCTCCTTTTATAATGATCCAATTAACATTCACAGCAGTGATGCAAAGAACTAGTGTGAAATTACTCCTTTATCTCCTTCCCCATCTGAACTAACAATGACCTTCTCCAGAGTCTTGCAACTCCCACTGATGCTCAGGGCATCTGCTGTTTTGTATCCTTGATGTTCCAGTTATCGGCTATCAGGCTTTCCAGGTAAACTGCAGACTTTGCCTTCATGTATTAGCAAGATAAAGGCTCTATTCATCAGGTTGCCTCTGCTCTGAAGAAGCACCACCAGCTTTAATTTAAAAGTTGCTTTATAGCTATCCTGTATTTTAAGGAGCACTGGTAAAACAGATCATTAGCTATTTTCCTTGCTTTCTGGTGGAAAAAACTTGCTCTGCATATTTCTGGAATGCCAGGAGTGGCCGTTGCTGTAATAGAGAAATAACATCTTTGTATTTCCTGTGAGAGACGGAAAACTGTGATGGTTTGACCCTGGGTTGATGGACAAACAAACAAAACATTTTTTTTTTCCCCCAGTGAAAAGATTTTAGTATTTTCCTATGTGGTCCATCTTGGCCAAATGTCAGTTCTGGGAATTCTATTTCATCTGCCTCAGTGTTTGGAGGTTTCCTCGTTCTACTGATGCTGTTGGTCCTGCATCGTGGTCCCTGGGCAGTGTGATGTGGGATCTACTGCTGTAGGTAGTACTCAGAAGTGCCAAAAGAGTTGAGGAATCCAGTCCAAAAACCTGGAAATGTGCAGTGAGGGGGTGATGCTGAACCAAAGCTCTCTGATGCCTGCCTTTCTCAGTGAGTCAGTAAGATTTAGTCCTAATGGTAAATGCGATGAGGACTATCAGGTTACTCATCTAGGCTTCAATCCTCCTACTTTTAACTGCCAGGGGACACTGGATTTTGGTTCCCCATCTACTTCTATACAGCAAAGGAAGCAGAGTTATAAAGGGAGTTAAGGAAACTATGTACATGACATGGTTATCTCTTGTAACTGAACTCCAGGTCTAAGTAACCACTGGAGTCGGTTGGGAGTTCTGTGAATAATTATCACTGTCCAGAAATCATTATTTTTACAGTGCCATAAGCTTGCAGAGATACATTCTGTGCTCTGAAGGATTTTCCTTCCAAGAATGTGTGTAGTGAAATCCGAGCTATGCAGATGAGAAGTTTTGATTAATGGGGTGGGTTTTCTATCTGTTAATGCAGTTTTTAATGTGAAGGAATACCTGAATAAGTGATAGGCTGTGGGAGTGTTCCCTGGGGGAGTGATCCAATACTTGTGCTGAAGATTTGGTGGGTACTGGCTCTTCCTGCTGCTAGAACCTGGGGGGTACCAGCTTGTGAAGTGTGCAATGCTTTTGTTTTAGGCTTTTTTCTTCTTTCCATGACTTCCATTGTCGTTTATCTATTTCAAAGAGAATAGAAGACCTCTTTATCCATATGTAGCATTCACTGGAGATACGAAGCCCTGTTCCTGGATAGTAACTGACAGTTCCTTACAGTATAAAGAATGAATTGTCAGCTACTGGTGAAATTCAGATTCTCTGCTTCTGCTCTGTGAGTTCTGTGACTAGACAAAGTAGCAAGTGTTGCGGCAGACATTCCTAACTGGAATGTGGTCTTCAGATTATCCTTGCTCATTGTGGGTGATTTACTGCCATCCACTCAGGCAACATTACCTTCTTACTTGTCTGAGTGAGGTTCAGACTCTTTGCAGTCTCCTGTGTTGTGCCGTTTGCTACTTAATGGCAATGTAAAAAGCATGAGAATAAATCCATATAGGGTGTAGCTGTAATATGGGATAGAAAGGAGATGTAATGTTCATGAGGCAGGAGCAGAGGAATGCTGTTGGATCAGATGAGAATGGGAATGATGAAGTGAACTCTCTGTCTACAGCTTGCTTAAAGATTAATTTGAAAAGTAATTTTGAGATAAATACATGCTGTATTTAATTTTTATTTGTTTTTAGACCTCTGTAATTTTTATGATATAATTAAGAAATGAGTTGAGAAACTTCAGTCTGTCTACATGTGTCTGTAAAGTAGATAGCTCACCTGTAAGTTCTCAGAAAGTTTATATATCCACCACTATTCCTCAGTTATGTGGAGAGGAGTTAAATATTTATCACTGTGATGGTCTTAATTCAGGAGTATGAGGACACCTTTTGCCAAGGACCAGGATTCCAACTGTTTTCAGGCTCTGGAGCTCTGAGGCTCAGCAGGCCAGGGGATGTCCACCCGCAAAATTTCACTGGCTTGGTGGTGCTTACTCCTCTCTCATAGCAAAGTAGGAAAGGATGCTGAACTACATATTTTGAGGCTAAGGGAACTTAATATGACTTGGAGAATGCCCACCCTTGTAATAGCTGTGCCAGCTCTTGCAATCAAGTGATTTTGTGAGTCTTGCTTTCATGGGATAGAAATGAAAAGGAATGTTTCAGTCCTCATAGCTAAAGGGAAATGCTTGTATATGTGAATGGTGGCTTGGCCCCTAAAAGGCAAGTAAAAATCCAGTGTGGGTTGTTCTTATTCAAATGCCTAATTTCTGTGCTTAATCATCATTTTGGGGGCCTGACTCACAGTTTCTAAGTGCTAGGGATTGCTATAGTTAGAATTACATATCAGCCTATAATTAGATGCATTTTTTAACTAAGGAAACTGCAACAGTGAAGGGAATAGGAGAAACAAAACCAATCTGGGAATTCCTTCATAGGTTATATTATTGAACATTTTGTCTTGGCAGCCAGCAAGCATCTAGCACAAACACACTTGCTGAGCCTTATGGACAAATGCTGAACATCTCCAGGTTTATGTATGCCCAGTTGGATGAAGCAGTAAAAGTGCACATGAGATATTTATTCTGTCTATCCTGTTTAAGCCATTGCCTTTAAGTGTATCCAGAAGGGAATGTCAGAGTGTGCAGTTTGAGCTTTCTGATCCAAAAATGGTAACAACAAAAAAGTTAACCTATCATTAGAGAAGTCATGTGTTTTGATAGCTCTGTACAGACAGCAGAACAAGTGAAAAACACTTACTTAGTGTAGTTCAGTAAATGCTAATGGGTCCAGCATCTGAGACCATGTTTATTTTTGCCTTGGGTCTTTAATGCTTTCTCTCATTTGAAAAAAAACCAAACAGTTCTGTGATTCACTTGTCTAACAGGTCATTGCTACTGAAAGTCTTATACTAAGAAAGTTGAGTTTGTTGGTTTTCCCCACTTAATCTGTGGGAAAATGTTGAATTGGTTTTACAAGTTTAGTACAAATTCTGTTTTCTCATCTGCTGCAGAACAGCAGATCTGCATCATGGAGAAAAGCAAAGTTCCCTCTGCTGGTGTGGAGGGAAATGGGCTGCTGGGCTTCCAGTGGCGTGCGGGCTCTCTTCTTTGTGGCATAACCAGGAGAACATGTGCAGTGTGCTGTCACTTGAAATCAGGGGTCAACCTAGATGAATATGAGCTTGCTCAGCACTTTAGATTTAATCAGTTCTTTCCCAAAGAACTTTTGGCTTAATCATTTGGTTTCAGGTGGTGTTGGTTTCAGGTGGTGTCTCGTGTGGCTCTGCAGTTTGTCTGGTGAGAATCTTACTCCTTTCCATTTAAGATCAATAACTTGTTTTGCCTTAGAGAAATAATAAAGAAGCTCTGAAGTCCTGAGAAGTAAGTTGTTTCCACTCATCAACTGCTGCCAGTGTACGGGTATTTCTCAAACACCTGGATAACTGCTAAGAGCAGATTAGCTTTAAACAAGTTTAAGGAAGAAATAGCCAGCCATTGTCATTCCATCATCACCTTTTGGGTCTAAAGTGAATGGGCTGAATATATTGCAGAGGCAGATCTCCCAAAATACACTGCACTAGTCATTGAGCACATAAACATGATTTTAAAAGTATTTTAAAACCAACTTTCAAGCAGTATCCCTGTCTTAAGATGCCTCGTTGCAGGACTAAGTAGGTTGAATGATTTATGTAGTGAATTTTTCCTTTTATCCTCATACTGAGTAGATATCTTGGTTTAATTTATTGAAGGTTGTTTAGGATTTTTGCTTGCTCTTTTTAGCAGCAGCTTTTAAATGTTGATACTGTAAAAGACCATAAACCTTCAGAAAATTAATTCACAGTGAAAAGCACTCTGGGTCCTCTGGGCTTATGCTTTCCCTGAGCAAGCTGATACACCTCCTCTGAAAAGAGGAGTGGGGAGGCACCCTTGGGATTTCTTCCCTCCTTTCCCTGGTCCTGCCCTCAAACCCCTCCCAGCCTGGAGGTGGTGGCTGTGCCTGCTGTCCCTTGGGAATTTACAGGTGACATCATAGGCACACCAGTTCCGGGATAACTTGTGCCCTGGTGTTTTGGAAGAGGATTGCCTTAATGCTTTGGATCGTTTCCAGAACTACCTCAGCTGTCACCAGCAACTCTTCTCACTTCAAAGAGTAATATGTTCTATAAATAGTGGTGCAAATTAGGCTCTGGTTGTGTCCCAGATCCCTGAATTTATGTCATCCCCAGTGACAGGACTGTGGAGTGAGAGGCAGCAGGTACTGCCCCAGTGTCCAGCTTGGACAGGGCAGGGGGCACAGCTCGGACAGCATTTAGTCTTGTCCTGGTTGCTGGCTGCTCCCAGGAACAGGGTGCCTTCCTTCCTATATTCTTATTCTCACTTGAAAACTGAGTTTTCTCTTGGGAAAAGTGTCAGAACCCTCTTGTTGGCTGAAAGGAAAAGATTGTGGAATGGAGTACTCCAGAAGGAAAGAAAATGCCCTCAGAGGGCAGGAGGGAAGGTAGTGAGATGGAGAAGCCTTGGGAGGTTGTAAGGGAGGTGGGAAATTGCTAGGGTTAAACACAATAGAGACAAGGAGTTTGCAGCAGCGGGGGCACTGAAGAAGAAGAAACATTAAAAGCGCAGAATAAAATAAACATTTATGTGAAGCAGAATAGCAGAGAAAGACCTGGAAATTTGAGAACAAGTATGTGGCTAAATCAGAAAGGCAGTCAATTAAGGGTAAAACATTCAGTGAAGTGGACAATTTAAGGACAGCTCAGTTGGTTAAGCAAGATAACCCAAGGAAGTAACAACTAATTAAAACAGTGTGAGGTAAATTATAATCTCAGAGAAGAAGCTCAAATTTCAAATGGAAGCAGATCACTTGAGTAAATTGAGGGTGCAGTTTCAATGGCCAGAGGTATAAGAGAGGCCATGAAACCATAAACAGGAGAGGGCATTTTCATGTCACAGGATAGGAGAATCATTTTGCTCTAGAGATGACTGTTGAAGTGGTGAGATTTGGAAGTGGAGTGATGAAATATGTGGAGTACAGCCCACTCACTGCAACTATCTCTGCTACCTGTCCTACTTAAGAGCTGTGGTAGGGAAAATGTCCATATGGTTAGCAAAAAGACAGGAAAGCAACATTTGTTGCTCTGTTTTTTTCATTCTGTGATTGCATTTTCCAACAGTCCACGGGCTTGACATCTAGTGAACTTCGTTTGCTGAGGGTTAGACTGCCCTTTGCGGCACCAGCAGCTCAAACTGAGGGATGATGAATTGCAGCAGGCAATTCTTTGACTTCTTGTATCTCAAACTGGGGTTGGTTACTATGGTTTTGGGGTGAGACTTTAAAACAAAGGCATGCTTTGTTCTGTCTGGATGCCATCATCATCACATAGCATTTCTGATGAGATGACTTCTCACTGTATGTTCTAGTGGGATCATACACATTGTTGACATTAAATGGATGCATACATAATGTGTATTTAGAAAGAACTCCAAGCTGCACTGTTCTGGGAATATTCAGCTACTTCAGAACTCCTTGGCCACATGCACTTGGCTAGTTTTTGTTCCAAGCTTTGGAACAGCTCTGGGAAGGTGAGGGGTTTATGGGGGCAGACATGGAGCTTGTACACTTCTGGTTGTCAAATGCCAGCATCTTCTCCAGAGTGATCTTGCTGTGTGGGAGGCAGAGAGTGCAAAGCAGTGAAATTTTGAGTCTTGGGTGTTGTCTTTCTCTTTTGCAGCATTTCCATCATGTAGCTTTTGCCCCAAATATGCCTGCTTCCCTGAGGGGATCTGCAGGAAATTTGTGAGAGGTGTGCAGCATAAATGAACTGATAGTGGATTTTCATTGCAGTGCATAAAAACACAGAAATGTGTTTAGTAGGACTAATTACTACATCAGGTCCTTTTAATTTAGTTTCCTGTCTCTGTCAAGGCCTGGCACCAAATGCTGCAGAGAAAGTCATGCAATAAATGTAGTAGTAGATATGATCTCCCAAATAAATCAGTGTCTCAGGTTCTTAGCATTTTGAGACTTCATTTAGCCTTCACTAACTTAGTTTAACACCTCATTCCAAATTGCTATTGTTACTTACAACAACCTTTCATGTTCTTGGTGCTTACATAAACAATCAGTTCCTTCTTAAAGCTTCATTATGCTTAATTTAGGTAGTGCAGGTGTTCCTGGAATGGTTAGTTCTTAAATATATATGTCTTATTCTTAGGTAGCTGCTTAATCACTTTTAAAATTGTGTTCCCTCTGCAGCTCATACACCATTTTTGTAATTTTCTTTTTTATCTGGTTTATTTTTAAATTGTGACATTGTACCAGAAAAGAAATTACTGTGGAAACTGAATTATTGCTCTCTAAAATTGTTCAGTTGTTGTTTCTAAACTACCCTTTTTTTTTCCTAAATAATTCACTGATTAAGTTTCTTGAAATGAGTAGCATAGACCAACTGGTCATGATTCAGTAGAGCACTGTAACTTGTCATGCATTCTTGAGCTGCAAGGTGAATTTTCAAGATGAATTTGAGACCTAAAAAGGTGGCAGTTGGGCTGCCCAGTTAGTGGATGCTCTCAAATGAGCTGTATCAGGCCTGGGAGCTCTGAATGTAATGAAAGGCTCGGTCAAAGAAAAAGATATGTTGGGTTAACTTTTGTGTAGTACACATCTTGTAGGTGTGAACGTGGAAATCTTTTCATGCACATCAAGAGACTGACATTTATTTGCCTGATAGGGCACATTTTCTATTTTTACTCAGTAGCACGAAGGAAAACCACAGACTCAGTCAGTTCATTGTGGAGTAAGTCCAGTGCTGCCCCAAGAAGCTGGGGACAAAGAGGTCAGAAAGAGAGAATGTCCTTGGTGGCCATCTCCTGGGGCCAGGAACTGTGGGATTCTTGTTTCCAACATGTAGTTTCTACAGTGTTCCCAAATGATTATGCGTTACTTCCAGTCGAAACTGATGTGTTCAAGCTCAATCAATAAATTAGAGATTCTGCTGCCTTCCTTCCTCATTCCCCTCAGGATCCTGAATGCAGTGTTTCATGGGCCAGTGGTTTTATTGATTATATATCCCCAATCAGTGCTTTCTTGTTAGTGAATAGTAGATCCAGCTGTAGATGAAGCTGACCCATCAATACCTGTACCAAAAATTATCCCTGACACACTCCGGAAATCTCCCAGGTTGCTTACATCACTCTGTGTTGCCCTTCTTATGGGTGTCAGGGGGAGAGATATAAGTCTCCTAGTGGACCCAGAGTTTGTGATCCAGGGATTTCCTTGAGTCTTTTAAAGGAAGTTTCTGTTCTCAGCACTATGCCTCGCTCTTCTGGAATTGAGGATGTGGATTCCTGGGTAAAAGTAAACTCAGGTTGGATACACTAGCCTGAGAGACTGCATGGCTGTGAGTTTTATGTCTTGTTTGAAACTGCTGGTTTATAAATTCCTCCCTCAGATCTTTTCAGAACCTAGCTCAAGTATTTTTAATGTTTAGATTTCTTTTGGTAGTCTGTGAAAACTGGAGCACAGCAGCTAATTAAACTTAGGAATTCAACAGTACTTCGATCCAAAATAGTTTTCTGTGATATGTGTGGCTGTATATGTCAAACTCTTCAGGCTTGGCTTTTATTTAGAATTTCATAGTGTTGAAGTATATATATTGCAGGCATTTCAAGGTGGCATGTTTTGCTTTGTTGTAGTATGCCAGGCAGCTCCCTAAACAGCAACAGGTCTCCTGTTTACTACCTTTACTCTAACGGATCCTGTAACTGGGTTCTCTCGGTATAAAGATGTCTATAAAGGTTAGGAAACTCAGTCAGAGAGAGGAGGGAGAAGTAAAACTCCAGGTTTGATTTCTGCCAGGAACATTTCCTGTAGCTGTTCTGCAGCACTTGAAAGCCCAGGGTTTCCCAGGCTCACCCACTAATGCCTGTGCAGGGGAGATGTGATTGTATAGCTGGGGGCAGGTCTGACAGATGGCAGAGGCAGGAGAGGTTGATGGAAAAGAAAACATCTTAGCAAAGATGGGTAGGAGTCATAATGTAGTAATCTCTGTGGTTTGTGTTTGACAGGCTTTTAGGAATTGAAATCTCACATGGAATGTTAGCTTGTTAAAGGCCACCAGATTGGGCAGAGGGGGAAGTTGGATAAATTACACTTTCTGCCAGGACTTCAGGCATATAAGAGCTTAGTACATAAACCGCGTTTATCTCCTAGGAAGCTATTTGATTGCTCTGGGTAATGGGGTTTCTGCATTCCTGATTTATTCCCAGCAGCACAAAGCATAGCACAGCAAACTGTTTAGATTAGGATAGACTCAAACATGCTTCCTGTCTCCTGCACACGTCTTCTTTTTCACTGCCAGCTCTCTGTTTTGTACTTCTGCTTCTTCTTCTGTGCCTGTGCAGGAAACCTCCCTACCCCAGAACCACTAAACGTTGTGGTGCATTGTGAAACTACCTGTTTGTAGTGAGTGCTGCCAAATATTATTTGCTTAATGATAATGGCAAAACAGCGTGCAATGGGTTCAAAGTTGTAAATGTGTGATGACTTTGATGGCTGGAGCTGTTTGGATTATATAATATATAATGTATAATATACAAGGACTGTTTCAGAGCCCTGACAAGCTGTAGTGGTGCCTATGAACTTCTGGGAGCTTTGGAAGTGTGAGTTTTGGAAACTCTGCTTCCAGCACCATGTGAATATTTGTAGTGAAAGGCCAGGTTTATGTTCCTTGATTACACTGGAAAATTCTTTCTAGTGGGTTGGGAGAAGTCCTGCCAGCTCTTTTTGGGGTCTGGAACAGCTCAGATGATAAGCCTCTGCATGTCCTTTGAAAGCAGCTGTTAAGTAATAGAGAGGTGGATTACATGTTTAGATGAAACAAGGAGTGCTTAGATCCTCACTGCTTAAGTCTGACCCAGGAAATTCCCAGTGTTTTATACACCCTGGAATCCAAGTGGATAGTTGGTGAGCAGTGGATTGGTGCTGTGACTCTGTCCAGAGGGACTTGGCTCAGGCTACGTTGCCACTGAAGGAGCAGAGTGATTCAGAAATGAGATGATGTGGGAGGAAAGTCAGAAAATATCTCCTGGGCTCTTCCCCAGCTCCTGTTAGAGACTCCTGAGATTTCTTTGCCATAGTGAGCATTGGACAGAGAGGAGGTTTGAGAATGCTTTAATTAATCACAAGAGGCATTTTACAGAGAGTTGTTAGTAGGTTGGCAGCACTGTTGAGACCAAATGGCAAAAGATTACTGCTCCATCAGCATTTTGTCCTTTCTAACGTGGTGCTAGCGGGAGTAAGGCAGTGTTTGTTACTGAGATACGTTCAGAAAAAAAAAAAAAAGAAAATCACTTTCCTGAGTGCAAAATGGAGCTTTGACCATCTCAAATCAATTAATACAACACACAGCTGTCACTCAGCCACTGGGAATGGAAGTAGGAGAGTAGCAAAAGGAAATCCTGTAGTCCAGCATTTGCTTCTGCTTTTGTTTTGTCATAACAGAGTCCCTGATGATCATCAATAAACTTGATTTTTGGCTTTCACTGGGCCTACAGGAGAGAAAAGTGTGAAGACAAACAGGGTATATGGCCTCTTGTTCCTGGAACAGCTGTCTGGAGGTGACTTGTGAAAGCATCTCAGCTGATCTTCCCTGTAAGAACAGACTAATTTCAACCCAGAGCTGTTGAGATCTTATCTCATTTCAGTAAGTCTGTAAAGAGGCAAAAGAGTTCAACTGTGATGGAGTTCAATATGAGTGCAAGATGAGTGCCATTTAACTTTTTCCTCTGACTTCACCAAAAGAGACTTAAAAAGATTTGGAATTGGAGTTTCTAATAAAAAGAGGTTCCAATTGGATATGTCTTTCCTTTATTTTAATCTACTTAGTGCCTTTAGCAAAGTGTTTGCATGAATAAAGCTGATTTTATAGCACCTAGCACTCAGGCAAGATTTAAAACACATTAGCAAAATTTCAAAAATTAAGCTTTTACCTGCAAACAAGGGAATTGCAAGTTCTAGGTGGGTTTCAGATAAATGGCTCTATTTTAATCGGTGGTAATTTTACCATTCTTGTTCATCTGTTAGAAGCCATCTGTCAGCACACAGAAGGACCACTGAACTCAGTTCAGAAGTATCTCTGGATCCTCGGCCACCTGATGGGCGTCTGTTTACAGAAGTGATGTTGGTGGTTGCAGCAGCTAGGGCTGTAAGTAAAGTCGAGTGTCAGTGTTTGGTGATGCATTAAAACCTGGCTTTCATCCAAAATCAGACTGTTACAGCTTGACTGACTGGTGTATAATTCTGGGTGTACAGAAGCAACAAAGAGCACACTGTTTTGTCAATGTCCATTTCAAGGAAGCTAAAGCAAGGCATTATTTGGCATTTATTGGATTATTTTCCCCTTTTCAGTCAGTAGGAAGTGTGATATAACTGGAATCTCAATCATAATGCACTCACTTTAAGAAATTTTTCTCACTGGCAAATTTCATCCAAGTTAAACAGAATAATAGAAGTCTTAAATGTAGTGAGTTCCTACCAGTTTAATGAAAAACTCGTAAAAGAGAGAGGTGAAGCCCAAAGTTTCCTATTTTGTTTGGCCTCCTGTTTAGCTGATCAGCTCATCATGCTGGCTGGCAGGCATCAGACGGATGCTTCCCAACCAGGCAAAACTCATTCCACCTCCTAAACAATTGATAGTTACGAGATGTGGGAAGCAGTTGCTGAGAAATGAGAGGAACAAGTTTCTCTTCAAAACCGAGCTTCTGTCTTTTCCTTCAGATTTATTAATCCATCTTTGATGGGTTAAAACTTTTCTCCAGATGTGCACCTTCATATGCCTTTGAAAATATATTGGTTTTTCATGCCTTTTCCTGTGAAAAATCAATGACTTTTACATATTCTTGTCTCTGACACATGTATAGGCAATGGCTGCCTGGTCACCTACAGTTTTTGCATCAAAAACCACTTGGAGTGACCAGTGTAAGAGTATTCCTTTCCTCTTCATTTCTGTTGTCTCTGCTTTTAGAAAATCTGTGTAAAGAAGATTTTTTTTGTTTTTCTTTCTGTGTAGTTCATCTTGTGTCGAGGGACATAACTGGATTGATCAAATTAGTGAAAAGCACTCTATGGAGTTTTTTGGATTGGAGCATAGGGTCACTTTTGCAAGGAGCATTACTTTCAAGGCTTTTATCTGGGTTGCAGACGCAGGTGGAGAAGTCACTGTGGTTTGATAATTGACTGCTTACATCTGGGTGGGACCTATCAATACTCTTGATAGTGCAAGCTCAAATGTAAGATTAGAGCTGCTCAATTAATTTTTAGTGAATCTCCTTCTCCTGAAAGAAAACAGCCTCCCTGTACCCTTGTTGAAGCCAAATATTTCTCTGTGCTTGTGGTGGCACAAGCAAGCAGCCAATTTCATTGGAAGGAAGGAGGGAAGTGGTGAGAACAATTAATTTTTCCCTCCTGCAGCAGCACCTCATGTAGTGTAACTTTGTGTCTCAGTTGATGGTTCTGCTGTTTTGCAAGACAGCCATTCATTAATTTCACCTCCTATCTGTGAAAACTGCTCTCCTCCTGCCAAGTTTATAAGATTAAAAAAAAAAAGGATAGCACATGTAGCAATTAATCTCCTCCCCTGACCCGCTCCCCTTTGCCTCTGAATTGTCTCTGACAAAACCACCCATCAGTGCAGCTGTGCCAGTTCATCTTTTTGACACTGTGAAGGATGTGTGAGCAGAGATGATAAACCATCGGATGGGGCTGCTGGCAAACAGGATCCTTCCATGGGATGCTGTAGACAGGCAGAAGAGCTACAGTCCCTCTCTCACAGCTCACCTTTGCTGCAGAAGCCTCCACTGACATCTTAGGATCTGGAGCAGCAGACCTGGCTTCATGGATTGGAATAAAGCTATGAAATGTAGATGTCTTTATCTAAGGCAGTCGTTCCTTTATGGCCATTAGGGAGGAAGTGGGTGTTTTGTCTGATGAAGCCCACCCTAAAAGGTGTGGTCTCTATGAGGAAGGCTTGGAGTGACCTCAATTTGCATTTCAAATACAGTAAATGAGATGAACCCTGTGTCTTCTCTGACACAGTTGTATTTAGGGGCTGGTGGTGGTGGCATTAACAAAGCAAAGGAGCAGTTCCAGTGGATTTCAGCGTTGTGTGAGGTTTCTGGCTGCCACCCAGAAACCATAATTTGAGCTCATGCTCAGATTCCTCACTTCTCCAGGGAATGTGGCTGTTCATTGCAGTTGCCCGATGAGATGTCAAGTCACTGCTGCTGTCTCTCCTGGATGTGGTTGGGAATGTGGTGGGGAACAATACAGACACCTTGGAGGCATCCTGCATTCCAGTAGATTTTACTGCATAAATAATTTGGGTATCTTGCTATTGCTAGTCACAATTTGTGGTGGTTTCCTTATAATACAGCTCTTTTATACATCTGATATGAGAGTCTTAAAAAACTTCATCTGACCAAGTCCTAGAATTCGTACTCTATGATTCATACCATATAATTTGTGTTTCAAAGCTTGCAAGCAGGCTTTGTGCATAGGAATTTGAAGCAAGTTTGCATGAATCAAAATGTGTTTTCTCTGAAAGGAAGTGAACAATTCTGTGTTTCAATAGCTTTTCAGATAAAAGCTGCTCCATATTTAAGTAGAAGAATTGGCAGGAGGAAAGGAAAACTAGAAGCTTGTCAGGTGATCTAGTAGATTTTTATTTAGTCAGTTACATAACCATAGAATAGCCTGGGTTGGAACAAACCTTAAAGATCATCTCATTCCACTCCCCTGCCATAAGCAGGGACACCTTCCACTAGACCTGGTTGCTCAGAGCCTCATCCAACCCGGCCTTGAACACTTCCAGAGATGGGGCAGACACAGTTTCTCTGGGCAACCTGTGCCAGGGCCTCACCCCCGTCACAGGGAGGAATTTCTTCCTAATATCTAATCTATACCTACTCTCTGTCAGTTTGAAGCTATTCCTTCTTGTCCTGTCACTCCAGACCCTTAGAAATAGTCTCTCTTCATCATTCCTGTAGGCTCCCTTCAGGCACCAGAAGGCCCCAATTAGGTCACCCCAAAGCCTTCTCTTCTCCAAACTGAAAAACCCCAATTCTCTCAGTTTTATATCTTGGTTTCTTCTAGTTCACAAACATAGTTCAATCAAAAAAGTAGTCCCTTGCAAATTTTGGCCTCGTGTATTTCTCTAATCTAAATAGGTATTTCTCCAATCTATAGGTACAATCTAAATCAACCCCCCATTTTCTATGACAATTTGAATGTGTCTGGAAGAATAATGTATCACTTGTATATTAAAAAATAAAAATAGAGTTAAACAAAATCAGTCAGAGATTAGGATGGGGTGCTGCGATGATTGACATCTCAGATTTTATCTTGTAGAAGGCAGCAGGGTTTGTTTGTTCAAGGCTAAGGCAGCAAGGATAGGGTAACCATATCATCCCACAGGATGAAAAAACAGTTATATATTTCTTTTGCAGTCCAGGAAACAGAACTGTTAAGTTCTACTGTGTCGGTGGCTATCTACAGATCTACAGATCTACAGATCGGTGATTTTAAAATAGGTAATGAAAACCGAAATATTCTCCGGATAAATAAAATTGGTAGTGAAAACAATATTCTCGGGTTAAATAAAATACTTTGTTTCCCTTTTAGGCACCTCAGAAAAGCCTGGAAAAAAGCTCTCAAAAGATACCGATGATGCAGAAAAGGTGCAAGTGCTTGATTGTCGCGGTGAATACTAGTTGGTAAAATACCACGACCTTCCCAAAAGCACCTCTGAGGAAGCCTCTGGGTGCAGCCAGCACACTTGCACAGACACGTACACACACACCAGATAGCTGATGAAACAGTCCAACAAGGAATGAGCAGGAGAGGCCTTCGCGTGGGGTTCTACAGGAGAGATTTTAATGCGTCCATACTTGAGCTAGGTCTCAGACAAATCCAGGCAGCACAAAAGGGGTTCGACTGAGAAACTCTGAGGGTGTATCAGGTAACAAGGGGTGTAGTGACCAACGGAGCCAACCAGGGAGGCAGAACTGAGGTACATTAACAGAACAGAGCTTCTGGGGGAAGCTGGAAAGGAACCTAGGACTTATCCCATCATAGGACTCCTTTCGTTCTTTGTCCAGCAGGCCCACCGGCCTCCACACTTGATTTCATAGTTTCCTATGCAACCATTAATTTGGCAATTTGTAGCAAATTATCGCTAATTTATGGTTTAATTTCTTTAAAAAGTCACAGCAGGTCTATTGCTAAGCTAATGAACATGGTTTGCATGAATTGTCCTTATTCTGTGGTCTTTGCAATGCAACCTCTTTCCTTTCATGCAGGTTGCAGTGCCAGGCATGATTTACTATCTGCAACCTTTTTATTGTCCTGTAACTTCCCTCTCTTGAGGAAAAGAATTGATGCGTTGGGTGGCTACCTAGAAACAGAAACTAGACAAGAGTAAGGGAAAAATAAGGTAGGTATTTATTTGAAAGGCCTTCAAAGGTTCGCCCTGGGGAGCCAGAGGCTACTTCCAAAATGGACCCCAAGATGGACGACAAGTCACGAGTTCTTCACACTTTTATAGGTTTGGTCCATTTGCATATCAGCATAAATTCACCAATTAAAACTGTAGCTACTGATGTAATTTCTTAAATTTCTCCACCTCTCTAGAGGCTCTAGTTTACACTTTTTTGGGCCTAGGACAATCTGAGTGTCCTTGAATAGCAAGCTCACAGAAGCTTTGTTGTGTCTATCTGGCCTAAGAGAGCAGCTAATGAGCTACAAGAAACTTCAGAGTTACACACTAGGCGATACAGAATTTGAAAAGTATAAAAGTTAAAACCTAAGGCATAATTCGGGGAAATACTACGTGATCCTTGTAAAGTCCAGACACCAGAAATTGCTGCAGGGGGCATTGAAATAGGCTGAAAGTTTCATATCAAGAAACAATACAATAAATGGGAGGAGGAAAACGGTCATGACTTTATTAGTCTTCGTTAAATCTTACCATATTGTAAGAGACTTTGACTGGGGAGTAAATCAGATTATCTGTGTTCTGCTCTGTGGTATCCACTCTTTTCATCTTCCTTTTTCATTGCATTTAATCTTATTATTCAAGCTTAGATATCTGGGTACTTTCAGAAGTGAACCTATGCACAGCAATGTATTCTTGATTTAGATGTTGTAGTTGGCAAAGGTCTTAATTTTAGCTAGAGCTTCAACTGTGACTGCTGTCCCAAAAATCCAATTTGGTATGCTTTTGTGAATCTCAAGAGCATTTGCACTGGCCATTCTCTTACTCATTTGGTACTTGTCCAGGTGATCTTTCTTAGGAGGGCAGTTCTGGGATCATATTCCCTAACAGTTGTGCTGAGGATAATTTTCAGTTTCATCGTGAGTGGGGTGGTATGCCTGGAGTAGTAAGGTACTTTAAACACCATGGAAACTTCAAAGTGGCAGTATATTCTTCAAGGTAATCCCCAGTTACAAGTATTAGATTGAGCTTTTTAGGAAAGAGAAATTCAGTGTGTCTGACTAAACCCAACAACGTTTTCACAGAATACTCAGAAGCCAAATGCCAACTGCAGCTCCAAGCTCATTGATTGTAGTAGAACCAGTGATTTTACTGTTACTGAATGGCTTTGTAGCATTCTGTAGGGCCATAAAATTCCCAGACTGCCAGCTTGGAGCAAAAAATGGCCACAAGTAGAGCTATTATGTGGCTGTTTGAGAGGGCTCTCTTACAGCTGCAGGCATTGGCTGTAAGAGAGCCTACTCTGGGAGATGGGATATGAGCCTAGATTTTTTGTTTGTTCTTGGATGGCATGGGATGCGTGGGTAATGAGAAGTCAGTTTGTCCCTGTAGTTGGGGTGGCTACGCTAGAAATATTTCCAGGCTTTATTTAGAATGAAATGTGAAGGGATGGATCTTAAAAAAGAGATAATAACCACAGGAATTATGAAAGAGTAGAAAGCTTTGTTCATAGCAAGAAATTCAGGAAATTCCAGCCTTTTTGCTCATCAGAGGGGAGGTTGAAATTTCAGCAGCCTCCTTTAAGGATCTCTTAAAGGAGGGAAGAAGAATAATTTAAAAATCAGCCAAAACCTGAAGTGCCAAAAAATCAGATTCTGAATAGGGTGCAAATTTATTAAAGACAATATTTTATTAAGCAGTGGTTTTGGTCCCCTGCCACCAAAACTTCTTGCAAAAACATGGAGATGTGTTATTCTTATGGAAACATTACACCAAAGACACAATGAGGAGAATTTCAGGATTAGATTTTGAGACTGTTAGAGATGGTCAAGCCAGATGTGTTTCAGAGCCACTATTGATACTAATCCCTGAAGTATTTCCAATAGAGGACGCACATGGTGGGAAATAGGTGTTGATTTAGTTGAGGACTCCACAAGGCTCTTGGTAGGTCCTCCTGCCTCTACTGAGGGGTGTGTAAATGGAAGCAATTAATAAATTGCAGTGAAATTGAGCTGTGCAAATCTCCTAGTGAACCCAAGCGACCACCCATGCTCTGGATTCCAGCAGCTCCACAAAACCCTGGTTGTGAGTGAAGGCCTGATGGTTTTGTCTTGACACCAACCGAAACTCCAAAGCCAGATACTTTCTAGGCCTTCAGATTCATTAGATCCCAGAGCAAAACAAGGTAAGTTGATGTGAATGGGAACTATTGCCACGTAAAGGGAAGGCGTATGTCACGCCTATGTCTGTGCTGTCAGATCCTGGCTCCATTTTGCAGTCACCGGATCAAGGTTAGCATGATGCCACCTAAATTCAGGCAGCTGAGCAGAGTCTGACTAAAGCAATTCATTTCACAAATTTTTTTTATCTCAAACTTGAATGTGAGCCTCAGTCATTGTCTTAATGCTCCATTAAAGCCATACTCTAATGAAATAATAAGTCTCATGTTACCATTTTTGAGCAATGGTTGAATCAATGCCCTTGTTCAGTGAGGGGACTGACTGCTGGCATTTGCTGGGAGGTGCAGGAGCAACATCAGGCTGTAGTCTCTCCTATCCTCTCCCCATCCATGTGCTTTAGATCATCCTTGTTTTTTGAACACTTCCAGGCATGGTGACTCCACCATTTCCCTGGAGAAACTTTATGACGGTGCCTTCCTCTTGCTGCTGCTGCCTGACAAGTGGTTCCCCATCAATCTGATCTTTTTCACATTGATGTAGTACATCTCACTTGCATGAATTTAAAAGGAAAAAGCTGAGACGAAGAATTTTGCTCCCCCTGACTTGCACAGTGTTGGTGCTCCTACATGTCCATATAGGACATCATCCCAAGGCAGCTGGAGAAATGGTGCTGTGCTGGGTAGGCAGGACCCCTCCAGCTGCAGAGAAGAGACAGCCAAAGGGCTGTGACCTCCTGGCTGACAACCCATGCCATGGAATTGTCCATTTTTTCTTTTAGATATTATATTTGCTGCATTTGGGATATTCAAAATAGCTCCTGAGTCATTACTGACTGGGACTTGAGTCAAACCAGGGTGCGATTAAGCATTAACTGCCTGCAAACTGAAATCAGACTGCCAAGTTTGTTAACTTAAGATAAAGAATAAGTAGTTTGGGAGTTTTATGAAAAGTGCTGAGGCTGCCTTTTGGTTAATGACCTGCCTGGTGCCCAATTCCAGCTGAAATCTGAGGGGCTTGAGGTGAGGTTCTCCAAGGAATGTTTCTCCTGCTTCTCTCACAAGTAGGGATTTGTCCCCTAAGTGCTCTTGGATCTGAGGGCCCCCAGTGCCTTTTCAATCCCAATATTAAGTCCTCTTGCATACAGGTCTTTTCTGAATTGGAGAGAACGTTGAATCAAAAACATACTGTTTATGTCCTGTGAGTGAAGGAATGCTTGCAGTGAACTGAGATTCCTGGCTAAAAGCTGCTGCAGTTCTGCAAATTCTATCGTAGCATTTCAGCTGTACATTTTAATCAAGCTCAGCAAACAGTTCAGTCTCCCTGATCTGGCAAAGTATCCTGCTGTAGGTTTGTCTTTGAATCCATCCTGCTTTTAAATGAACATTTTCCTATGAAGCTTTTCTTGCTTCGTAACTTTGGGATTTGGATCAGAAAGAGAGACTTCTAGTAATTATTCTTTTCTGACAGAAAGCACACACGAGTGCACAAGATTTTTGTGGTTATAGACACAGCTTCCTACTTGAACTAGTGGCCTGCCTATTTGTGGCCCTTCCAGGAGACCCCTACTGCTTTTCATAATAGGTTTATTAATGAAGGGTTCAGTGGGAACTGGAAAAATGCATTTGTGGGGATGGGAAAGAATAGGGGTATATATCTCATCTAATAAATAGGGAGGGAGTTGTACAAAGGTATGTTCCTTAGCTCTTCAGTCTACCCTGGCTAAGAAAAGATTCATTAATATAAAACACTCACTAGATAATTTTCCACTAAGTTATTTGTGGGTTTCTTTGTGCTTCTTGCTCAGACCAAACTTTCAGAGGAGGTGTGAGTTGCAGAATTTCATTGGAAAATTTTAATTTTGTTATACAGTTTTGTAACAAATGGCTCCAGATGATCTTTGATTAACTTATGTTTTTTGAAAGAGTTGCTGTGGGGATAGAAAAATATGCATAATTATTTTCTTTCCACTTGAGAGAGAGAAATAATTTTCCAAAATCTTCAAACTGGTTTGTTGACAGCCAGAAAAATCTCCACTTTCAAATCTTGTATTAGGAACAGTATTTCATGCTTGTCTTACACTGTTTTGCAAAGGTTATTCAATGAGAGATTTCAAATTTCCTGTAATTTGTTTTTCACAGTTCTGTGATGAAGGCTTTATTTGGGCATCAGCAGGAGGCTGATGTGAAGCCTTTCCTTGATGGTTGTAGATAAAGCCCATTGGTGTTGTTGGAATGAGAATCACTGATCTGGCTGACACATTGCTGTGTCCTGCTCAGAGGGAGATAAAACGGCTCTGCAACAGCCAGTTCCAGAATTACAGATCTACCAAAGTGGAAACCCTTCCAACCCTTTGCGGGAATGGAACCTAGATGAGAACAGCAGTACCTTGTCCGGTTGTGTCTTGAAAATCTCCAGCCTTGTGGACTCTACCACATTCAGGGAAGTTGTTGCTGGGAACTTCTTGTTACTTCAGTTGAAGTGTGACTGAAAATGATACACATTTGCAGAAAACTTAAATAAAAATCAGTTTTTGATAGGGAAAAAATGGGGTTTTTTTTCAAATACCAATTTTTAGAGATGAAAAATAGCAGTAAAATTTCAAAAAATGCTAAAATTTAAATTTCTCTGAATGACTTTATGGTTTTGAATAAAATATCCTCTTCTGCAGAGGAGAACAGCTATACCAAGCATTTTAGTAGTCACTAATAATTGATGTTTTTCTGCTTACAGCTCATGTGCAGCCACTGGAAATGGCTCCAGTCTCTTTCTTCCAGTCTCTCCAATCTCTAAAGGGATTACCTTTAAAATATATGAGGAATGTGTAGGATGACATAATATTGCACTGTAATGGCAGAATTCTGCAATGTATGTTTTACATACATCTATGAGTGTCACCCTTCCTAGTGCCATGCAGGCTTTGGAAAGATAGGGTACTCTGGACTTTTAGAGCTTTTCATCATTCTGTATTTTAGGATATTAATTGCTGGGTTGGCTGTGGTACAGAATTTTCAGGATAACCTTTGATCACCTCACCAGCCCTCCAATTTCTACTGAGGCTGAGTAGTATTTTTGGGAAATGAAGGAGTAAGAAGATACGGAGTTTCAGCAGGGACACTAACAAGTATATCCACTCTATATATATCCATCATACTGGGATGACTCAAGCTGGCCTTCAGTTAGGAAGCAGGCTCTAATACTGCTGGGAATGTAGCACAAGGACATTCAGTAACTGAAGAGAGATGCCAAAATTTCCATACATAAATTATGTAACTGTGGGGTTTTAGGAGGCCTGCTCTTCATAAATAAGGTTTTGTACTGAATATTTATATACCTTGGATCTAATTTTCAAAGGAGCTTCTCTGATTTCTGTATGTGTTGGAGACCAGTTTTTTACCCATTAAAATGGTCTGTATAGGATGGAGTTTCTTTTGCTGAAACTTGGTTTTGTTTCTGTGTCAATCTGAATGAAAATTTAGATTTTTTTTTTCTGTCTATTTGTAAGATTTTCTGAAATAAAAACAGGTTTTCTGGCTCTCCTGTAAGTAAAAAAGAGTCCCATGGTTCATCTGCTGGCTGGAGCACCTGAGAGTGTAGGGAACATGGATATGAGGGGTGATGATTAACAAAGGTGTGACAAGGCTCCAGTTAATACCACTTTCTCTTTTGTTCCCTTCTCTAGGAAGCTGCTGGAAGAATGCTGTGATCCTGGGCAGCTCTTTGCTATGACAAAGATGAATTCCCCCATGGGAAAGAACCTCTGGTTTGATGGGGAATTTTTATATTCTGTCACAATTGACAATGCAACTTACTCTCTCTTCCCACAGGTTAGTAACCATGTTTTATTTTCATTTTAAGTATTAAAATACTAAATGGTAACATGATATAAATGAGTATAAATAGGCTGAAGGGTCATCAGGAAATTGTATCTTCATTTCTTAATACCAAACAGCATCTGCTTTTTTACTTCCATGTTCTGAAAATTTTGTTTGTATGGATGTTAATACTTCACTGGCTGCTTTTTGGGATGTACCCAAGGGATGAATTTGGGTCACCTGTCTTGATTTTTAAAATGCCTGGTTCTGGCTATTTTAAGAGGGTGATTTCTGCATTTCAATCAGGGATTGCAGTCACTGTGAGTCTGATCCCTCACCTACAATTGTTTCCGTTCAGATCTGTGTAGCCAAGATGGGACACTGCTTTGTGTGAAGGTGTCCCAAGTTGACTTCCAAGTTAATGAAGTTCACTGATGGCAAACAGCGTGAGCCCAATAAGAGAAGCAAACAGCTTGACTTTTTTGATTCTTGCTGTGTTTTTGAATTGGAAGTGGTTGGTTATTAATGTCCATCAAAGGTGCTTTGGGTTAAGTGCAGGGTTTTTGAGTGCTGGCAATTGTAATACTAATCTAGGCTGCTTCTTGTATTTTTAAATAATACAGGAACTGATACTAAATAGTGAGTTTGTTATACTGAATTTTGTGTGTTGAATACAAATATTTTATATGGCTACACACTTAAAGAAAGCCGAACATCTGGCTGTATTAATTGATTTACCTGCTACTTTGATGTGTCAAATTCAAGGTATAAGGATTCATTCTGCCTCCCAGTCCATGTTGAGTTATTCACACAGGGCTTCTAATTTGTTACTATTTCAGTTAAATGTGTAGCAGAGTTCTTGCTTGTTAACTTCATCCTGAAAATAAAACATCAAAAAAGTTTCAGGGTTTTTTTTTAAAGTAGTTTTTAGATCTCAAAAACAGAGTTATTACTTGGAGTGAGTTTCTTTTAATGGAGAAGGAGTGAGGGGAAGCTGCAGTATGGGGCAGATGAGATAGGAGCAGCCCCTGTCTGTGTTGATATGATCCAGAGGAGCTCTGTTACAGCTGTGTCTTGTTCAGGATGGCAGGTCCTCTGTCTTGTCACTTGTCCCTGTTGCCATGAACTGGATAATGGACCTCTACCTCCCTCAGGCTGCTCCTAGCTGCTGTGTCCCAGCAAGTTCAGCAAACAAGTAGATGCTGAAACCTGCCTGGCAAGTGGATTTTTCCTGCAGTACAGCTGGAAAGGGGCTTCCCAGCTGGAGTGAATTTCTGAAGACTGATAGAAAGTTTATGATGTGTTGAAAAGCAGTGGCTGTAAGTCTTGTTCATGATGATTAGCATGATTTGTTATGATATTGTGTTGTTTATTGGAGAAAACCGGAATCCTTGGCAGAGCTGTGAACTTTGTACCTCAAAGATACTGGCAACAGGTGCTCAAAGTGTGTGTGTCCTCTCCAAGGTTTCAGGAAAGCCCCACATTGGCTGGCAGAGGGTGGTCACTGTTTTGTGATGGATTTGGGATTTCAGATGTAGGGGTTTTTTGAATTAAACCTAGCACTCAGCTTGGCCACAGTAGTGTCCTACCTCCTTTCACAGGAAAGAGCAGCGTGCTGGATGGGCTCCTTCAGAGATGTTAGAGAGGAATCATAGTCTTTGTAACTCCACTGGATACCAGGATCCTAACAACTGTCCTTAAAGTTTATCAGTTGGCCAGATCAAGAGTAAAGACCTGGGAAGTCCTGAAGAGAGAAACTCCTTGGGGACAAAGTGAGCTAAGGAGCTGGGACTTCAGTGTCCTTTATTCTTGCCAAGCAGGGTGTGAAGGGAGTGTCACGATCCGCTCAGGACAAGCGGGGTTCGTGATGGTTCGTTACCCGAATCTCAAAGTGCAAAAGAAACACAAATGGGGAAAATATTAATCTTAACCAGCACAAGGAACTTTATTGTGTACCAACGCTGTGTAAGCGCGATAGAGAGGGAGAGAGAAAGAGAGAAAAGGGGGGAGGGGAGGGTTATAGCTACCAACGGCCGGCGGAGTCCTCGTGGTCTTCCGTCTTCTTCCGTGGGGAGATCTCGATTGGGGTCCTCTTAGAGAGTCCTTTTATACTCTTTTTGGGAGCGAGGGGCAAACGGCCAAACAGGTACGAGAACAATACCCACTGTCTTTGGTCAGTAGCATAGAACGGGTAGCAGGCAGCATGTCCCGTGCTGTTCCCGCTGCTATCACAGCAGGACCAACACGGCTCACTGCAAACAGGTGCACCACCGGCACGTTGTGCTTGGTTAGCTCTCCACCTTGGGCAGGCCCATGCTCAGCGCCTCGCTCTCTGTAGATGATCGTGAGACAGATGAAGGGTCTTCGGACCGTCTCTTACAGGGAGTGGACAGATGCTGCTGTAGGGTTGGTGGTGGAAAAGGAATTTTCATCATGTTCCAGCCCTGGAATGTTCCAACCCAAGAATGCTCTCCCTTTAATGAATTGATGGGCAGTTTGTTTCTGACAATGTTACTCACTACTGCTATTTCTTTCATTGCAAGTACCACTGCCTCTAATCTGATGTGTTACTCCTATTCATTTTGCCCAGAGGAATTTTGTAGGTCTTTATCAGACAAAATCCTGGTAGGCTTAAAAGCTAAGGAGGCTTTATTTGCAGTAAATTTTTAAATGCATTTTTCTACTTCTATCTTACTTTCAAGAAAAGTACTTGCGTAAATTTTTCAGGCTCCTGCTTTGAAGACTGGTGTCTATTATCAGCTTGCTTGCAAGCAGTTTCCCTGGAGATAAATATTCCTTTCAAAAGTATAAAGAAGCTTAAAACAACTCACAAAATATTCTCTACTGAATAGTTCTCTACAGGTTAATATATCTTTACAGGTTAATGCTCTGAAATGCCCAGGGGACGTAACAGGAATGTAAAGGGCTACAGCTATGCTGATAGAATCAAAAAAATACTTCCTCTGGAATAAATTAAAATGGCTCCATCCACATCAGTCTGCTGGGCTTGAGCAGTTTGGCAATTGCTGAAGACTTCTCAGTCCTGAACCAGTGACTAACTTATAGGATAATGTAAGTCAAAACTAAATAGTGAACTTGCTGTATTTCATGTTATACAGAAATAAATATGTCCAAAATTAATATGTAAAATGTCATTTATTTCTGAATGTGAGCAATACAAAATAGAATAATTTTTCTTCTGAGCAATCTGTAGATAAAATTCTTACAGCTGGGTCAACTTTTTCTGACAGAGTGCTTTTCCACTAAAAATGCTGTTTCATGGAAATATAAGTTTATTATCAGTTCATTAGTTTTTCAATTTTTCTTTGAAGTGAAAAGGTTAAAAGGTTTTGGTGGTGTTATGACATTTCATTTTACCTTCTTTTTGAATGTAATACTTCAGCTGTTGTGTTTTCTTTGGGTTTTTTTATCAGCTTTGTTGCTGCCTCTTTTCTTCCTCAGACTTTGAGTGATTGTATCACTCCTTCTATTTTTTTCAAGGTTTTGACCCACCAAGGGAGAAATTTGCAAAAGAGAAAAGCATTTATGTGGAAATAGTCATTCAGTGCTCCATTTCAGTTTATGAGGACAAAATTTGATGTTGCAGAGTTTTGCATGAACCAATTCCAGCTGCTGGAAGTGGCTCCTCTTAGTCTACCCCTCTGTGTTGTTTTACCCCTTGATTTCAGGAATTAAAATGTTTGGAAGCAGAAATGAGATATTGCACTGACTGCATCATCTTAGCCCTCCTTCGGAGAAACTGGTCAATACTCAGCAATCAGGAGAAGCCAGGCTGGCCACTAAAGGTCATGGGTAGCTTGTAAATGTATCTTGTCACCATTGTGGACCTTTATTAAACAGAACACAGAGCTGTGTGTTGGTGAGTGTCCAGGACTGCTGTCCCTTATGGGACAGAGATACACACTGCCCACAGTCAGAAAGTTCAGCCATCAGCTGCGGTCTGCAGTGTTGCACTGAGGCACAACATAAGGCATGACTAGCATTTCCCACCCTTCACCATCTGACTGAAATGGGAGAAACCAGGCTTCCATGTATTCCTGCAGTCGTTTTTAGCTGCTCTGAGTAAGTGGGATGTAACCGCATGAGTAGCTGGGATGTAACTCAAAACTATGTGACAGAAACATGAACTAACACTCATCTGCTTTGGAGTTAGAGAATGCATTAAGCCCCAGTTTCAAATGTTTTTTGAAATAATTTCTCACTCCTTGCTATCTTTTTCCTCTTCAGAGTCTCAAAAACAAATTTCAGACTATCTTTAGCATTAGAGGGGAAAAAACTGCTCACCCCAGTATCTAGATTTTTTGTGCGAATAATTGATTTTTGTTGCTTTTTGGAAAAAGCCTATACCAAGGAAGAACTGAGGTAAATTTCTGAGATCTCCTTTCTCCATCCCCCAAGAGGTTAAAAACCCCAATTAAATCAAATGTAACTTTTTGCTCTGCCATGTAGAGTATTATTTTGGAGGGTAGAGGAGTGAATACATTTCAGAAAACATTTCAAATGTTAAACTTTACCTTTTAATATGGCAAAATAAAATTATTAATTGAAAAAAAATTTCTGGTTTCATTGTATTTCACTTGAAGCAGTTAGACACTTTTGGTACCAGTAAATTATTTTAAATTACTAAAAATATGATTCCTTAGCTGCTCAAATCCCTTGTAAAGTTTCACTTGCAGAAACTGTCAGTTACAAGAGTGGCTGCTTGCACTGAGCTTCTCATGAATAGTCATCACAAATGGTGTTGGAGAAATCGAAAGGAAATAACTGCCAGCAACAAAAAAAAATTGGGAAATGTGGCATCTGTTTCTAGGTACTTTGTGATCAAGACAAAGATGATGTTTTCCAAATTACATATATAATATAAATATTTGTTTAAAGTTTAAATTCCTGCTGTTAATATAAAGGCAGAGAAAAATTTGCTCTAATTGTAAATATGTCTGACATTTTCTGGATTTTCTGAATGGTGGATTGGGTAACAGTGAACTATTTTATGATTGTGCTGTGTGATTTGTGCTTTTCATTCAGGGTACCTGTTAAATTTTGGGAGCTTATTTGGTTTTTCTTGGTTGCTCACAACATCTTTCATTTAGCCAGAGATTTTGTGTCCTTCTGCTGGATGCTGTTTCAAAGCGAATTCACTGCTCTTACAGTTACAGCCTGCAGCAAGTAGAATAACTTGTATTTCAGGAAAAAAAAAATCAGATTGGGAAAGGGAGTTTGGTGTAGAGTCTGCAGGCTTTTCCCCGTATTGCATGCTGAGAATAACAGGAAAAACATCCCGAGAAAGAAAATGTCACTTTGGTTCCAGCAAAAGGTGAGATGTAGGACCAGCAGGTTCTGGGAAAGGTTAGATGGGGGCCAGCTGCTGTGCAGATCCAGGGTGGAATATGAAGCTAGAGCTGTGTAAAGAAAGTGAACCTCTTTAAGGGGACAGTGGTACCTTGCTTAGGGCAAACACTCTGTTTTTTGTTGGACTGATTTTTAGACGCTGGTGATCCAAAAATTGTGTGTAAAATGGGAAACCACCTGAAGCAGTGTGGGCTAGGATCTGATGGACGGGCTGCAGTGTTGCCAGGAGGCAGGAATTACTGCCTTTGCTGTTGGTTTTGGACGTGCTCCGTAAATTTTTTGCTAACAGTGTACTCTCTTCTCACTAATGCTCTGTAATTAATAACTGCTTGGAGAAATACAGTGAAATATTGGCTGTCATATGTGATATTTTTTCTGGATGTCTTGGATACGGATGTAAATTTTAGGTCTACAGACATTCTATTAAGCAGCTTTTATTTCTATTTCCATTAATTCTGCTGTCTAAATAGTACATCCCTGGCTGCCTTTGACTTATATTTAGTTAGGATTTGGGGGAAATTCTTGATTCATTTCTTTTTCTGCTCCCCATGCCTACTTTAATTTGCGAACTCCGTTCTTGATTGGGGCTACATATATTGACTCAAAATGAAAATGTGATAAACATTAGTTATTGGAAATGTGGAAAACATTGTATACCAAAAGGTGAAGAGGTATTTAAATATTGTGAAAGAAAACCTGTGTTTTGGGAAAGCAACTAATATTTTTTTTATTATTCAATAAATTGTATTATACTGTGCTTTTCGTAAACTGGGAGATGAAATACTATCTGTAGAGACCTGACAGATTGTGCTCTTTTGGAGCATGAGTCTTCCCTTCAGTCCTGGATAATCTCTAGCTATTGGCATCAGGGTGATGAAAACAAAAATGTGGCTTGATATTTAGTTAAGAGAAACCCCTGCCTTTACTGTAATTCCATCCTGACCAGTTAAGAACTGTGTAATGGGACCAGTTTGTGTGGCCTGTTAGGAAAGCTGTAATAGAGCATCCTTTATTCTGGCTGGTCAGTTAAGCAAAAGCCACAGTCTTTCTGAAACTGCTCCGTAGAGACAAGATGCAAACATACCTAAAGGTGAAAATCAAATTTATGCTAAAAAGCTTGAGCTGGAACATGTTTAGCTTTAAGTAATTAACTAAAGGATGGGCAACATGTCCTTGTTGAAGTGAGTTGAGACAGACCAAGGAGTTGCTTTCTGTCCCTGTTGCTTTCTGTCCCCTGTTGATGTGGGCTTTGGTCACCCTGGGCTTGCTGAATGTCTCCAGCCAAGCAGCTCAGCCAGGCCGTCTTGGGTGAGCCTGATTTTTGTGCATTTTATCTGCAATAATGCACATGGCAAATGGGCTTTGTCTCAGTTGGTGCAAACACATAAATAGATGCTGACCTTTCCAAATGTAACAGAGAGAAAGGGAAGGACTGGATCTGGCTGCAAAGTGTCCGTTTGGCCTGCAGGCAGAGAGAGGATCAGCTGCCCTGATTCAACCTTTGTGTTTCAAATCCAAAGTGACTGAGCATCCATTACTCTCTTTCCTTGGTAATACAAGGGCTCATGTTTCTACTCATTGGCTGCACAACTGAAATGTTCTCCCTGAAGTATCATTTTTACAGTAGCTACAGGTCACAACTACAAATGTTATGGTGTGGAATTGCAAAGTACAAAGCAAAAAGGCTGAACCCTAAGAGGAAGTGGGAAGCGCAAGCAAAGAGGGACAGAGAGGCCCTGGGAATTTTATGGGCTTTTTAGTCAATATTCATCTGCTTTATGGCAACATAAACTTACTGCTTTAGAAGCAGGAACTGTTGCAAGCAAAAATAATTAAAGGAAGTAGGCACAGATGAGAAGCTACAGGGACACCAGACTTGTGATGGCTGTAAGTGACTTCAGGGCATATGAGCTGCCTGGCTGGGGGTGTAAAAATAGAAATAGCAGTGGGTTCTAGTCTGCCCAAAGGCAACACAGTTAGGTTTGCTTTGTTTGTTTTATTGTAGTTTTATATAACTGATAAGATACTAAAAGGAGATTGATTATCTATGCAGAGGTTTACCTGGCAGTGAACTCATTTATATACCAAGACTTCTACCTACAGGTGCAGTGAAACCTTTGCTTCTTGAGAAAGCTTTATCCTTTATATGCTGTCCACCTGTTGGCCTTTCATTTTATTTATGAATTTTGTTATTAAAATTCATCTTCTTAAGTTTAAAAATGTTTTACTGTATACGTGACTATATATTTTAATTATTCAGTGATCAGAGCACATTACATTAATTTTCTCTCTGCAGTAGTGTTGGAGTCCAAGGCATGCCTCTGGTACCTCTGGCAGGTCGGGGAGCCCCGAAGCCCCTGCGAGGGGGTCCCAGACCCTGGCCAGAAGCCAAGAATAAAGGAGTTTTCGATCTTAGTCCATGGGAAAAATTACCAACACTGCGAGAAACATTGCAGAGCACAAGAGTGTAAAAACAAGTAGTGTTTTAGTGTGTTGCAAGGTAAAAAAGTAGATTTTAGAACTTTTAGAGTAAAGATAAAACACTTAAGATGGAGGATTTTGGGCGTTACCCTGTTCTTCTTCTTCTTCTTCTTCTCCTCCATCTTCTCTGGTGATGGTGGCACAAAATGATTGGTAGAATGAAAAAGAGGTAGAAATTACGTGTCTAGAATAGGTACAAATTAATTGGTATAAAATGGTAAATAATAAATACGTTGTGAAGAATGGTTGGATCATGGAAAGGGTACAAAAGGGACGGGACAGCCCAGGACTGGGCAGTTCCCGCTCAGACACGGCTGGCATCAGACTTGCTGCAGGAGCTGAGAGCTAGCTAGAGATAAGAAGAAATAAACAACTTAAAGCAACATCTGCAGGCGTCTTCTCATCTGTTCGGGCTCGAAGGTAAAGCTACACTGAGGCTAAAATAGAGATAATGGACTTGTGTGGAGTAATAACTCCCGCACAGTAGTTGGCTTTTTTGGTGAGGTACTTCTTAAAATAGGCTTAATATCAGTACTGGCTTATTTGAGGCTTAGGTTTGGGTCCATTTCATACCCAGCTATTACCACCTGGCAGAAGAATGAGTAGGAATTTATGGAATACTCCATACTTATATTTTTTGTGTTGTTATTTGGTTTCTTGATATGGCTCATGTAAATTTTACTGGAATGTGGCAGGATACCAGATTATGTTCAGAAGGTATTTTATGTGTAGCAGACATGCAGCCTTCCCCCCCCCCCAACATATTCCTAAATACAGATGGAAGTGTGGCTTAGTGGAGTCTGCAGGCCTGGAGAAAGTCAGGGAAGGTTATGCCACTGCTGAAGCTATTAAGAAGGGGTAGCAAAGTTACAAATCTTGTAGGAAGATTATATAGTGACTTTCAAGACATCCTTTATGTCTTCTTGCTTAGGGGGGAGTGTAGGCCCAGCTTTACATGTAGTGAGAGCTCTGCTGCATTGCAGTTCAGAAATTGACTTAATGTGGCCAGGCATGGTTGATTTAAAGTCCTTATAACCTGATATGACATGGAGGGGAAGGGCTGTGGTTCTCTTCTGGAATTATTTATATCACCTGAATGATTCCCATGAGGCAAGCATTCGCTTCCAAGTGACATTTTGGATACAAGGAAAATAACATAGCTTTTCTTCCATCAGGATGCACTGGATAAATCCTAGATGTGCAGGTTTCTCAGACCAACAATCCAGGCTGCTTTCTCCTTGATCTACAAAGCATATAGTCTTTTAGAGTCTTTAAAGAGAAATTTGGCAATTAAATCTGTGCTGCAGATTGTCTACTAGCAAGTAACTACCAGCCTGAGGTGACTTTGGAATGTGATGGCCAAAGGGTTAGCCTGTAGTGGCAGGCAAAGGCAAGGAAACGGAAAGTACTGGTGTGAACTGAGCCAACATATGACATTTAATGGCCTAGTGAATTTGGACTTGTGTAATGTAACTGTGAATCCCAAGTGGAGAAAGAAATAGTTCTTTTTGGTGGAGAGATGGTGTCTTTTTTTTTTTTTTCTTCTTCTATAATTTCTTTTTGAAAGACTGTCTTAGAGATTTCTGCCAACCATGGGCATTTGGGGCTGGGGGCAGTTGGCAGTGCCAGTCTGGGTACATTGTGGAGAAGAGCAATTTTCATAAAAACATACTTGGCTTTGCAGATGGTTTGAAGGAGGAATACTTGAGTCCAAGACCATGGCTTAGGCTCACTGACTTTAGTCCAGTCCTTCAGTCCCAGGGAGACTGCTGGAGGCATTCCCAGGATATTTTCCTGTAGGGTACATTACTGCCAACACAATTCTGCACACTTTCCTAGGTGAGCCTTTGATCTATAAGCTGAAAATTAGTTATAAAATACTTGAGTGGGGTTAGAGCAGAGGTTTGGGATTCTGCATGCCAGTTTGGTGGCTGCAGTAGAGCAGTTTTAATATTGCCTCATGGAAGCAGTCTCCTATGGCTGTATTTTTCTCAGTGTAAAACATACTAGACTAATTGTCCCCAGTTTCAGAAGGTCTGGATGAAAGACACTGGATCCGAATTATCATTTTTTCTGGAGGAAATTAGCCAAATTCTATCCCAAACATTAGCTCTGAGACCTGAAATAGTTTTTCAGGAGCTCCCAAGTCATTCAGATGTATTTGGATGCCTTCATTCTCTGACATGGCAGGAGGTTTGTTTTAAGACAAGGTCTAGATTCACAGAACAGTTTAAGCACTTGTATATTGCTGTAATACAAGCGTGCTGCTGCCTTGTGCTGATGGGGACACTGAGTGAGCCAGTCAGATAGGGAAAAATGTTCCGTGGAATGCTGATAGACCAAGCTGTCATGTGTATAACACCTCCTTACTTAGGGTTTTATGGAATGTGACCAAAGTGTTTGCAGCCTATTAAGTCCCATGGTAGTGAGAGATTCCTACAGTGGCCAAAGGAAAGAAGTCAGTGTGGTGCAGGTGATCCTGGTGATTCCAACATGTAGGTGGTGTGCATGGGCAGGCAGCTCCCTGGAGAGACCTCACTCACCTTTTCTGTACCATCTCATTGATTTTGCTTTATCTAGTTAAAAATACAGCCTAGCTAGCCACAAATATATGGCGGGAATGCCCAACAGCCACATGTGGTGACTGGGAGTATCACAGAATCATTTAGGTTGGAAAAGACTTCCAAGATCATCAAGTCCAGTCTTTGACCAGTGACTAGCTTGTCAGCTAAACCATAACACTGAGTGCCATGTCGAGCCCTTTCTTGAACACTTCCAGGGATGGTGACTCCACACCCTCCCTGGTGTTGCAATCTGGTTTAAACCCAGAAGAGCAAAGAAAACTAAGTCTCTGTGTATAAACTGGAAAGAACTTTGAAGGTTAAAAATATACCCAGAAACAAGATTAAAACCAAACAAGGGTTAGATGTTGGTGCCAAAAACTTGGTATGTTTTATTTAATAGTAAAATAGGCAAAGAGAAAGAAAAAGANGTCCCCTGTCGCCATCATGGCCACGGCCATGCCGCCACACTCTGCCACACGCCAAAGAGTATAGAATCCCATGGCTTAATATATGCTTTGGGCAGATGGGAATGCCCATGTGTCTCCCCTTGCAGGGGGCTAGGTTTGACACTGTCCCTTGCAACACTGTGGGTATGTTATATCATCTCTGGTGTAGGGTCTGGGGATCCCTTTGGGGAGGCCTTTGATGGGCCGTGTCACCCCCTCTGTCCTTCATGTGGATGGCAGCTTCTCCCGGGGTGAAGGGGCTCCACAGCTGGGCTGCTCTGCACAGTGGAGGGCAGTCACAGCACCTCTGACCACAGGCTTTCCCAACACACACCCAAAGCCTTTCTCCCCCCACCCTTTGGTTCGAGGATCTGTTCGAGCCTGGCAGCTGATAGCCCTGGGGTGATCTCCACTCCTGAGATGTTAAGCTTGTGCTATGTGAATGTCCCCAGCCTTGAGTTGTTACTTTATCTTATCTTATCCGCAAGCCATGTAAGGCCTCAGTCAGGGCTCCATTCAGGGTGTGCTGGTCATCTCTGCAGCTTTAATAATACAGTTTCAAAAGTCCTTCATGAAAATGTTTGGGTCATAAACTATAATATTTCAGTCTCTGACACCTAGGTGGCCTGTTCCAATGCTTAACAACCCTTTCAGTGAAGAAATTCCTGATGTCCAACCTGAACCTTTCCTGACACAGCTTGAGGCCATTTCCTCTTGTCCTGTCACTTGTTGCCTCCTGTGAGAAGAGGCCCACCCTCACCTGGCTACAGCCTCCTGTCAGCTTGCACAAGAAGTTCGAGCTACAAGAAAAAAAGGGCTTCTGCTGTAGCGAAGCCAGATCAGCACTCGTGTTCACACTGTTCCCTTTGCACTCATAAGGGTGCATGAAGAAATGCATTCAATCACAGCACATAATCCAGAGGTACAGCACTATTTATGATTTAGTTCTACAAAGTCTGGCTTGCACCTTCACAGAGGGATTCATGAGTGTGTTTGTTTTGCATGGCCTGGTTTTTGGTAGCAGGGGGGGCAACAGAGGTGGCTTCTGTGAGAAGCTGCTGGAAGCTTCCACCATGGCCGGCAGAGCCAACCCCTGATGGCTCTGAAGATGGACATGCTGCTGGCCAAGGCTGGGCCAATTAGAGATGGTGGTAATGCCTCTGTGATAAGATACTTAAGAAAATCAAACTGAAGGGGGCACAGTTTTTTTCTCGTCAGAGAAGAGGAGGAGGTGAGAACACGTGAAGGAAACAACACGGCAACACTAAGGTCAGTGGAGAAGGAGGGGAAGGAGGTGCTCCAGGCACTGGAGCCGAGATTCCTCTGCAGGCCGTGGTGATGACCACGGTGAAGGAGCTGTGCCCCTGCAGCCCATGGGGATCCATGGGGATGCAGAGATTCACCTGCAGCCCGTGGGGGAGGTGCCCATGCCAGAGCGGGTGGATGCCTGGAGGAGGCTGTGATCCAGTGGGAGACCCAGTGGAGAGAGAGGGCCCTGCTCCCAGGCTGGAGCAGCCTGTCCTTGGAGGACTGCACCCCGTGGAAGAGTCACCCACACTGCAGCAGTTTTGGGAGGACTGTTTGCCCTTGGGAGGGATTCACATTGCAGAAGTTTTGGGAGGACTGCTGTTCGTGAGATTGGAACCATGCTGGAGAAGTTCACGGAGAACTGTCTCCTGTGGGAGGGACCCCGTGGTGCAGCAGGGGAAGGACTCCTCTCCCTGGGCAGCGGAAGATCTCGGGTGACGAACTGACCAAAACCCCCCTGCCTATCTCCCTGTGCCGTCAGTGGGAAAGAGGAAGGGGTTGGGGGAAGAAAAGGTTTTTAAGGGCTTATTTTACTTCTCATTATCCTCCCCTGATTTTGTTAGTAATAAATTCACTTTGTACCTTTAGGATGAGCCTGTTTTGCTCTTGCAGTGTTTTCTCCCAGTCCTTATCTCAACTCATTTTTTTCTCTCCTCTGCCCAGCTGTGGCAGGGGAGGGTAAACTAGTGGCTTTTGTGGGTGCCTGGCATTTGGCCAGTGTCAAACCATGACAGCGAGGCAGTTCTACACCAAAACACAAGCCACCATCAGTTCATTCTGGTGGAATCATAGTGAAACCTGTGCCAAGTCATTGGAGGGGATCCTTAGACATCACTGCCCTCTTGCCTCTGCCCTATGGCTGACAGCTCTACCAGCATCATAGAATGGTTTGGGTTGGAAGGGACCTTAAAGATCATCTCATGCCCCGTGGGCAGGGACACCTTCCACTAGACCTGGTTGTTCAGAGCTCCATCTAGCCTGGCCTTGAACACCTCCAGGGGTGGGGCATCCACAGCTTCTCTGAGTATCCTGTTCCAGCATCTCACCATGTTCATAGTAAAGAATTTCTTTTTAACATCTAATCTAAATCTATCATCTTTCAAGTTTTTCAGATATACTTATCTAATAATTTTTTACAGCTTCCAGTAATGGAAATTCCACAACCCACTAGGCTGTCCAGTCTAGTAAGTTGCTGCCCTTATGCACAGGATATATTTCCTGACATCTAACTTGAAAATATCCCCTGGCTATAAGTTAAGAGATGTTTTTTTCTTATCTTTTTCACATATGACAGCTATCAAGTCTCCCCACAGTGTTTTTCTCTAGGTCAAACAACCACAGGTCTTTTAATCAAATAGTTGGTTTTTTAAAATCTTCTGAATGTGTTTGTTTTTCTGCTGGTCTGTAAGGAAAATATGTGCCAATTAACTGTGGTGCCCTCAGAAATGTGTTCTCAGATTTATCCTTTGGAATGGTACAACACATCAATACCAAATACTCCAAAGCAGAGCTTAATGTCACCTTTCTACTTGAACAAGCTTGTATTTAGTGTTGCTGTTTATTCTATGCACAGTGTAGCTTGGTACTGTGGAGCAATGCTGCAAATTTAAGTGTTGGGACTGGGCTCAATAGCAGACAGTTTAGGTGAAAGAAGACAATAAATGCAAATAAATACACAGATCTGTTCTGTGATCCAGTATTATGCCAGTCAAAATGAGAAAGCCAAAGAGAAGTAATTCTTGGATGAGTGTGATGCTCTTTTTAACAATTTCCTCAGGCACTTTACAGTCATTTAAATTCAATGTATGATGTTACTGCACAGCTAAATCTATGCTTGGAGGTCTCTGGAGAAAATTTAAGTGAGGGTTTCTTCAGTTAGAGTTTGTGGGGAAGAAATACTGCAAGACCCCTTTTTCCCCACACAGTAAACAGATAGAGATGCTGAACCACTATTCCTTTTCCTTCACCAAAAAAAAAAAAAAAAAAAAGGAAGAGACCTAGAGAACCCCTGTGATACTAAGGCCAGTATATGAATATAGAAGGAACTGTGGTGGCGAAATGAGTAACAAAGTATGTGGTAAAATAGGGGAAGTGAAGCCTGGTTACTTCCGAGTCAACAGAAGTGTTGCAGCTGACTTCAGCATGGCCAGGATTTAGCCAACTCTACCCTTTCACTGAGTGCAATTCTGCTAAAGACTCATAATTTTGGTATTGTGGTTTGTTGGATAACAAATAATTACTTTTTTTTTCTTTCCCTAGTTTCTCAGCCTTTAATAGTCATTGTTTTCATGTAGTGAATGAGTTATCTTTGTCTAGTCTGACTGAAGGAGGATTCCTTCATGGCAAGGATATGGACCTGTTGGAGTGAGTCCAGAGGAGAAACACCAAATTTAATTACAAGGATGGAGCAGCTCTGCTATGAGGAAAGGCTGGGAGAATTGGGATTGCTCAGCCTGGAGAAGAGAAGGCTTTGGGGTGACCTAACTGTGGCCTTCCAGTACTGGAAGGGAGCCTACAGGAAAGATGGAGAGAAACTATTTCCAAGGGCCTGGAGTGACAGGACAAGGGGGAATGGCTTCAAACTGACAGAGAGTAGGTTTAGAATAGATATTAGGAAGAAATTCTTTACCATGAGGGTGGCAAGGTACTGAAACAGAGTAGTTCTGCATATCCCATCCCTGGAACTCTTTAAGGATGAGGCTCTGAGCAACCTGGTCTAGTGGACGGTGTCCCTGCCCATGGCAGTGGGGTTGGAGCTTGATAATTTTTAAGGTCCTTTCCAACCCAAACTATTCTCTGATTCTATGTTATTTTCTGTGACGTTTTGTTGAGGGACTATCAGATATTACCATCTTCAGGTATGCCTTTACACCAGATTATTGTCATGGTGCCAAGGTAGTCCCTATGTTTTGGGAATTTCAAATTGAATATTTGTTTGTTTGAGAATAGACTATCTGAGAGATAAGGAAGTTGTAGAGAAAACCTATATAGTGATAATTAGCAATGTTGGTTTCTCTCTAAAGTTTGATATCTGCTCCCACTGAGCGCTTGTAAGGTTGAATACTTTTCTGAAACCTGCTGTTAAGTGAAGCCTACAAAATAAATAACACTTCCAAGTAGACCAGAAACTTGCTTTTTTGTGCTTTCAAAGGGTCTTTGTTCATCAGAGATGAAAAACGTAGAGGCAAAGTTAGAAAGTGTTTGGCATGGTTCTACTCCAATGTAAATTAGATCCTTCCTGCTTGCTTCATTATTAGCATTTTGATCTTGCGAGGAACTCCTCATTCACAGTAATTAGCTATGGAAGATGTAATACCTGGTTTTATTCTTTTAAATACAAGCTTTTGGCCTTTCTTTCCATTTTTCGTGCACTCTGAAGTTCGATATGCCAGTTGCCTCCATGCAGTATTACTCTTGCTAACCATGTAAACTTGATTTTCACACTGATTTGGTTTATAAAATGCATAACTATGTCCCTTATATCTTTTCTCTTCTCTTTCTCCTTCCTGTGAGTACTGCTGGCTCTCTGCTTTATGGAACACTGCACTTGATTCTCTCTGCCAGCTCTGGTTGAGGGTAATATTTGCCCAGGGTAAGGTGACCTGAAAGGCCAACTTGACCTGGCAGGGACCTTAATGTGATGGCTGGTACCCACTCCGGTTTGGTGGTCCTGAGGGGAGCTGCAGTGAAGGGGATCTGGTGTAACAGGCTGCCTGTAAGTGTAGCTCTGTCAAGTCATTTAACGCCCAGATACTTACAGAACAGTGAGCTTGCAAAAATGCTACCTTTTTTATTCAGTAGAGCTGCTTCTTTCATATCCCACTTAGTTTCGTCTTCCCAATGATGAACTACATTTTCATTCCTTTAGAGCATCTCCAGCCACAGAAAAGCTGGTTGGGCTGTAAGTTGCCCTGCTCCTAAATAGTGTCACCAGCTTAATTGGATTTTTGTCATACATTTGTCAAGGGCTAATGTTTTATGTGACTCTGTCACCCTTCCTTCTCCATGGAGATGACAATATACAAGACAGATCAAAATCAAACCTGTTTTGCCAAGAGACCTCACAGAGGTCTTAATTTCAGAAGTTCTCATAATAAATAAATAAAATGATAGATAAATAAATGAATAAAATAAATGTCTTTAAATCTGTAAGACCAAAACTCTGACCTGTAAGTTTGGACAGGATCTTTCCATGCCTGAGCTGAACTTTGAGCTGGTGTCTGACTGAGAGTGGGCACAATTGTAAAACAACAGTAAATACACCTTTTGTTGATAGCAACAGGTATTTTGGTAATATAGAAGTAAGGTGAACTAGCATGTACTTTCTGCTAAAGGTGTATTTGTGGTTACTCCTGTTACAGGTAAGAGGGTGACAGGAAATCAGTATTTTTTCAAAACTCTCTCATTCCAGTGTACTTTGTGCTGGCCTTTGTCAATGACATCTGCTACCCACAATGTCGCTTTGGATCAGTGTCCCCTTCTCTGATGGAGAATGATGACAGCTCCCTTGGTCTGCTGCTTCAGTTCTTTATCCTGCTTTTCTCACTACATTTTTGTCTCTGCGTTCTCTCCTAGGTAGCCCCCAGGCCTCCCCACCTACTGCTGCTATTCTTCAATTTTTATTAGTATCTTTTTCTAGTTGGCCTTTTAATCACTGCTAGGGGATCAATTGACTCCCCACTAATGCTTTCTGCTGTCACATTGTGTGGAGTCTGTGCAGCTTAGGACAGACCTCAGAGACAGAGAGTCATTGCAGGGATGTAGGCGAGGAGCACGAGTCCCATTTTGCACCTGTTTCCCACAGTTTAATGCTTCTGGCATCTCTGCTTTATCCCGCTGTGGGCATTTGAATCCTGCATAAATATGAGGCAGCCCCCTTCCATGGATGTACTACTCCATTAGTCCAATACCGGACTAATCTGCATACCTGGAGTGAAATGCAAAGTGTTCTAGAAAAGAATTACATGACTTCATGGTCAATTTTTTCAACTGTAAAATGATTTGCTCATCATTGGTGTCAGGTAGGAGTTGCAGTTTCTTTGCTGCTGCCTATTCTTTTGTTGTCTAGATGGCTTTTTTCTCCCGGTAGTAACACTGTGTAATAATGTTTTCTTGTTATTCTGATAGCTTTGTTGTGGCTTTGAAGGTATAGAAACACAGATAAACCTTGTCAGGAGAGGTAGTATTTTTTTATAAAAGCAAGGTACGCTTGGCTCTTGCAGGGCATTCCTTCCTGTAGATCCCACAAGAAAGGTTTCACTTCTCTTCTGTGGTTGGGGCAGCAAGCAGTTACCCAAAGGGTTAGCAGAATCTGAGTTTGCTTACATAACAAGCTCACTGGTGACAGAAAGCTGAGAGGAGTCACTGATCCCAAGCCCTTCAGAAGTGCCTCGACAGGCTGGAGGAATGGGTAGAGAACAGCTGTCTAAAGTTCAACAAAGGCAAATGCAGGGTCCTGCACCTGGGGAGGAACAACCCCAGCACCAGCACAGGCTGAGGGCTGACCAGCTGGAAAGCAGCTCTGCAGAGAAGGGAGTCCTGGTGGGCAACAGGCTGTCCATGACCCAGCAGTGCCCTGGAGGATGAGAAAGCCATTAGTGTCCTAAGGGTACGTTGGGAAGACAGGGAGTGCCAGCAGGACAGGGAGGTGATGCTGCCCCTCTGCTCAGCCCTGGTGAGGATCACCCTGGAGTGCTGTGTCCAGTTTTGGGCTCCTCTGGACAGGAGAGACATGGAGCTCCTGGAGGGTAGCAAAGATAATTTAGGAACTGGAGCATCTCTCTGATGAGGAAAGGCTGAGGGAGCTGGGGCTGTTCAGCCTTGAGAGGAGATACTAAGAGGGGACCTCATTCCTGTCTGTCAGTGTCTGCAGGGAGGGATCAGAGCACGGACCAGGCTCTGTTCCATGGAGCCCAGCAATGGGAAGAGGAATGGGCAGGAACTGGTTCCCAGGAACCTCTATCTGAATATAAGGAAGAACTTCTTCCCTGTGCAGTGACCAAGATTGTCCAGAGAGGGTGTGGAGTCTGCCTCACCAGTGATATCCCAGAACCATCTGGACACAATCCTGTGCAGTGTGCTCTGGCGTGGTCCTGCTGGAGCAAGGAAGTGGGCCCACTGTGGGCCCTTCTTACTTCCGCCAGGCTGTGAATCTGTAACCTAGAGCAGAACTCCAGTGGAATTAACTTATATGATACACGTTATATGTTTAGTTTGCCATGTCTGAAAGCAAAAGTGCACAATTCTTTGAGGTTTTAAATGCCTGTATGAGGTTTTGGTACATGCTATATTTGCCTGATCTAACCCACAGCTGCTTCTAGTTTTATCCAATAAAATTTAGTAGTGAAAGAGGACTGCAGATGGTAAAGAGTGTGGTGGAGTCACTACCCCTGGTGGTGTTCAAGAAACAACTGGATATGGCAGTCAGTGCCCTGGTTTAGTTTACGCGGGTGGTGATGGCTCAAAGATTGCACTTGATGACCTTAGAGGTCTTTTCCATCCTAAATGATTCTGTGATTCTGTTTTTCCTTTGCTCTCTCCATTTGTTCTTGTGTGCTGTTTTGATCTTTTCAGATCACAAAAATACCCTGGTTCCATTCTCAATTAGAATGTTGTGATGACATGTGTCTGTGGAATTTTCAAGTTAATTTGATGTTATTTTAATGCTCTACAGATCAGGGTTTTGGAAACCATAATAAAAATAAAATTATTTTGTTAAATATCTCATTAGTGAGTCAGGTGTGGTTCATTTTTGAAACCTCCTTAAAACTTGAGTAAATATGGAAAAAATAAGTTATGCAGCATTCCTTATTTGGCAGCAATCCAAGTCAGTGACTTCATAGCCTTTTACCCTGTAAATTTAAGAAATTTCTTCCATATTCTGGCCAATATGTTAATATCCTGTTGTACTTTCAAAGAAGCTAAATACAGTACAACTTGCAAAAATGTGAAAGGTATGTGTTTGGCTTTGATGAGTAGCCTTTCCACCAGAATACATGGTCTTTCAAAAAGAATTTTCTCTGAAATTATGCTTTCAGAGTCTTTTCCTTTCAGGAACATACGCCTAACTACCACTTACTGGCAGTGCACTCCAAATTCCTTTCAGAAAGAGTAAATTTAAAAGACACAGGTTTTACTTTAAAATTTGTCTTTTGATTGCCATGTCTTTTGTGTTTTGCCTTCAGTGGATGTCTAGCTACTTATTCGAGGGAGAAAAAAGCTGTCTTTGCAAAAATGATGGGCTGAGTTAAAAGTATTTTTTACTTTGGTGGTGCATTAAGAGCAGTTTATGCTGTACTTTGCTATTCTTCCCACTTTTTTGGGACTTGCAGTAGTTTCATTTGGATGGAGGAGAGAAACCTTCATTTGAGGGAAGGAACAGAAAATAAAGCAGCTGCAGTAGAGTCTGTGTTGCAGCCTGTAGGTTCTCTGGGATTTGGAATTCTGTGCTTGGAGTGCCATGGAAAGGCTGCTGGGAGATCAGATCCCAAGCCGAATCATGGAAACCTGTGAACAACCAAAATAGAAATTAAACATAACACACATCCCGATTGCAATCAGAATGGTGAGAAATGCTAGCCTAAATTATCCTCAATTTAAAATTCATAAATAGAGTATCTCAAATTTAAAATTCACTGTAGAAATTACAGATTTTTATGGAGGAAGTAATTTTAATTTCTATCCCCACAGCTGCTTGGCCTGTTAATTGAATGGCTGAGCTTTACTCTTGTGCTTTAGGTTCTTTAAGGCACCACCGTGGCTGTGAAAATGGATATAAATTACGATAGTGTTCAGAGAAAATGAATTCAGGGGTGTCCAATAAGCTCTGCAGGCTATTACCTCATCTGCTGGGTCAGCACTGAGCACTTGCTCTTCTCATATATTTATTGCAAAATCATGGGAGTATTTTTTTCATTCATTTATGGAGTTTGTAGTTTTCTCTGTTTAATCCTTATTCCCAGATGCTATGGTCTATAATTGCATTTTTGTTGCTATAGTCTCTCTTTGTAGATGTATGTGTGTGTTACATATGAATATACAATTACATCATTCAGCACTTTGGAAGTAACTGAAAATACTGTACCTACCCAGGAAATCTGTCAAAAAATTTTCATGTTAGGGCTTGATATTTCTTCATATGTACACATGCTTCATGTTAGGAATTACAGGGGGGGTTTTATCTGACTACAGTGTGAGCTTTTGCCTTAGAGGTCTGTCCTTCATATCAACCTGTTCTACAGGCCTCAGCTAAAACCTTTTTTTTTGTCTGTCTGCCTGTTTGCCTTCATTTTTAGAATGTGTTCTTGTGTGTGGCAGCAGGGAGAAAGGGAGAAGTGCTGAGAGCTGGCTGCCTGAAGTCTTGCATCCTCCTATGCAATGCTCTTGGAAAGGGGATTTTTTCACCTTTTACTCACCCAATATACAAAACTGTGTGGAGCTATTCCCTGGGCTACTCCCTGGGATGAGTGGCATTCATAGTCTGAGGCTTGAGAGGCCTGAGGGAGTGTTTGATCTCTGCCCCTGGCTGACCTGACAGAGTAGAGCTCCTGCTCTGAAGCACGTGGGTTTGTGCTTGTTCTGCAGTGGAATGAGCTCTGTGTGGAGTCCTGTTACATATGAATTACTGCAAGTTCAGTGGAGTTCTTGCATTTCTTTCACGTAGTGAATTTGGATGTCTGAATTTTAAGTAGGAGTGGGAGAAGTGATTTAAAAATATTGTAGCCTGTGACCCACCATTTTGCCAAACTTGTTGTGAAAGGCTTGCCCATTTTGAATTCTGATGTAGAATCACTGCTAATTTATCTTTAGCAGAGTGTTGTAAAACAACCTCCTCTTCCCTGGAGTATTTGTAGTGCAGAGTCTTCCAGTCAGTTGTATCTACAAGTGTCCTCTTCAGGCTTAATGAAACCTTGGTGAAAATTCTCACTGCTTAAGTGGAAGCTTTGCCACTAAACTATTTCATGAATGAAAAATATGGGCCATTGATTTATTAATATCCATAAAATTTTCAGTTGAATCTTGATTTGATTTATGAAAGATTACAAACTTCACAGGCCTCCAAGACTTTCATACAAAAACCCAGTGAAACTCAGTAGTTCTAATAAGGTTTCTCTTTGGGATTTAACTCTGAAATGAAACACCCAAATGTGCCATTGCTTTGCTGACAAAAAGGAGAAGCTGAGTGAAAAAGAAGAGAATATGTAGGCTCTGTCAGTCCAAGACAGAGTCACATTTGTTTGTGGTGAAAAGAGTACAGAGCTATGTTGAGGGGTATGAAAATGTAAGTAAGATTACAAGAGGGATGCTGTTAAAAGGAATCTGTTTAATCTACTTGTTCTCTGCGTATTCTAGAGTCGCTGCAATCATATTTACTGGGAAAAGAAGGGCACAATATTGTTGCTAACTTGATTGTTAGCAGTGGGATAGTCTAATATCTACTGTTTCCAGGTGTCATGAATAGCATTGTGAGAGGACCAATACAAAAATGGAAGGTCTACATGGTCCACTTGTGTAGAATCTTTACTAGTGGTACAAAAAAGAGAAAAGAACTTGATCTGGCTTTGTAATTACAGGTCATATTATAAGAGATTATATGCCCAGGGGAAAAAGCATTTTCTCTAAGTTTGACTTTTTTTGCCTGGACACAATTGAGAAGGAATATATTGTACAACATTCAAAAAGTCTTTTTACAATCATTTTTGCCTGCCCTTTAAAGGCTATCTAGACATGACTGGAGAGCAACAGCACTTGAATATCTCTCTTTAATTGACTTAGAGAGCTCTAAAAAAAATTAGAGATAACTGTGGGAAGATTAAACCAGAGGACACAGTTAAATGTAATGACAGGGCAGGAAGGAATGGCTTCAAACCGACAGAGGGTAGGTTGACAGTGGATATTAGGAAGAAATTCTTCCCTGTGAGGGTGGGAAGGCACTGGCACAGGTTGCCCAGAGACGCTGTGGATGCCTCATCCCTGGAAAGTGTGCAAAGCCAGGTTGGACAGGGCTCTGAGCAACGTCAGAGTGAAGCTCATGGTCTAGTGAAAGGTTTTAAAACAAGATGACCTTTACCGTCTCTTCCAAGGCCATTCTATGCTTTTATATATCTCTTATCAAAAGCCGACAACCAACCTGTGCTGTCTTTTTCCATGAGATTCCTCATGTGAATAAAGAAAGCTAAAGGAAAATTTTCAAGCTTAAGGTTGGGGAGTATCAAAATCAGACAACTCAGTTTTCAAAAGGTGAAAGATCATGACAATTCTTGTATGACATGTCTTGGTAAAGGGATGAAAACTAAAGCAGCAGAGTGAGTACAAGAGGCAGAATGGAGTGATTTTCTCAGCCAGAGAAACAAGTCTGGCAAGTTTATGTCTTTGGAAACTGCAGTCATCATGTTTGAGTGTTAGTGTTATATGTTAGCAAGTACTGACAGTGGGTTCAGCATGAACCCTATTGGGGACTTGGATATTCCCCGCTGGTACACTCCAAGTCGTTTGCTCTTTTACCCCATCCTCTTCCAGGTCACAAGGCTCAAATGTTTGCTGTTAGGAAAGTGCTCCTCCTCCGCCTAGCCTTTAAACTGGGGCTGAGGGAGGCCCCAAAAATGAAGTGGAGGGGAAGGCTCTAGACTCAAGTAGCTTGCTGTTACATTGTGCTTATTACTCAGGGAGTATTCAATCCAGCGCATTGCCATTGTTTTAATAGCTTCCTGCTGCTCTGGATGTTCATTAGTTTGCCCTGGATTTGCATTTGGTTTGGGAATTGCCTAAAGTGAAAAATAAAATTGGGTTTAGCTTGATAGGAAGCTCAAAACCTATTTGCTGGGTCTGACAATATCTTAAAATAACAAAATAATATGATGTCCTAGCAGCCACTGTGATTTCACAGAACCATAGAATCATTAAGGTTGGAAAAGACTTCCAAGGTCATCGAGTCCAATCTTTGACCAGTCACCACCTTGTCAACTAAAACAAAGCACTGAGTGCTACATCCAGTCATTTCTTGAACACCTCCAGGGATGATGACTCCACCACCACCCCGGGCAGTCCATTCCAATGCTTAGCCCACCTTTCCATGGAGAAATTCTTCCTGAAACTTTATTTCCATGGTTGTTTGTTCAGCTGGCAGAAGAGAGTTGCAGTTTATTTCGACATGTCATTGTCTTCTCCAAACTGCAACCTCAAAGGGAGGGTGGCACATCATTTGTTTTAGCCTCTTTCCTCAGGGAATGCAATTACACCTCGCAGGGGATAATGGGGAAAGCCAGGGGCTGTAGTGGATCCCAGAGCTATCCAGGGTCCTGACACGTAAGAAACAGCATATAGTGACCAGGTGGCCCTGGCTGGAGCAGGAGGTGGGCTTATGTGAATTCTATGATGCTAAAAGCAAGGGAAGCACTGAGTCAGTAAGGAAAGGCTTTGGTGTGGAATTAGTTTTCAGATTCTAATGCGTAATTGTGCTGTCTTGGTCTTAGGTTGGGTTGGGTCCCTGAGGCCTGACCTCCCTGTTTGGCTGCACGCTCAGTTGAGGCGTGAGCCCCAAAAGAACTTGCACAGAATCACAGAATCATTTAGGTTGGAAAAGACCTCCAGGATCATCGATTCCAATCCTTGAATGATCTCCACCTTGTCAACTAGACCAGCATACTGAGTGCCACATCCAGGTGTTTCTTGAACACTTCCAAGGATGGTGATTTCACCACCTGCCTGGGGAGCCCATTCTAGTGCCTGACAAACCTTTCAGTGAAGAAATTCACCCTGATTTCCAACCTGAACCTCCCCTGGCACAGCTTGAGGCCACTTCCACTTGTCCTATTGCTTATTACCTGGGAGAAGACCCCGACCCCCACCTGGCTGCAACCTGTTTTCAGGCACTTGTAGAGAGTGATAAGGTCTCCTCTGAATCTCCTTTACTCCAGGCTAAACACTTCCAGCTCCCTCAGCTGTTCCCCACAGGACTTGTGCTCCAGACCCTTCCCCAATTCTGTTGCTCTTCTCTGGACAAGGCTTCATGTAAGCTTGCAACAAATGACACTTTCTGGTTACTTTTTAGGGAAGCTACACCCTTACATAATGAAATGACACTTTTCCCTATTTTAATCTTATATTGCTAAGTACTTTATTATTAATACAGAAGTGACTGGTTTTTATTCAAATCAGTTATGATAAGTTATTCATTAATTATTCTCATGCCCCTACATCAAAATACATTTTAAGTTTTGTTTTTATTACCAGAAAAAATAAATAGCTAATGGAAACTTCATTGGTTCTGTAATTGCAGTAGTTATTCCCCTCAACCTCCTTGACCTTCTAAATTTCTGCTTTCATAACCTTTAGAGATGACATTACATGGCACTGCACTTCCCTCTAATTACTTCCTTATTTGGTAAACATGGATTTTTAAACACTTTGGTAGTCACTCATTATATGTAAATCCTTTGATGCTGCTGACCTCCTTTTTGACTTTCCAGCAAGAGCTTTTAACCTTGGCTCTACTTCTCTTCAGAAAGACTGCCCTGAAGAAAGTGTTATAAATGTAAACCTGTACCATTGCTTAATGTGCAGTCCTTGAAATTCTTTGGGTTGTTTTCTTTGTATGCTGTTACTTGCTTTTCAAGTCTTACATGTCAGCTTTTCGTATCTTGTTAGTTACATGAGCCAGATCATGTGCCGTATAGTTTTCTGCATGAAGGACAGACTAAAGGTGTAAGATGCAGTTTTGATACATTGGTAAATAATCTCTATATGTGTTGCAAAATTTGGAATTTTCAAAGTCTGAAATTTGTCTTAAAATAGTTACATTTTGCCTCCTTATCTATAAGGTAAGTGAAACTTTCTTAAAAGGCTTTATTTTCCTCATTAATAGAGGAGAAAGAAATGGAAGTGCGTAAGTATTAAAAAACATAAGCAGTGTTTCCACGCTGCTGAGAAACCAATCTCAGTGTTTAAACTCTGCTTAAACTCTAATTGCAAATTTCCTGGACAGCTCAATCCTTGCTACTTGTCTTTGGTGTCTTTTTAACCAGTGAATCTCAAAAGGTGTCAGTGATTCATCGGAACTATATAGAGGTAAAGGAAAGGCAAGGATCACTTGTTGATGAGAGGATCTTTTCCTTGTAGAGGTTCATTGTCTAATATACTGTCATAATGGAAGTTGCTACTTTGATACTCGGATGATATAAATCCATATTTTGATGGCTATATAAGTTGATTAATTACCTTTGCTGTAGCTGCTTATTCATATCAGTGGGATCAGGAATTCAGAGATCCATTCCTTTCTGTGAGTGTTACTGTCCTTTCTACAAGTAGGATTGGAAGCCCTTTTTTATTTTTTATGAGCTGAAACTAACCTTATTTATTGCATATACTGTGTCTTGCTAATAAGATTTTGATGAAATTGTTGATAAACCCTTTGTGAAACTGGGGAAAGTAAACAGTACCCCTTACTGAACAATGGTCTTGCAAAATTTCCAGATATCTTCCTTGCTGTCTGCGTGTTGTCCCACATGGCCACAAGAGAACAATTCGACATTGTTTACGTATTCCTACACCAGACATAAGTAAGCAGATACCCTGCAGTTCTCCCTATTCTCTTTTGGTTTCTGCTTGCTACTCAAACTGTGCATCGTGAAATCACTGAGGGAGAAACTACAGGCAGAGTTGGAGGACTTTGTCACTTGGCAGTCATATTATTTGGTTTTGTATTTGTTTCTCTACCTGGAATGTAACAGTTATTTACTTTAACAAAGGCTTTTGTGAATGAGAGTTAGTGTGTGCCTACAGAGAGTGACTTCCTCAGCCAGGATATTGTGCACTGCAAGGCAGGAGATTAACTGCCTTTAAGTTTATACTGCATTTTCCCAGACCTGCAGAAAAACTCCTTAAACTGTCATAAGATAACTACTCGTGTTGTTTAATAGATTTGTACGACATTAAAAAAGTAGTTTTCCCTCCAGACGTGAATGACTTGTGTTCATCCTTGTTCCATGAAACAGACAGTCAAAACTTGAAAAGGTTTTGGTGCACCTTTTTTGGCTTAAGCTTAGAGCATTTTATTAATGCAGCCCCGGTGTTTACAGGCTGATACACAGCTTTTTCTCTTCTGCTCAGACTTGGAGCAGATTAGGAAACAGGGAAATAAGTGCTGAATACCTGCTGTTCCTACATGTCTTTCTGCCACCTAGTGCCAGTGATCTGGGAGGTTGTGTAAAAATACTGGACAGTGCCAGCATTTAACCTGAGTCAGCTGAAATGTAAGAGGGAGGCTGTTGTGTACCTGCCTCCAAAGGTGCTGGCAAGAGCAGGGCTGACAGTCCCACACAGAGGATGGTGGTGTCCTCCGAGCCTTATGGTATCTGGTGTTGTCAGGAGATCAGGGCAAAGGAAGGATTTGCTGAGTGTTCTTGTGGATGTTGGAAGAGTTTAGTGATTTGTCCTGTGACTCAAGGTTTAGCCTTATCACATAGGATTTAAAAAGAAAAAAATCAAAGGAGTCACTCAAGAGTACGAGAAGGTGGTGAGGGGAAGCCAACAGAGGCAGTTGTTCATGGATTCTGGTCATGCTATTCCTCAAGGAATTTATACATTATTTTTCCATTTTCCACCATTTACATGGGACTGGATGACTCCACAGAACATTTAAATGCATTTAGGAGGCAGCATAAGTTCTTCTTGAGGCTTCCCAGTTGTGGAAATGTTGGAAACCGTAACATCTCCCAGAATAAGAGACACCCTTCCCACCCCCACAATATCACCAAATTTTATTTTCTTTTTATAATTTTTAATTCAAAATTTGGTGTCCTAATGCATTGCAGGTCATAAAGTTTGTATCCAGAAATCTTGCAGATCTTTGGAATTTCTCACCCATTTATTCTTTTTGTCTTGTCAGGGAGAATTCCCTTGACATTGCCAGAGCATTCATTGTTTAAAATACTGTCTATGATATACAGTGGTAGTAGGTTGAAACTTGGTTGATGGACAAGTTGTTAAACCTATGGCGTGTCTTGCAATTTGCATATTTAAACAGCACACCAGGGCAGGAAATTCCTTTTCTTTGTTCCTGTTTCCAGGGCCAAGGGGTGGCCAGGCCCTTCCCCCCCTTTTCCCCCTCCCCTCCCCTAGCGCAGCGGCACGGGACCCCTGGGTCACTGCGGGAGAACCGTCCCGGAGCCGTGGGCAGCTAAGAAACAGCCATAAGCTGCCATGTAGCCAAGAGCACTCAGCGCAGCTTCTGGGGACCGGCGGGCCCCCCTCTCCTCCACACAGCTGGTGTGGCCCTGCATGGAACTGGTGGGAGCCAGCGGAGCCTCCCTGCAGCCGGCACAGCATAAACCGAAGAAGACACCATGCAGCCAGCAGCATAAAGGGAGTGAGGCTTTCTCCAATGTAAAGCCTTAACAAGATCAGCTCCTTAATATGGCAACCCCAAGGTCAGACAGAAAGGGGAGTGAGGGATCACAGGGGACGAAGCTGAAAATGGCGGTGGGAAAAGAGAGCGGAGGCACCTTTAGCACGTAGCTTAAATTCTTCCTGCAAGCTGTGGTAAAAACTGTAATACCACAAACTGTTTGTCTCTTTAATCCATTTGAAGTACATGGGGTCATAGAGAATCCACGTGCAGCCTGTGAAGATAAGAGAATGCCTATGCCCAGGTTACATAGAAGCTGTGAAGGCTTTTAGAAATTTAAAGAAAGAGAGTCGATGCTTTCAGGCTGAAAATAGCTCATCCTTAGAAGACTGAAACCCCATGGACCACTATGGCCCATGCTGGCAGTAATGAAAAGACTGCTAAACCACGGGAGAAGTTTTTCACTGCAGCAGATTTGGGCAGGGCTGCTGCCTGTGACAGTGTGGAACCAGGCTGGAGAAGTTCATAGAGAGCTGTCTCCTGTGGGAAAGAAACCATGGCACAGCAGAAGAAACCCTTTTCCTTAAGCATAAGAAAGAGACTCTTAAGAAATGCAACACTGACCAAATCCCATGTTTTGGGTTTTTTCCCCTTGTGTGGTTTTGGTGGGAAGGAAGGGTTGCTGGAAGAGAAGGGAGTTTGCTTTTATTTCTTACTATTTCTTTTTACTTTTAATTCTGTTAGTAATAAATCTCCTTTATACTAAAACTGCTGAAGCATGTGCCTGTTTTGCCTTGTAGTTTTCCCGTTTTCTTCAATCTTCCTTATTTTCCCCTTATGCAAATAATTAGATTTCGTGTGCTTGACGTTTAGCTGCGTCAAACCACGACAACAGTCAGTAGTCTGTTCCAATCTACAAATGTGCTTTTTTTATTATTATTTTTTCCATAATCCCCACACTGTGCTGTCCTGGCTGTATGGAGGCTGACTCTATTGAATTAAATGCCTCATCAGCAATTTGAAATGTTCTATTAATTCCAAGCAAGTGCTCCCTTGCAGTGACATCATGCTGGGTAGAAAGCTATTAAAGATCACACCATTTTAAGTTCCTACCTAAAGTCCAGCTGGAACTAAAAGTGACTGCCAGCTTAGTCAGTGCTGCTCTGTGGTTTATGTGAATAATGTTGCAAAGTGTTCTCTCTGTAGTGTGTGCCTGCTCTGCAGTTCATGGATCCTTTTGGATAGCAGAGCTTTTCCTGCAGCAACACAGCAATGCATTCAGTCTTTCAAGTGGTCTTTTGCAGCCCTATGTCCCTGTGTAAATAGTTCCTCAGGTTCTAATCTCATGAAAAACAACACTACCTAAAGTGCATATTTGTGAAGAGCACAAAATTTTCATAAGCTTGAATGTTTAATTCCACTTCAGGGCTGAATAAAGACACCAGTGCCATGACTGAGCCATGTGGACCTACAGAGGAGCTTTTCCCACAAGGGCAACTTCTCTTTTGTACAAACAGTGAGCTTCAGGTTTCAACATGCATTAGTTGGCAGTGCCAAAATACACTGAAGAAGGTACCTGGAGGTCCAATGTAGGATCTCTTCCTTATCACCTTTCATAGTCACTGCCACCATTTTTTCTTGTAATAATCACATTTTAGTCAGAACCCCACCTGTTCCAGTGAGAGAGAGTAGGTTTAGACTAGATAGTGGAATTTGAGATTTATTTCTGTGAGGGTGGTGAGGCAGTGGAACAAGTTGCCCAGAGAAGTTGTGGATGCTCCATCCCTGGAAGTGTTCAAGGCCAGGTAGGTTTGGATGGGGCTCTGAACAACCTGGTCAAGTGGAAGGTGTCCCTGCCCAGAGGTGTTGGAACAAGATGATCTCTAAGGTTCCTCCCAACCCAAACCATTCTGTGATTCTGTGTCTGTTAACCTTGCTGTCACTAGTCACTCCCTGCTCTGGGCTCCTGCACCTGGTTAGGGTATGATTGGAATTTGGCTGGAGAGGAGTGTTTGAAACAGAAAGAACCACAGCCACCCCACACATTCCCGTATCGGGAATATGCCTTCTCTGACATTGATGGAATTTTGTTGTTAAGCTGTCATGTCTTGATAGCTCTGTAGAACAAAGAGGTGCATCAGACCAAACATAATTTGTAAACAGTGAATGAATGCTTGTGCCTCCCTGCAGCATCTGACAGTGATGCGCAAAGAGACTCCACAGCTAATTAAAGTTGTAAAGTAGGTGTGCTTTCAACGGATCGATTATGACGCCAGATGAACGGGAGGTCATCTCCAAAGACGTGCATGCGTACCCTGACAATGCTCAGCTTGGTATTTATCGAGTTACAGGTTACATATGCATTAAATTAAACAATACGCCTATACATATTCATTGTCTGTACCCTCTTCATATTATAATTAGTTCAAAAGTCATTAGCATTTTAATGTGCCTGCGCACTGCTGCCTGGTGGTCATGGGCTGGGGTCTCTGGGATGAAGTAAAGGTCTTCCTCAGGCTTGAACTTTTTACCCTGCTTCCTTGTGCATGCTCTCTAAGTTCCTGATCCAAGTCCAAACTCCAGGGCTGGCTCCAGCTGGTTCCAGGATCCAAAACCATGATCTGTATTCACAGTCTCTACCCCTTATCAATGGCCCTACATCCTCCCCCTTCTGCTTGGCAAGCATAATAAGTATCGAGCAAGCAATATACATTGTCTAACAAGCAGCTGCAAAATTCAGTAATACCAATAATGCCCACAATAAGCAACTAACCCTTAAATCTTAAACCTCTCTGTATCAACAGCGTGAAAAACCACCATGAAGTCTCCGGGTTTTGCTGGCTCCTTAGGAAATTCAGTAGAACTCCATGCTTCTCATCGGGATGTTGCCTTCTCAAAAGGGACAGCAAAATCACAGCATCTCTTTCAAATATGTAATGCTTATTTAAAAGAGAAATTACTCTAATTCATGTTCTCAGTGTTTTCAATGATTTTTATATCTTCAGCATTAAAGTAGAGGCTAAATACAGTAATTTTTCCTGGTTTTGCGGTAAGAATGTGGTTTCTGATTAAAGTCTTTGGCAGTGAGCGGGCAAAAAATTAGTGCATCAACAACCTAACAATGAAACCAAAGTGATTTAGAGTAGCATTATCTAAAATTATTTTTTTTAGTACTGTGTAATGTTCTTTTAACTGATGACAATGATTTATTTCTACTTAGATGAATGATGAAACTAATCAGCGAATTGCTTGAGAGATGCTTTGTTAAATTAGTCCTATATTCAATTGTGAGTCTTTAATCTATTGCTCCGTGTGCTTATTTGTCATTGAATGTGCAGGGGGATGTGCAGGTTCTTCTTTTGTTTACATGTATATAAACTAGAACACCTTCACTGATTGTCAGGAGAATTTCATTGTTTAAAAAGGGGGAAATGAGACAATGGGGCCTTCCTGTCTTTGGTTTTGTTGGGAGATACCTTTTAAAAAAATGCCTTATGCAAATCTGTACTAGTTTGAAAGCAAACTAACGAGAGACTCCAAGTCAGAAATATAATTTAATAGGAAAAATGAAATAAATGCAATAGTACAAAAAACAACCCACTGACAGAGTCGGGATACAACCTGAACCCCTGAAGGCCAGGGGATTGGTAGCAGTCCAATTAAATTATGGCTGCAGTCCTCCTGGAGTGATGGTTCTGTTGAAACAGTGATTCTGTGGAAGGGTCCAGTCTTCCTCTGAAGGTTCAGTGGTGGTGTAGAAGGGTCTGGTCTTCCTCTGGGAATCCAGTGGAAAAGGCTGCTTGTACTGTTCCAAACCCCAGATTATATCCACATGGGAATGGTTGGCTCCTCCCCCGTGGGCAGAGCATCTCACAATGGGGTGATGTAATTCTGTGAGTCATGTGGTGGGTCCTTGATGGCCAATTAAACAGAGATAGCTCCCAGAGGGAGTTATCAAGGATGATTCATGGTAGGGGATAATGAGCACTGCCCCACCTGTTTTAACAGCTTGTGGAGATGATAATAGAATACATACTTTTGATTACATCTTGTATTGTAACCTAGGAGAAAATCCTTTAAAATTACTTGCCTTATGTTTAAAGGGAATTAATCCTTGCTTATTTCCAATATGCAGGGTGTTACTATTTAAAAGTATTCATAAATTCTATGGTAATTATTGCTTAATAACGGAAATCAGTTGGTGATTTTTTTTGCATATTGTCTCCATCAGACTAAATAAACAGGCTGTTTTTTTCCAGTCCACCCACAAGACTCTGGCCATTCATTAAAATTTTATGAATGAAGAAAATAACATATGTGTTGACAATGAAAATAACAGAGTTTCAGGAAGCTAATACTAGTGGAAATGCTTTTGTTACAACTATACTGCCTAAAGCCAGCATTTGTTAGGCTAGCTTAGAATTCTAAGGAGAAAAACAGCTGAGCTTTTTGGGACCATTTAGCATAAATGACAGCTGGGTCCCTTTAATGTGAGAATTTACACGCTGTCAACTATGAACTGATAATTTGCCTAGCAAAGTGTTGTTGTGTGGAAGGTAAAAAAGGAAAGCATTAGAAGATTTTGTAGAGAGAGAAAAAGGAGCCATATGTTTCACAGTTGCTTATGGGCAACACTTGAGTCTAGGACTTGTATATGTTTTGTGTTACAGGTCAGTTTGTGTTTATGTGGACAAAGAGTTCCTGGAATGTCCCTGCAATCTCAGCAATAACACGATAATCTGTGATTTGAACGTCTGAAGAAAAGTCATGTGCAAGATAACAAATGCAGGTTTCTCCCAGGTCATCCTAAGAAATTGCTCTTCATTAAGCTCAAAGCACCTGAAATGCCACCAAGCAACAGAGACAGTTAATCCTTTGGGCTTTGCAACCCCCTACATGCTGATAATGGCACTGGAATGATGCCTTTTGCTTAATGTCTGTAGAAAGTTTAAAAGTTTGGTCTTTTGGAAAGTAGACCATTGACCACTTTAAGGTAATGGGTGGTGTGTGGACCCTGATGTCTGTGCCATGTCCTGAATTTTCAGTACTTTGCTGGGGGAGGCAAAAGTGACTGCAAGCATGGTGGGCATGGTGGCTTTCCACTGAGAATTGTGTTCAGCCTGGTTTTCCTCCTGGGTCCATAGAGCGAGTGGATCTTCACAGATTAGGCAGAGGGACAACCATATATAGTCTGCCCCTTCTACTTTCCTTGACTCTTTTACATCACCTTATCAGCCCTGATCTTGTTCTTTTGCTTCTTAGATTCTCTGAAGTGATACCTAGTCCAAGATGTGATCAAAACTTGGGAATTATTTTGCTGTTAATCAGTAGCTATAACTTGGCAGGTGTGATTAAGTAGTTGCATTGTGAAACTTGTGGAAATTTATAGGCTTGGCTAATCCATTGTTTTAAGGGAAAGGGAGCACTATCCCGAGATGAATGGGCTGTTTGGATAAGAGCCACCAGGAGTGAAGTCAACAGGACTGAGCAGTAAATGGGGGGAAGAAAAATTAGAATGGTAAGCAAGAGATACAGGTAGCAAACAAGGGTTTGTTGATTAATGAAAAATGAGCGTAATTTGGAACCAGTGTGTGTTGATGCCTTTGTTTGTTAAATTGTAGAAGGTTTGTATATTTACACAATTTGTGGGTTCCCACCATGCTCCCTACTTTGCACAAACTAGAATAAAAAACAGAAATACCTCCTCTTGGTGTGGGAGTTTTCTGTACACACCAGGTAGCAAGCCTGTGTTCAGGATAACAGAGGAAGAGTTTCAAAACCTCATCAGATTTTGGTGTACAAAGTATGTATGCAAACAAGAACTGATATTATCATCTCTGAGCAGAACAGGAAATAAGCCTCCCTTAAAGGACAGCAAGTCATCTCAAGCAATAGTAAAGGCTGTTTGCAACTCACAGAATTTAGAAGCATTTCATAATTGCTAAACGTCTTATTTGGCTAAATGTCTGTTTGGGGGGTCTAAAGGCACAGAATTTATGTGACGGTGCCCACTACTCTTAAAAGTAAGAGTTAATGTCTGCTGCCTTTGTGGTTTGGAACAGCCTTTGTATAACCAGCTATCTTGAAAGGAGCTTTCATGTATCTTGAGTAAGAAAGGTACTGTTATTTATAGAAAATACCTAGTCTACATTTCCTCTGCTTCCTACCCCCACCCCTTTACAGAGAATGTGAGTTCTCATTTGATCAGGGTCACCTCAAAGATGAGATGCCCTTTGAATCCCAAGATATGCTCCTGGTTCAATAACTGTAAATTAAAAAATATTCTTGTGAAGGCAGATCCAGGACCAGAATGCAGCTGCATACTCAGTATTGCTATGCTGTGCTATTAGTACATTCCTAACCATGGCTGGGTCTCTAAAAGGACACTAAAATTTACTTTTCTACTTAAGCATATCTTAATCCAGAGTTAGTGTTTTCAGTAAAAAGCAGATTGTGACTTTATACAAGCTGAATGGAGTCTAATTTGCAGAGAAAAGTAGACAAAGCAAGTAAATCTAGGAAGAAGAGAAATAAGACAGCAGGAATAAGTTCTAAAAAGTGCAGAGTCTGTGCTGGAATACTGGGTCTGATTTCTGGATCATGTCCTGTGTTGCAATGCCTGGTGAATATATGATTCAGTGTCAGATGTTGCTCTGCACATGCAAGTGAGGCCACCCAGAGAGGAGAATTGTTCCATGATGCTGCATCCTCTCTCCCTGTGCAGTATTCTCTGAGGCCTGTGCAGTAACTCCGGTCTCTGCTGCAAAATCAGGCTTTGACAAGTTTGATAAATCAAAAACCCTGCACAATTTTTTTGCTTGAGGAGACTATTAACTCGTGTATTGTAGACAAATCACATTCTGTAACTAAATCACACTGCTTTAAATTCACGTCTCTTCACCACCTTTTTTTTCATATATTTGGCGCTGCCCTGAAGTGCTGTGTACTGCTTTAATGACTGCCCCAAGCTCACAAAAGGCTTGGGGCTGACAGAAACATGTCCCATCCACAGTTTTGAGATCCTCTGGTATAAAGACTATACAGATCTAATATATTACTATGTTTGGTGCATGGGATCCCATGACCATTTGACCTTGCACTTTCATGCCCTGTTAAGCAGCTGCAAGAGCTCCTCAGCTATAAGGATCCCTTTATAATTTTAATTTATGCTAATACTAATTTGTAATGTGTCCAGGCAACTGGCTGTTTAAGGAGCTGCTGTCAAGCTCCAAATGTCTTTGCCTAAGGCTTTGGATTGACCTGTCCAGCAATACAACCATGGAGAGAGCCAGGGTGACTCCAGATTCCCAGTGTGCTTCTCTCATCACAGGACTGCCTGTTCCTCCCTTCCTTTCTTCCCCAGATGTGTCTTTTGTATATCAGCTCAGGAAGATCACTTTCATGGATTATTTTTTTCCTGTTTTCCTGGTTGTCTTGTTTCTCCTGTGTCCTTGCAGCTTGCCTGGAAGGCTTGTGAACTGCCTCACTTTGGTCAGTGTCTGCATCAAGACTTCAGGCATTTTTTGTTATGTAGAAAATCATCTTCTGCATCACGTTTGTTGCATCCTGGCTTGGGGAATGGGGATCAGACCTGTTCTATAGGTCCTTACCCGCTAATTTCTGTAGGTTTTTTTTCCTTCACTCCTAATTATCTTTTTTCTTTTTGTCACTTTGAGCTTCCTGGGTTCTCCAGGAGTGGCTGCTACAAAGATGTTTATGTTCTCTTCTGTAAAACTGGTCCTTGTTTTGTGTTGCTAGGCTACTCCCTTCCAGCTGCCACTGAAGAAATGCTCCGTGGTGGGAAACGGTGGGATCCTGAAAAAGAGTGGCTGCGGCAAACAAATAGATCAAGCAGATTTTGTCATGCGGTAAGACAGAAACCTTAATGACACATTGTCCTCCCTTCCCCCTGCTAAGACTCAGACTTTTCAAAGCTGTTCAGTTGGGATTAATCAATGATAATTTGCCTTGCTGCCTTGCCTTTGCAGGATGCTTTACCCAAGCAATTTGGGTCAAAGTGCAAGGAGAGGCAAAAAAGGAGTTTTGGCTTGGTTCTGCAAAGGGGTGTGGGGTGTGAGGACAATCTGCTGGTCAGTAAAGTTGTGACAACTTGTGCAGTGTCTCAAGGAGGTACTGAAGAGCTGCTTTTCTCATCATTTATGCAGTGATATCCAGAGTGCTTCATCCTGCTCTGTGCTCTGTCCTCTGAAACTAAATGCCATCTATGCAACCCATGGAACTCAGAATGAGTAGGGGCTGATTTATGGGGCAAGGCTTGAGTTGGTACAAGCTAAAATCTTCCTGTGTTTTTCTTCCCTCAGGACTGAACTGTAGCTGGCTGGCCGAGGAAAGGCCAAACCTCTTCCCTTGATGCGAGGTTTTTGGGATTCTTCACATTTCCTTTCCCTCCAGCCTTCCTTAATTTATAAGAACCTGTCAGGAGAGATGTTGAACCAGCTACTGCTTTTGTGATTAAATTTGGCACTTGCTAGGTCTGTGATCCTTAAGGAAGAAAGACAGAAACTAGCTCCTCCCTAAACATGAACAAGAGAAACATTGTGGGGGAGAAACTGGAGGAATACTACAAGAGATGAGAATTGGAGTTTCTTTGGGTATCAGAGGGATGCATAATGAACACCGACTACAACAAGTCTACTTATTAGATCCTGATGGCTTATTAAAAAAACCATACAGATTTGCTCTAAACCATTACTGTAATTTCTGGTTTGCATCTCAAAGACCAAAAATGCCTTCATTATTAAATGCCTGCTAAAGCCAAGAGAATACATTAAAGGCAAAGGGAAACATATACTTGGAGCATTTACAGAAGAGAAGTTGTAAAGCGCAGGGGGAGAGAGCAGCACTCTGATTGCCATTACTGCAAAACCCCTTATGTGTTCCATGGACTAAATACAAGAAACTGCAGCATATATGCCGTGGTTATATTTTCTAGAAATTGAAATTCTGTAGGATCAATCAGTTACAAAAACAACAGAAGTTTAAAAACAAAACAAAACAAGAAAACAGTTATTTTAGCTTGACCCTAAAAACCTATTTCTCTGTGTAGCAGGTTCAGTTCAATACTGGGCAGAAACACCAATTAAGTGTAGTGGTTTTGTTTGCAATCCATTACTTACTTATTTTCCTTCTGTGAGGTAAGAATTAGGAGAAAGCAGGCACAAAACTTTAAAGAATATAAATAAGTTTATTAACAGAACTAAAAGAAAAAATATTAAGAGTCAGAATAAATCTTCAGAACACCTCTCCCCACCTCTTCCTTCTTCTCCCACTGACAATGTAAAGGGACAAAACTTTGGATTTTTCAGTCAGTTTACCACCTCTCTAACAGTCTTTCTTCAGTTCTTAGGGAGAGGAGTCTCTTGCTCATGCTACAAAGGCTTCTCCACAAGAAACAGTTCTCTCATGGCTTCAATGTCACAGCACGACAGCCGCCTGGGATGGTTCTCTCCTCACCATGTGAAAGTCCCTTCCCTCGACTTACAGGTTTCCTCACAACTGTTTTCAAGGGTTCAATCTTCAGCTAATGGGGTACCATTTTAAGGATGAGCTGTTCAGAAACAAAGGTTCTCTTGATCTATTTCTGGGATCATCTTCATCTCTGGGAACAGAGGTCTTCTTCTTCCCTGGGGGCATGGATCTTCATCACTCTCATCTCTCTCTCTCTCTCTCTGTTCAAGCTTCTCACTCGATCACAGCTACTTCAACATTTGCTTGTTTCAGCACAAGTGCCTTTGCTCATGGTCGTGATTTGAACACTCCACCCCCCCATGCTTTTAATGAATTACAAGGGGTACTCTGATGTATCAGAGTTCATCACCATAGCCTTACGAAAGAATTTCAGCCTCTAGGTTTAAAGCAGCTCTTCTTCTCTCTCTGGGTTTCAGTTCTTCCTTCTTCACTGACTTTGGTGTCTCTATGCTATTTTCTTCAGGTGTCTTCACCTCTCCCTTTACTTTGACTCAGGAGAGGATTAATGTCTGCAGGTTTTCATCTGTTCTGAGGAATCTTACAGTGCTGAAAGGGTTAATCTTACCCGGGCTTTGCAGCTGGAATATGTCTCTCGCTGTTGGTCACGTGGTCTCTGCCGGGCAGCGGCCGGATGAATTTTGGCTGCACGGTCCCGGCCTCAGTTTGGCGGGGAGGATTTCGGCCGCGCGGCTGCTCGCGGCTCTGGGGTTTCTCCTGGCCGGCCTAGCCCCGTGCCACCGCGCCGGGAGCCGACCCAGCCAGGCTGCGACGGATCAGGGCCGTGGCCCGGCCGTGCCGGGCCGCACGCGCCCCCAGTTACCTGTCCCAAAACCGGAAGCAAGACAGAACTTTCCCGCCCTTGTTCGTAGTTAAATGTGGTATTCACAGAGGCGTGTCAAGCTTCTTAAGCGGCTTAACAGAGTTGTCAATATTCAAACTAGCCAGTTGATTGGTTTTGTCGGGTCTAGAGGAAGCTATCTGCAGCCCCTTGAAAAAAAAATCACTTCCGTGGCTGGTGGATGTCTCCTTAACTAAAACCCAAGTTGTGCTAAACCACGACACTCTGCAGGGAGGATAAAGCAGCCATTATATGTACAGAGCTTGTTTTGATTTAGAAATAAGTGATAGGGAGAATCCTGCAAAATCCCAGTCAGTGTCTGCAGGCTCTGTTGTATCAGTGATATGAAATCATACTTATGGAAAATTTCAATTCTTTTGGATTAGAAATTAATACATTGCTGGGAGAGAATATTTTTACAACGGGTGAAAAACAGTTGATTTTTGCAAATTCTGATTTCTGTAATCTGAGAGCTGAGAGAAAAAGAGCACATTGAGACTTCCCTAACTAACATTTTTCACTTTTTTGAAAAGAAATTTGTGTAATATCTTCAAAGTACTTCTGCAGCATGAAATGTTCTGCCAGGTTTTGCCCTTGTTTTTTACTTCCCTTCACATGAGTTTTGATTTCATTTATGTGTATTTCCGTAAGCTTTGTCATGTGAGAGAAGATGGCTGCAGTCATATGTTGTAATTGTTAAGGTTATTTAGTGAGTTTAAACTCACCTGGTTGCTGAGCATCTTCTACAAACACAGTTGTTCCAACAAAGAGATGAAAAGAGCAGCAGTTTTCAGCCCCTAAGGCATAGCAAGCTGCATCTGCAATGAGAAAGGTGCATATGGTATTGTGGTTATAATGGGCTCTTCTTCTGATTTTCAAGTTTGTAATTCTTATTTCTAAGAAAAAAAATTTATTTCCCCCCTCCCTGCCTGATAACGCTTATTTTAAGAGAGAAGTGTTGGGTAGTAGTCCTAAGCCATGTTTATAACTCTGTTTTTCATGTAGTTACTTCTCAGTACTGGATATAACAGTAAGAGAATTTTAAAAACAAAGTTTCTTGGTATGAGTCTTGTGCTTCAGTTCCTCACCTGCACAACTCTCAGCACTCTGCTGACCTATCCAAGAAAATAATTGGGAAGGTCAAGCATCTGATTTCCTGCAGTTTCCTCTGGATACTCAGGCTATTTCTTAATGTTTCCTGCACAGTAAGGTGGGAATCAGTCTTACTGATGAATTAGATGTGTTTAAATAATGCATCTGTGACTGGCTTATGAAAGAATTTTCATTATTTAGATGCTGAGATGATAAAAACTAGGGTGAGGGCTTAGTCCTTCATGGTGCTTTTAAATAAACTTCAACCAAAAATGTTTTTTTAAAGGCTTGCCCTATGAGCTTGTGTTTCTTCAAAGAAGAGAGCATTAAACTGCGATCTGCCAGAGGTATTTATGCCACCTCTCTACCCTAAGGCAAATCACCTATGAATCTTTCTTCACAGATATTTGTTTGACTTCTATTTTACTTTATTTTAAGGAACTCTTTCTCGTTAAGATTTTATCATTTTTTATGTCTGAGAATTCAAATTTCCATATGCTTCTAGCCTTGCTCTTTTTTTTCCTTCTTTTTTCTTTTTTTTAATCAGTGATTGGAGTTTCTGAAATGTCTTTAATTATTTTTTTCTGTCTTCTTTTGAAATTGTCTAGCTTCTCTTAAATTGTGGTAGAGAATTTGTCTAGCTTCTCTTAAATTGTGGTAGAGTGAACTAGAAGCTGTTCCCTGACTGAAATCCCAATACATTGCGCACATCTTAACAAATACAGTCATGAAAAGGAGAAAATCTTCCTGGAAATTTTGTGTTTCTTGGTGAATGTGATTGAATTCATCTGTGTTCGATGTAGGTAGGGCATTGCTGTCTTTTTCTTTGGCATTTCTTGATGATGAGAATTTAAGGTTTTGAGAGCTGGTATTTATATGCAGATAGATGCTGATACAGCGCCACTGTGGTTTGGGTTGAGGTTTTTTTTGGTTTGGTTTGTTTGTTTCTTTGGGTTTTTTTGTTTTGTTTGTTTGGGGTTTTTTGAGTTAACAAAAACTGCAGAGAGTAAACCCCAAACCCCAACAACATAACCAACTAAAAGCCTTTCTCTGAAAAAAATTCCAAATTCTGCTTGTCTCTGAAAATCATGGTTTCATTTTTGCCTTTTAAGCATTCCAAATAATGTTCATGTCTTTGTTTTAAAGGAGAAATTTGAAACAAAAAATGTTTGGAAACCAGTTTTTAGTGTAATTTTTATGTATTGAGTAGATTTCTCCTGACTAATTTTTGGGGTAGTGCATAGGCTTGGATACTGTTTGCATGTATCTCCTGCACCTTCCTCCTTCTCCTAGGTCTTTACAAGGAAGCTTTTAAGACTGTTCACTGTGTGGATGTTTCCCTCTAGCTCTGTTTTTTTTGAATCTTGATTCTCTGCTTCCCAAAGTAAATTTGCTCAATTGCTTTGGCTTTATTCCATTATCACCCTGCCCACCAGAACAAGATGGTGAGCAGAACTAAGACACACATATTTAAAAAGCCACTTAATTTTTTTTTTCTCTGTGTTTTCTCGGTAAATTCTATAAGATGAGGGTACCCCACAGTGCAATATTAAAAATGCCAATTATAATGCTTGTAATACCACAGAGTGGTAACATGAATCTGGAGCCTGATACTGGTAAACAAGACAAAACAGAGTGAAAACCAGAACTTTAAAAGAGTTTGGATTTAAAAAAACAGTTTTTCTATAGATAGTAACAGCTTCTTCCACAACCTTTCAGCCTGTCAAAAATGTCGTGTATGCCTTTGTTTTTGCTTAGCAGCTACACAGATCTCATCTCTGCAAGAAGTTTTATTTCTCTATTTACCCACAATCTGGTACAAAAATGCTTATAGGTATGGTGCAGTAGGGAAAAATTGTAGCCTGGTCCAGTAATACAGCATTTTACATTTTCTGAAGCCTATCAGTCCTGAATGTCATTTAAAATCTTGACTGTCTTTGTGTGCAGGTGTAACCTTCCTCCTCTGTCCAGTGAATACAGCAAGGACGTTGGATCCAAAACCCAACTGGTGACTGCAAATCCCAGTATAATTCAGAAAAGGTAGACAGCATATTTTTCCTTTTCTGGTTGGGGATAGACAAAAAGAAAAATGCTTCATCTGTGTTACAGAAATTAGTGTATCAGAGTTGTGTTCTTAATAATCTGATCCTGGAAGGGGATCTGGAAAAGGTGAAATAGGCAATGGTTTGGTGTTAGGTGGAATAATTAAAGACTAAACCTCTGATCCTTTCAGTATAAGCAGGGAAACTAATGGATGTACGTACTGATGGGTGCCCCAAACCACTCTGCTGGTCAGGCCAGCTGGCTGCTGCATCCCACAGTTAATGAAGATGCTAATTTGGGTTTCTCTTTGTTTCAGCAGAGATAACCTCTGGGTTCTCATTGCCTTTGCATTATTTGTTTGATACTGACTTACAGAGTGTAAAAAAGGGGTTAGGATGGAACTGCTTGGCAGGGTGTGATCGTACAAGCTTTGCTTTCTTAGGAAACTGGGACAAATTGCGTTGTTTATTAGAGTTGGTTGAAATTCTCCAAATGTCAGTTGCTGATGAGAGTGGGGAAGAGGGAGTGGGGAAAAAAAGGTCAGTGCTATCTCTCTGATTTGGTCTTCCTGAATTTTAATTGCCCTGTTCTTTGTTTATCATCTGGAATGAGGTAGGTTGTTCTCAGGCAAAACAAGATCTGGTAGTAACCTGCCATGTTCACTGGAAAACACAAGAGAAAAAATATAAACCAAGGGGATGAGCAGGAAATTATTAGGCATAAAGAAATGTATAACGTGAGTACTGGGAGGTGAAGGATGGTGAAAGGAAGCAAAGCAGGGAAATTAAATACATGGTAGAAAGCCAGGTGTTTTAAAAAGAAGAAAGGCACTGGCTTGGAAATGGATGTTTGATGATATTTAAATGTAATATTTTTCCTCTTTCAGGAACTGAAGGGTTCTCTAGTTTTGTGCGTGGAAGAGATGACAGTCTTTGCCAGAGTAGAACAGAGAGGAGCAAGAGGGAAATGGAGTAATAATGAGCTTCAAGAGCTGATTGCAGGCAGAGAGTGCCTGAGTAGAAGATACAGAAATGCTTGTGGGATGAGATCAAAGCAAACTCCTATTGGCAGGGAATGGCACCAGGTGCCAGTCAAAACTGGGGAGTTACTCAGGGCAGTGGACCTGAAGACAGGGAATCTGAAAATCCTGTGGTAATTGATTTATGAAGTGGAATGAAATGGCCAGAACATCCCATCAAGGAAAGATCAGTTTGGCCATGGTATTTGGCATGAAATGAAAAGGAGCAGTGTGAAACACAAAGCTTGCAGAGGGTTTTACAGTTTTCAAGGCAGAGGATTATTTAACTGAGGCATATTTGGTTTGCACCCTCCCCTCCATCAAGGCCTGGAGTAGAAAGCTGACTGTGGTTACTATTTTTGAACAGAAAAGGAAAGGAGTTTTAGTGATGCTTCGAGGAGACTGTGGAGCTACACTGGAGAGACCATGGAGTTTTCCAGCAAGATGGGAAGGATGGAATGAGGAGATGGTTGAAGAAGCAGATGGAGAGAGCAAGGTGCTACTTTGTGAGGGGTGGATATCACAAGGAGCAGTGGATGGTGGTGGGAAATGGGAAAAAAGAAAGAGAGGGAGGAAACAGGATTGTGATTAATGTCAGTTTTCAAAGTGAGTGGACAGTAACTGTGATGCAAGACCTTGGATGAGAGAGTATGTGCATGTGTATTGATTAGGGGGAGATACACAATCAGTAACTTAGAATGACATGGAACAAATTCATAGCACTGAAAATTGGCAGAAGCCTCCTTTGAGGCTTTGCTTCCTCTGCCTGGTCAGGAAGAACTGTATTAATTTTTAAATTTTATTAAATTATTGACTGATGTTTCCTGTGTGTTGCCCAAAGTCATTATTTTATCTCCTGTGTGTTAAGTTAGAGTGGGGGGAAAAAGGTTATATCTTGAAAGTTAAAACAGAAAAAAAGACTACAACTCTGTCATCACTCCTATGGAAAGAAGCTTTTTAAGGAATTAAGGTTGCTTATATGTCCAGACTTTCATGAAATTCAAAGACATTCAGATTTGTGACTGATGTATCTGTTCCTAAGCTGTGAGTTAGCTAGGATCACATAATGGAATTATTCATTGTCATTCTTCCCCTCTCCTCTTGTCCTTACTTGAAGTATGTTCATATTGATGAGATTTGGCATCTCAGATGTCTTATGGCGGGTTTAGTGAATTGGTCCTGCAACACCATTCATGGTTTCTAAAAGATTTACCCTTACCAGATAATTTATGGTGACACATGTTGAGTAGGGCAAAGTTTTCGTACCAGGGATGTGGAAGCAATTTCCTGTGTGGTTCTAAAATCAGAATAAGTACCTTTAGAAAATCCAATTGTTGGCAGTAGTTATTGCAGAGATACCACCATTTCCCTCTCAATTTAGCACCTTAGGATAGCAGAGTCACAATTTTAATCTAGGAGTACATTGTCTTTAAAGATAACTTCTAAACTTTGCTTTTTGCAAAACTTAGAGATCAAATTCCTACTCTGTTTTCAGCAGGAAATGTGACTGTTCAGGTAGTACAGTTTTCACTTGTGAAATACTTTGCTCCTTTTCATTTTGGTTTGCATGTCCTACCCTTTGAATGTCCTCCCCATTTGGGTTTGGGGAATATCCTACCCTAACTTCAATAAGTATAGTACAGGAGAACTGACAATAGATGTACTGTGGTAGAAATCTTCCTAAGAGGATGTGTGATGACTGTCCCAGTTTCTTTTTTTGTCTAAAATTTTTCACAGGCATCTCTCTTCAGTTAATACTGAAACTCACAGTCCTTCACTCCTGTGTGAAACTCCTTTTTCCATTTTGCATTCAAAACTTAACTATTCTGTCAAAGCCTGTGTTGAGGTTGCAGTTGGGACTGAAATGTTGCATAAAGCTGCTCCTGGGGCCAAGGTGACCTCTCCCACCCTCTAGCCCCGAGTATTGTTCTGGGACTGCAGTTCCACATCTTCGATGTTTCCAGTTCATTCCCCTGCCAACCTACTCAGATTGGCTTTGTCTGCAGGGAACCACTTTGTAGGCAGAAGATTATTTTATATTTGTCCTGGGTTTTATTTTCTTTCCAAGAGTAGCTGCTGTAAGTCCCTCCTAGGAAAGAGCTAGTGCAGTAGTGACACCTGTGATGTGCCTACAGCCATTCTTAAGACTCTGGGAAAAATCAACAAGGTTATGTCACTTACAGAGGTTGTTTCTATATTCTGAACACTTGTCTACAGCTGTGGAGAGGGACGAGTCAGTGGATATTAAAATGCTTAAGGGGCAGTGATGATTTTTGACCAATGGTACAAGATTTTTAACTAAAAAATACAAAGAGTTTCTGGATGTGGATTATTATCTGTTTCTGAAGCCACTGGATCTGGGCTGTTTAGGAGAAGCAAATGTTACGAATTTTTTATAATCTTCAACAATTCTTGCAAATGTCATACAATAATAATTTGTCTAAACTTCTAATTAAATCTGCAAACAGATGCTGTTTGCAGAAGTATTCCTTTCTAGTGCCATATCTGCTTATCTGTCTAACCTATGCACACTTATATAATCAATAATGTGGATATAATACTCTAAATAGATGTTTCCCAGCATTCAGGGAATTTTAGACCGACTGTTGTTTGTTGGTGAGTATTTTATCCATTAGTATTAGTTGTCATAAAGCAGAAATAGAAAATACCAGGATTAAAATAATCCATTTGGACTTGTGATTGAAATATCCTCAAATTTCAATTCTACTGTGTGCTTATTGTAGGATTGGAGAGGAATAGGACGCATTACTCTACACATGCATTTGAAAGTCTCTTGTCTGAGATTTTGATGATAATCATCGTTACCTTCATTGTGAATGACATTTTAATTGCAAAATCTTTGCCATAACAAAATCATCAGTGCTTGCTCATCTGTGGGGATATTCATTAACACATTGTCTCACACATTTTCATTTTCTTGGCAAGCTATGGCAGGAAGACTGTTGCTTTTCATTCCTTCCCCCTCTCTCACCTCCTAGTGTCTTCTTCAGACCACTGTGTCCAAGAGTCTGCCAGCATTACCAAACAGAGAAACAACCAGCTGTCTGATTTTCCATTATTAGGTCTGTGAAATGGGAAAGCTGTGTATGTCCTTGAGCAAATAACGCTTTAAATTGAGGTAATTTTTTTTTCATCCTTCTATTCCTGCAGTAGGACTTGAGATGAGAGCTTCTAAATCCTACTACCAATATGTGGAATAGTGTAATCAAGTGCATTATATTCAAGTATGTCACTAATATCTTCAAAGTCATTGAAATACTTTCGTGTCTTGTATGGACAACCCAAGTTTTTTCAGAGTAACATCTCCAAAGATTTTTAAGTGCCTAATCCATGTTTGGGTAACCAGTCTTTCTTTATAGTCTGACATTAACCTAGATTTTTTTACCAGTATTGCACCTCTTGGATATTTTCAGATACTGATTGGAAAGCAAATGCATATATATATATATATTTCTTTTAAATGAAGATACAAGGCATTTGCAATCTGAAGGACTGCTGATAATAACACAGAAAACTGCTATTTCTCTGTAGTCTGCCATATTGTGAGATTCCCACTTTTCCTTTTGTTCCTGTCTCTAAATAACTGTCACAGTTAGCAGCATCTGCAGCCATATGATCCCATAAACTTCGAAGAAAACCTGCAAATTCAGGAGATGGGCACAGGAGTGTGGAAATTATCCTTATAGATAGCAGGCCAAAAGCTTTAGCTTAAAGCATAGATGGCAGAGGCTGAGGCATTAATTAGGGTCAGTTTTCTCATTAAACAGCTGGTGATTGCTGAGAATGAAATAACCATCTGAGAAGGCTGAATCAGTAGCACTTGGAATAGATGCTGAAGTAAAGGATAAATGGAGAGAGAAATGCCTGTGTGGAGCCCTTCAGGAGAACAGACTCTGCTGTGTAAATCACTGTAGTACTTCACAAACTTTAAGGGATTTTTAGGTAAACCAGAAGGTAGATGGATCTTGAGAAAAGTTTTTCAGGAGTTTATAAATAAATAGCCAGAGCAATATCAGAACCACTAAGGAAGAAATTTTGGGACTTTTTTCCAGATGTTCTTAGGAGATGGTAAAAAAAGCCAAGTAGTGCCTTAGGAGAGGTTTCAGTTAGATACTAGGAAAACTTTTTTTCACTAAAGGGGTTTTAAAGCGTTGGAACAGAGCCATGGGGAGTCACCATCCCTGAAAGTGTTAACAAAATCTGTGGATATGGCACTTGAGGACCTGGTTTAATGGTGAAAATGGTGGTGGTTGATGGCTGGACTTGATAATCTGAGAGTTTCTTTCAAACCTTAATGATTCTATGATTTTTCTCTGTATTAAAAGAGGGGTGGGAGGTGGGGGAAATCAAGGGCAGAAGAAATCAGTTATTCTGACTTAGTTTAGTCCACAGAAAGAGAGTGGAAATGGTTAAACACTGAAGAAGTATCTCCATACTCAAGAAGGCCCTTCCTAGGAGGTAACAAAGAAGTTAAATGGCATCATCATTGAGGGAAAAGTATTGTCAGGGATTAAAACCTATTTTCAAAGCCAAGGTGTGCAAGGTATGAAAGCTAAATTTCCAAGTCTGTTTCAGAAAGTTGTGAGTTGCTGATCCTGATTGATTTATGTTCCGTAAGAAGCCTTGGGAACAGCTTAGTTCTGACCACTCTAGAATGTGCTTTTAAACTTAGAGGCGGGCAAGTGGGAGAAGAAAGTGTCGAGCAGCTCTACACACAGACTCAATACTGTTCATTAAGAGGTCTTTGGAGGACACGTTCTGATTTTATGGTAGAGATGTCTGTCTCACTTGCATGCCGGCTGAATAAGCAATTAGGTAGCTGTTTATATGCAACATGGGTAGAATATTTATGGAAGCCAGCATTTCAAAATGACACAACAGGGAGAAAAAGACAAGTTTTGGAGTTTTTTTACCAGAAATCTCTGTTTTTCTCTTCTGAGTTAGCTGAATTTCTGAAGGTGGTCTCAGAGCAGCCAAGCCAGTGAGTTGTGATTGCAGGGTGTTTCTCTAATGGTTTCCCTGGGCCTCAAGTGGGATTTTGTGGTGTAGAGGGATTAGAGGGATTCAAATAAACATGTAACATGTGGCCTAAAGAGGCATCAGTTCATCTGCATCTTCCACCAGGAGTTAAATAGCAGCAATTCCTCTGCAAGAGGGTAAGAGGACCTCAAAAGGTGGATGGTGGTGACAGGGGAGACAGTTTAGTGAAGAAAGAAGTCTTACTATCGGTGGTGCTCCTGGTGTGGTTTCAATTCTCCCAAATATAAATGGAGAAAACACACAGCAGAGGCATCTGCATTTTAGGATGGGATGTGAGAGGCTGTTGTGATTATTTGTAAACAAGGAAGACTGTCCTTTCAATTTCTGGTTTTGTTTTCTGACTAAGAAAAACCACAAAGTCTCCTCCTGAATTCCATCAGCACATAGGACATATCAAGGGATGGCATGTTGATTTGAGCTCTACCTCCTGTCAGTTTTGTCATCCCTGTGAGACTGAAAGTTTTCAGTGTATTTACTTGCATTAATTAAAGCCTGAATATCTGGGGAATAATCATAAAATAAGCTCAGGCTTCCATAAGGTTAAATTTGAAAAATTAGAATATAAAGCTACATCAGAGTGCGTAGACAGCTTGAAATGTTAAACTGTGTTATTATCAGCTAATAAAAGATGGAGCTGTAAAGTGGGAGTATGAAAGATCTCCAATAGAGTAATTTTAACACTCTCCCTTGAGTATGTGAACATAACAGTTGTAAGATTTGGCATTGATGATTTTGGCATCTGTCTATGCATTTGGCTCACTTGTGCACTTCTCACTGAGGCAGGAAAGGTGCTAAAATCAGGCCCTTAAAGTTCTGACTCTTTAAGTTCAAATTGCACACTGAAATTAAGGCTCTATTTCACATGAGTTTTTAAACAATACACAAGAGATTTCTCAAGTGTCTTAGAATAAGAAATTTTAGCTACTTTATGAAATTTTTGTGTAGGAAATCTTACTATTGTTTTTAACTTCATTTGTGCCAGCCCCTATAGCTGGCTTGCCTAAAGGGGTATGGATTCTTTGTACTTTAGAAGGTAAAAAAGAAATTAATTTTTCACACTGGAATGTTCCACTGTGACTTTCCTACCTTTTTTGGTTTTTCTACAAGGATAGCAAACAATGTGCAGAATGACAACCTGGTCTGGTGGAAGGTGTCCCTGCCCATTGCAGTGGGGTTGGAAACAGATGATCTTTAAGGTCCCTTCCAACCCAAATCATACTATTATTCTCTAAAAATACATGCGTTATTACATTTCTAATTAATTTATTCTATTACACTGTGGGAGGGTGTTGGTTCTTGTGTGGTAATTACTACTTCTGCTACTATTGGCAGGCCTTCCTTACAAACAAGACAGTGTTTCTGCCTGTGTTTATGCCCAGAGCAATGTTTCTGATTAGTAGCAGTGATGAATTTGTGCTAAGAATACTCTTAGCCGAATTTTTCAGTGCCCTGCCTGTTTCATACAGCAGGTTGGCATTAAGTAACATTGATGTGAAGCACAGTGTAGAATAGAGAGCTGAGTCTGTCACTGTTTCCATGGCAGAAGTTCATCTTGTGGTTTAAAAGATTGTGGCTCATTTAAAACTTCAGTCAAGATTTCCTTCCTCATTCTGATCTGACTTACCAATTTCAGTCTCTGCTCTCTTGTACTACCCAGTAATGAAGTACTGTAAATCAGTAATGTAGACTTACACCAGATGGTTGTATTTACTATCCAGCTAAGAGGGAGTCATCTTATGTTACCTTTTCCAACCCCATTCCAGGCAGAGACTGGATAAACAATGTGGGTAGACTTTTAAATCCCCACATCTAAGCATGTAATTTGTAAAATTCTTTTTACTCTCTGGAGATTTGCATTGCTGAGGTGACTTTACCCAAGTCTTGGCAGTGTTGCAAACACACGATGAAAGCAGATACCACCTTGGCAGGTTTGGGTTGAAATCTTTTTTGAAGCTAAGCTTGAGGAGGATTTACAGAATCATGGAATGGCCTAAGTTGTGAGGGACCCCTGGAGATCAGCCTCTGCTCAAGCAAGGCCACCTAGTCCTGGCAGCCCATGTATTCCTTTAGAGATTTTTAGAAAAAACTTGACATCTGGTCTGTAGACATACTCACAGCACTTTTCTACTCACTCCCAATGATGATAGTAAAGACTTTCAAAAAGAATAAAAGACAAAACAGAGTAATCAGGATAAAATGATGAAACATGACTCAGTTTTCTTTTATAAAGGTCAGCTCAGTAACTGAAAGATCTATTTACACGCTACGAGGTAGAAGAGTGTGGTTCTTTGGTTCATTAGACTAATTAAGCTTGCTCTTGATACAGTAAAGAGTTGCTTTTCAGATATTTCCGGCTAGTCTGTCCTACCTTCCATTATGGTTATGCCAGACTAATGTTTGGGGAAGAAGGCAATCCAAGAAGTAACCAGATTTGTATCCTGACTGGGCTTGTTGAGCAGTAGTCATGGCAAGAAAACAGTAAGAGTTAAGCTTCGTTTTTTAAGAAAGCAATTGATTTATAAAACCAACAAAAAAAGCGCCCTGCAACCAAACACACCATTCTTTTATAGCAGTTGCACTGATCAATTTTCTGAGACCTGGGCTTTGTAACAGAAGATACAAATTTACTCAGATATAAATCAGAGGTTGCCAGTTAAATACAGTGAAGACCTGTGCCAGGTTTCTTGTAGGCTTCCATTATTTGTGGAAGATAGGAAGGATCCTATAGGAATAACCAGGGGAAAGCCTTCTAAATCTGAATCAAAGGAGGAGCATCTGTGCTAATCAGAGTAAGAGGATGCTGCATGTACAGATCCAAGTGCTTTCACGGATGTAAAGCACAGCTGTGTTAGCCAGCAAAACTCATTGTTTGCTAAATGGTTCATTGAAGGAGATGGGCAGCCCATCATCTTCTCAGGTTCTTCCCATCAACCCTAAAAGCATCAGGTAAGCTCAGTTTACTCTGGAGTGGCCCAGCTGGAGCTTTACCAGGGATGTGCCAAACAGATGGACATCCCAGGAGTCCTAGTTGCGCTCTGGTCTCAGGTCATCCACCTGTGGGATCCAGGCATGGATCAGAAAGTGCTTGGAGGTAGAACAACACTGAATCCAGGTGTTCATATTGGCATGAAGGGGCCTGGATACCACAAAGGAAAACTAGAGGCAGTTCAGAACTGCAGGTCCTTCACAGGTTGTCTCTTAGCTGGAGTCCACTCCTATCTTGTCCCAATCAGCCTCCTAGGGAATGATGACTGAATCTCATCCTTCTGTGTCAGGCAGGAAGGAATGTTGAGAAAAGCTGTGGAGCTTTTGGGATGAAGGCATGTTCGACAGTGAGCGGCAGTGTTTGAGTTGGCCTTTGGGAAGGGTTTCTGACTGCTGGTTCTGTAAAGGAGAGCAGGGACCAAAGGGTTTGTTTGTGGAGCATGATTTAAAAGATTTGATCTCCCTCCCACTTTAGAAGTGCATTTTTTGTAAGTTTACGTCAAGCTGCTGTTTACATTCTGGTGCAGAGGTGAAGCATTTAGGAAGGTGGACGAAATACCCCTGTCCCTCATTTTCAGACAGGATAACAGAAACATGAGGGAGCTGTCACAGTCCAGCAAAGAGTCATTGAAGTCCAGAGCAGCATATCCCTGGTTCTTTGCTCAGATCATAGGTGTTTGCTGAGGTACCTCATGTGAAGAAGACTTGATGTTCTTGGCTGCTCACACAGTTTTCATGAGTATTAAATCTGCATAAAGAGATTAATGAGACCTGCCAGCAAATCTGTTTCTGTCCACAGAGTTGCTAACTGCTGTTTACATGCTGTCAGGATATTGTAGGGTTTGGTTCTCATCTCTGATGCTTCTTCCTCAGATGCAGAGGTGCACATCAAGTGACAAACTTACTGTCCAAGAAATTTTCCTCTGGCACGGAGTGGCAGGACCCTGAGCATCCTGCTTTCCTAGGAGCCAATGATGTCCATCAGGGATGTGTCTCTTTCTGTAATTTTCCACAGTCACGGAGGAGCCACAGCAGAGAAGGACCTTCAACATCCTCCTTTTATTTTTGTCAGTGTTCCTGGATGCTGCTGGGTCAGCTAAGTTCTGCAGTACTGTTTGCCCTTCCTCTCATTTTGCCTTTTGCAACCTTGAATGAAAATATGTCTCTGGGACATGAAGCCTTAAATAACCACTCTTGGGAACAGTCCTGGAGTCCCAATGAAAAAGAACCATAAAGTAAGAGTCGTGGTGATTAATTACTTAAAATTATTTGCTTACTTGGAATAAAGTGGGTGTGAGATACCAATGGTTTTTTGTTTGTTTTTTTTTCCCTGTGTGTGCTTACCAGTTGCAAAGGAAAATTCTGTCCTATAGAGTGAACTGCCTTTTAAGGGATTGATTCCTTCTTCACATGAAGGGGATTCATGCTTGACAGCTTCCAAATTGTGTTTTTTTGTCTTCAGGTGGCTCTACTGAGGATCTGTTGGTAGTGTTTAGATAACAGAGGTGTGAGAGCTGAAGCCCTGAACCAGAATTTTCTGTATGAATTTTGCTTGTCTTTCACTATTCAGAAAGGCTTCTTGTTCCCTGAAGGACACTCAGTGGTCATAGTGGCAGCAACATCCCAGGGGTCAGGGCAGATACTGGGAAGAAAGGTTTATGTCATGTACTAACTTTGAGATGTCAGGAAAGATCTTTTGCTTTAGATCATTTGTTTGAGAAATTGGCTGTAATGTTACCGGCAAAGAAGGGGGTTGGTTTTTAGAGTAGGTGTGGAGTTCCTGATGACCTTGGTTAGAATTCACAGAACCTCTTCTGCTTAGAACTGAAATGAGACTGTTTTTGCCTTTGTAAAAAGGGTGAGGTTCCTAAGTTGAGCTGGGATATTAGGTAATCTAATTCCCATTTTCTATTTTATTCTTTATTCAACCATTTATTCTGGCTTTCAGTGTAAAGTAACATTGTCTAACTGAGGGTGTGCATGGGGGCTGAATCCAGCCTTTGGAAACCTTCTGTCCAGTCTCACTTTCAGTGGAGGAGATGAGGGATAGCTGGTCCAGCAGCAAACAGTCTTGAGTAGCCAAGTGACTCTCCTTCCCAGCCCAACAAAGTGAAAATTGCTGCTGCTGAAACTAGGGAGGAATGGGGTGGACTGGCAGGCACAGACAAGGTGCAGGAGGAGCTTGGGGGTGGGAGGGGGTGTTGGCAGGTAGCAAAGATTTAAACCCCAGATCTGATTCTCCTCTTTCTTGCACTGTGTTTTCCCCTTTCCTCACTGAAGATGTAACACCAGATCTGTGTGGAGGAAAGCCACACTATGTCAGTGTTACAGGATAGTTGGCCAGGATAATGTATGGGACTGATGTGGGGGTAATGTGTGCCCTTAAGAAGGCACATGTTCCCTCTGTATTGCAGACAGAGCAGCCATGAACATGCTTCTGCAGCCTCTTGGCAAAGACTCATCTATTAATTGCTCATAAGGTTCTTTTCCACTTCTTTTAGTGCAGTTTGCCAGAAGTTTTGAGCCATGCAAAGTGACGGAGAGGTTCCATGCATAGACTGTGATCAGTGAGTGCAAGCTGTTCAGGCAGCTCTGACAGCAGCAGGCACAAGAAATAAGACATCCTAGGACGTGATGAAGGGATGGCTTTCATGACAGTGGCTCACTAATAGAGTCAGGCATATGTTGTCACTGGTTTTCTGTGCATATCGTTTCACTTGGTGAGAAAGATTGGTTCGAACCTAGATTTTCCCTCCCTTTTACACTTGCTCAGAACAGATAGGAAGATTTCTTTTAAAAATATTTGCTGTAAATTTGCCCTGAATTCTAGGGCAAATTAAGTAGAGGGGAGAAAAGGGATGACTGAATAATAAATTTTAAGAGCAAACGGTTTATAAGGTAGGAATTAATCAACTATCTCCCATCTTGCAGCAGCCGTGGACTTTGAATGAGAACAACTTGAATATGGAATGTTCAGTGCTCATAACAAACTGCTTACAAATTGTACAACGCAGGTCATTTCAACAATTAAATTATCTCAATGACTTTTTGATGTGCACATGGATCACTCAGTGGGCTTAGGATCACTTAGCAGCCCTCCTAATAACTCTGGTCCTGGTTTATTTGCTCTGCCATATTCACTTAGCTCTGAGTCATAAGTTGATGCAGAAATTATCTATGAGTCTCTTCTTGGTAAATTATATTAAATTAAGCAGCATGCTTCATGTCATATAAGCCTTGACTCAAAGATCTGGCTGGATTAGCCATGCAGGCACAGCTGCAGGTACAGATAATGGATAACATCCTCAGCTGGTGTATTATATCCATATAATTCTAGGGAAGCCAAGGGAGCTACACTAATTCTCACCATCTGAACAGCTACAGTTCCTGCAATTGCTCTCTTTCTTGACTGCCAAAGCTTATGTTTGTGCCTTTGTGCTTCTCCAACAGAACTTAATGATATCCCTTGTACCTGGATGGGGCAGAGTGCCCTATAAACAATAGGCTTTGTTTTGAATCGCTGAGTGTTAGTGTTGGGACCTGCCTTTGCCTTTCCTCAAAATTGAGGTGTGTGCAGCACTTCCAGAGGGCCAGATTTAGGTCACTTGTGAGGTACTTGTATTTTTAACTATACCCTTCATTAGTGATGGAGGTAGCACTTAACTAAGGCTGGTTATTTAAATTAGCAATTCATAAGCCCATTTCATACCGTAGGCCTTAATTAGAGACAGATTCCCCATTTCCTTTACCATTTAAATTATTTGCACTTGTGTCTGCTTTCCAACTGTCCCCAGTCAAACATAGACAAATACAAATTATTACAGAAATCTATTACATAAACAAGCCTGTACTTCTTAAAAACTTAGGTCAATAATTTCTGAATATTTTTCAGAAAAATAGGTGGTTTTCCCTAGTCCTTGGGAAAATTTTTATTACAAAAAACCTTCACTCCAGCATTATTTGTGGTTTTGGCCAAATGTATTAAAAGGAGTAGTTTGAACTGTCTTAGCCCTCCTCTAAAACCAATCCTCTCCAGTCTCTCAAACACAGGAGAAGCTGCTTTACCTGGTGAACGATGTTTACAGCTGCTTTATTGCACTTCAAAAAGCATCTTTGATAACTATACGTGCATCTAAACATTTTCGATGGAAGGACCCATGAAAAATGTTGCCTAATCAGTTAAGGTCAGCAAGCAGAAAAACTCTGAATCAAACTCTTAGTAGCCTTTTATTCTCACTGTAGTGTTCTGTCTCCCAAATCAGTTACTCTGGATTTTCAATTATGTAATTAAAAGCAGAATTTGGGTTTGTTTTGTAGGAAAACTGAACTTATTAGGAACCAGAAGCTGCTGGTTATTAGCTGAAATTGTAATTTCTTGTTGTTTTTATTCAATGATGAACTACCGAAGGATTAAGACAGCCCTTCTGTCAATGATTAACATTGATAGAAACCTTAGTGTTTCCAAAAGCCTCTCACTCCCTGTTCCTATATATTTTCCAATGCCTATGCCTTTAAATTCATGTGATTTCTCTAGAGAGTGTGATTGGATATTTTTATGGTGGATAGCAGGGAAGGCTTCCTCATATTTTGCAACCTGACATTATGATGACTACCCATAAACCAGCAATGTGGTTTTGGCCACCAAAACACTAACATTCCTTTCTCTAGGAATCAGCCAGTCAGTAATGTGTGTGGCAGCAGCAGTGAATAATAAAAAAAAAAAAGACTCTGTTACCCCATTTTTAATTTACTGCTGCTTCATTTTGCTTTTGCCAGGGGACACTTGGAGCAATTTGAGTATGAGGAAAAGCTCTTTTACCTTGGATGTAAATGTCCAGCATGGGTGCAGTTTCACAGCTTCACTGTTAGTGAGAACAGTTTTACCTGGTCAAAATGTGAGGGAAAAAATACAAATCCTTTAGCTGAACACTGAGAACTGAAAGTAGCACCTGGCAGCTGTAGGCTCAGACAGAGCAAACATCTGAAGCCCGAGAGCTGCTGGGTGAGCTGGTGTGGCAGCAGTGCCTACCTACTGTTTCACTCTTGTCCTAGCAGAAGTGAAACAGGAATTTATACCTTCCCTGTAGGACATAAGGAGATCATAATCTCCATCATCTGCTCTGAAATAAGAAGTTCTGCTCTGAAATAAGAAAATACTTTTTCCTGTTTATTTAGTGTTCTAACAATTTAAAATTGAGCTAATAAGTAAAGTTTTAAGTCTTTAACTTTTGATGTTTAAAAAAATTCTGATTAAAAGATAATCAGCTAATTTAGGGGTGATTAATAATTTCCTCAGAAAAAGCATTTTTACTCTAGTTGGTAAAATCTCTCAGAATGATTATTCTTTAGGTAAACTTTGAATTTCTGGCCCCTTTCCATAGACACACAAGGGCCTTATGCCTTACGTTTATTTACCCAATGCTGTACATGGATTTAAGTGCCTCATTCCCAGGTGCTTGCTACTGATTTGAGATGGAATTTGTGGAGTTTGGTGCATGTTCCATAGCTCAATTCATCTCCAAGTATGGCTTTAGCAAAGTTGCAGAGCTTGGGGTTGAATCAGCTTTCACAAGTTTCATTTTCCCGATTTTCCTTGGAGGTAGTAACCCCTAGCAGGAGGTGAGAACAAACACTTGGGAGAACAGGTCATTACATTTTAAATCATCACAGTGAATGTGAGTCAGAGCCTCTAGCAATTCTGAAAATCCCTCCAACAGTTTCTGTTTAGCTCTCCACTGTGAATTGTGACCCCTTTCAAAGAGACATGCTTTTGTCTTGTCCTTGCAGTCACACATCAAACCTGGGAGGGTTATTCTTGTGGAGCTGACAGTCACATCTGCCAGCATAGGTGTCTCTTAATATCATAACCCCTGGATTTTAAAAAGAATCAGCCCTGAGTGCATTTAAAAGTGAGAAATCAGCAGTGTTTTGTGGGAAAAAACGCTCACGTGCAGGGAATTTCAAGTTGTTCAGACAGTGATAGAAGGACAGATGGATTAGGCCACGCTGTGATATCTGGAGGGAACATTATAGTCCACAACTTTGAATCTTCCACAGAAAAGATAAGTTTTTCATTAAAGTGGCATCAGCCTGTTTGCCTCAGCACTGAAAAAGCTTAGATGATCTTTTTAAGAGTTCCCTGGCATGGAATGAGAGGTAGAGTTTACAGTAATGCTTTTTTTAAATCAGCAAAAGGGGGAAGTTGATCCCTGAATTACACAACAGTCATGGCAGCTAAAAATGGATCGGAAAAAGCTGTTTTGAATATCAAGACTTTTCTTCCCAGATAACCAAAAATTTTCTCTCATTCACAAAAAGAAATTTTTTTTTTTAATTGCCCTGTTAAGGTGGGACAAACACATGATTCAGTGTGTTCAGAACTGAAACAGGGCTCAAGGTTTTTGATTATTTCCTTCCCTGTTACTAGCAGCCCTTTCTTCCCCCAGCCCTAGGTCAGAGTAAGAAGTCTGGTACATTTAGCAGAGTCACAGAGAAAGGGATGGTGTGTCTGCCTTGCTTCTGGCATAAATCTACCTCTAGGAAAGAAATATTTTATGCAACATTTCAGTCATGAAGGTGAAAGTATTAGAACTCCTTGGCCTTTACATGCTGTTCTGCACTCACTTCTCCTTGGTCTCAGTGCAAATTAAATGAAAGAAGTTCTATAAATATGTGCTCAAGAGATCTGAGTGAAAGCTGTGTTTTTGTCTCAGTCTGAGACAAGTTCAGGGGGAAACGCCCTGGAAGGGCCATCTTCTCCACGGAAGGTAGGTCTCAGCACTCCCTCCCCTCCACCGATGCGAAAGGAATTTCTTGGAGGAAAGTGAGGGGCTGCTTCACTATGGTCATCACCACGGCCTGCAGAGGAATCTCGGCTCCCGTGCCTGGAGCACCTCCATCCCCTCCTTCTCCACTGACTTTGGTGTTGCCGTGTTGTTTCCTTCACGTGTTCTCACCTCCTCCTCTTCTCTTGCTAGAAAAAAACTGTGCCCCTTTTGTTTTGATTTTCTTCTTAAATATCTTATCACAGAGGCATTACCACCATCTCTAATTGGCCCAGCCTTGGCCAGCAGCATGTCCATCTTCAGAGCCATCAGGGGTTGGCTCTGCCGGACATGGTGGAAGCTTCCAGCAGCTTCTCACAGAAGCTACCCCTGTGGTCCCCCGCTACCAAAAACCAGGCTGTGCAAAACCAACACAACTTGCTACAAAATAATTTATCAGGAAACATTATGAGATTTTACTTTATGCTATAAGTCAATTGACAAGGGTCCTTTGGAGAGGTTTGTGGGGAAGGAAGCATGTTACTGAGCTGCCTCAGTTTAGTTTTTACTTTGCTAGTGTTCCCATAAGCAAAATAAATGCTCTTGCTGTCATGGTTGTAACTCCCATTTACCACTGAATGAAATGTGAAAAATTAAATCAGAGTATTCATTTATGTATTTATAAATCCAAGTCTTGCAGAATTAGGCATCTGAGGTAATAGCTAGGCTTGCTTTTTCTTCCACAGACCTTTCCTCTATGATGAATATTCCAGAATTTTTAACCTCCCCAAGCCCCAGCATCTGTTTGAGCATGGATGCAGGTGTGAGTTTCAGCACTCTGCAGATTAATCCAGAAGACCTGAAATGGGAAACAGGAGCAGCCTGTGTGGATTCACTGCTGTTCACTCATCAAAACCTGAAACCTCTAGCAAACCACCGAAAATCAATGTGTCCTCATCAACCTAGCTACAAAGATGTTGTCCTCATCAGCCTAATGAGGCTGATCAGAGGACATCAGAGGATGTCCTGAGCCTGCCTGTCCTTTGATGAGGGGAAACCCTCACAGTCAGTCACAAGGAAGGTATTGAGAGATTGTCTAGGGGTGACCTTATGATGTTATATCCCCTATCACCGCTCTATGCCCAGATATGAATCCTGTGCCTTTCTGTGCCTTTAAAACTGGGTACAAGAGACAGAGAAAAAAAAAAGCCAGACAAACTTTTCAAAGCAGCTCTGTGCTCCAAGGTCACTACTCCTCTGCATTCTCCTGCAGCGGTGAGAGGAGCAGAGGAGGCACCCTTCTTGCTTTTCCGCCAGCTTTTCACGTCTGTTTCTCCAGAGAGAGACGGAGAGTTAAGTTTTTTTCTGGGACTTCAGCTTTTCCCTTCTCTTCTGGGCTGTTTCAACGACATCAAAACACCAGAACTTACTGGGAAAACTTTCCACCAAGGCCTGGAAGGGGCCCAGGCTGACCCAGCTCTGAGGAGGAGGAGAGAGACCACACCCACAGAAAGGACTTTAAATCTTCCTAGGTTTTTCTTCACAGCGAGAGGTTTTATTATTTTGCCTTATTATTCTTTTCCTGTGTGTTTGTTAAATAAATAGGTTTTTTTCCTTTCCTTTGAGGAATTTCTTCCTGAACGTGGTGGGGGAGGGGTGGCTGTAACCTGCGTTCTAAGACAGGACATTCAAATTCAGACGTTCCTCTGAATTTTGTCTCAAACCAGGACAGAGGTTTTGTGGTGTGGAGAGATAGTGGCTGGATTAAAGGGATGATTAATTGTTACTGTGCCATTAAAACTGTTCAGGAAAGCTCTGCAGGACTGACCAAATGGGAGATTTTCTCAAGTTTGGGTTTGTTTGGTTTCCCTCCAGCATGAGGGAGGCAGGTCAGGCAGACATTCTCTGCATTTGCAGCTGTAGCTGCTGTCACTGATGTGGCAGATGTCACTGATGGATTCAGGGTCCTCCAAAGGACATTTTTACTCCTTGCTAAACTCAGCTCTTAGTAGGAACCATATAGCTCTGTGGAGAACAGCATGGATGTTGGATGACAAAGTGTGTTTAAATGGCAGTGGGACCCACTCATTGCATATAAGAAACAGACTGATTATTTTTTCTTTTATGTTTCTGCCCTCTAAATCATTTAACAACAATGCAGTGAGTCTGCAAGCTCTGCTGTTCCTTTTGTTTGCCATTCCAGTTGTCTTGTCCTTGTCTTTGGTGATGACCTGTCAGTCCCTCATTACCTCTTCCTGGTTAATCTTTTCCTTTTCCACATGCAGTGTTTGAACACACCACCCTTCCTCAAGAGGCTTCAGTCCCTGCGTGCATTTCCTTTGGCCCCTCCTCTGAGCAGCTGAGCACATCCCATAACAAGCTATACATTTCCTTCTTCCTCATCTGTCTTTTTCTTCAGGCCATCCATGAAGCAATTTCCAAGAGATTAATGACAGTAGAGAATGTGTAAAAACAGGCTGGGCCAGGTCCCCGTCTGTAATCATTAAACCACATTTACACAGCACATTCACAAAGAAAACAAACATTCACATTCACAGAAAACAAACATTCACAAGCAGATCCACAGCTGGACTAAAACTGTCCTGCTACACACCTGATCTGTTGGAGAAGCTCTGATATGAAAAGTTCTTTGCAAAGTCTCCTAAAAATGTGGTTTTCTACATCTCTGTACTTGCAGTATTTTAGAGGGTTTAGAGTGTAGCCACTCCGTTGGATTTTGTTTTTGCTGGGTCATAAAAGAGCATAAAAATACCTGAGCTGCCTCATATTCTGTGAGTCTTTAGTTATAGTGTGTGAGATATGTTTCTTTGATATTATGTGGTGTCTCAACAGTGTTTTTCAGTTTGCTTTGTTTTCCTTCCTAAACTGTAAACTTTTCCATGCAGAGCCTGTATTGGGGCCATACCATACCAACCACTTCAAACACCCTTACTGAGCATGTTAATAGTGATAAAACTAGAAAACAAGGAATGCCATAATTCACCATGAACAATTTTATAGAAATATAAGCACCAGCATATCTTTTCTTTAATGAAGCTCTCAGCTGAGTGGCCCTGGGATCCTGGAAATAAGGAAATAGGAGGAGGTGGATGATGGAGCTGACTGTGCCACGTTGGGTCAGCAGGTGGCTGGTAGGGACAGTGGTGGTCTCTGGGGTCTAGAGTAATGTTCATTAAGAAGAGAGAGAAAAGATTTTGCTAACAGATATTAGCAAAGCATGAAAACCCTATTCCTTTGGGCTTGAATCTTAGCCTGGAAAAGGCAGTGGAGAAATTTTTGAAAAATGTTTATATTTCAATGTAAACCTGTGTCACTTTAGGTCACCTTTGTTTTTCTCACTCTCTCATAAACTGAAATCAATCTGTAACTCCCTTGTGGTTTACACATTGTTAGCTTTAAACATTTCTTTCCACATAATTGTCTGTATATGTTTTATTGGGAATTTGCTCCCTCTGTTTTTAGGCTGCACCTCTCAAAGCATCCTTCCACGGCTTTGACCTCAGCCTGTTCCTGGGTGATATATGTAACCTTTACATCTTTTCTGTCTCTGCCTTTTTTTTTGTCTTATTTTCTTGCAACCCCAGCTTTGCAACAAAGGGATGATGAGCAGTTTAAATAGTTCATGCTGGCTGATGTAAGTCCATGCAGCCACCTTGTTTCATAACTTTCTCAAAGTACTCCAAGGTAAAGATGATTTTGCACAGTGCAGTTTTCTTTTTTTTCTTTTGCAGAGTGAGGGAAGTTAAACAGCTCAAGAAATGTGTTAACTATGGAAAGGCAAAGGGCTAGGCCATCTGCTAGGCAAGATATTGCCTTGGGGAGTTGAAGAATGGTCAGACACTCTTATACTTGGTCTTTGGCCACCTGCACTTTTGCTATATAAGTAGACGTTCAGATTGTGCTGATGGGGCTTTGTTTTTATCCACAATTGCAGCTGCAGTGTTTTCCCTGCACTGTGGGGAAATTGTTTTCATCATTCCAGTTGCTTCCTGCATCATAGACATCTCCACACATGTCCTTTCATTATTTATTTATGGACCTCAGCATTTAAAGCCCAACAAAGTTTTTTGAGTGGTCATCCTTCAGGGATTGTGGGTCGTTTCTTGCACAGGGTTTAGCTGAGGCTGGTGGACTGTTGTTGACTCCAAAAGGCTTGAAGGAAGTCCTTCTTCCTTTCTTTTACTCCTTCCCCTGAGAGTGCATATTTCAAAATGCTGCTGCTGGGGTAATTGTGCCCTAATTGAGGAAAGCCCTGGAGTGACTCCACTGGAGTCAGACATGACATCAGCAACGTTGCCCAGGCAGTGAGTTCCATCTATTGTTCCTGTGCCACACACACTTCCCTAGTCCCGAAATGGGTGGTGTAACCACATCCAATAACCACCATCTTTCAACAAGAGGTGCAGCCTTAGCATTTCAGGCACAGCACAGATGTTTGAATGTGGTCAGTGTTTGCACTTGCAGAAACAAAGCAGACTTTGCTTTGTTATCAATGATTTTGTTGTCTAAGCAGCACGTTCAGTGCCAGATCCTGGCATTGGAGAAGGAATTATTCCTTGCTCACACGCAGATTACTTGTCATAACATGTTCAGGGCGCACTGCTGGTGCCTAATAGACCCATCTGTCATCCCTTGAATTTACAGGATAAACGCAATCCCTCATGCTAAGGTGATATATATGATCTCAAAAGTGCATCTGGGATCTATATCAGGGTGACATTGAATTAATCTTTGTTAGATTAAGATAACTTCATCACCATGTGTTTCTTGCTATGACAATGATGCAGCTGGATTGTAAGTCCTTTTTCATCAAATAACAGCTTCACTTCCAGACAATTCTTATCCTATTTGATTTGTGCTGCGTATTCCTGTATGCTGAAATCAACAGGAATTTCTTTTGGGCCTCTGTTGGAGTGGGATCAGACCCTTTTGTTTGAAAGAAGTCTCTTTTCTTTGATGGCATCTGTTTCTAGACTACATTGGAGTTTTTCATGTTTCCATCTCTGAGCTGTTTATTTCTACTTGCATTTTAATGGCTGCCTCTGGCTGTTTTCCCTTGCTCTCATTAGAGCTTTCTTGGCTCTCCGGTTGAGCTGATGAGACATGGGGTTTATGCAGTGTTTTTTCACTTGGTCTCACTGAAGATACAACATACTTGGGAGGATGTATCTGGCTGTGTGTGCCCAGTCAGAGTCAGCATAGGTGGGCTTTCATCTGGGTTTAGCAGTTCAAGGGTTACCAGGACTGTTTGCTCATTAACATTCCCTGTTTATACACAGATCATCACAGATGTGCAAGTGATTTCCCCCAGCCACAGTATTAATACAGCAAAATCCACTTTTAAAGGTGTTTTGAGTTTTGGGGTACATTTCTCAGAAGAATAATTTATTCATTGAAAAATAAAATTAACATTTTTTGTGTTTTAAAAAGCAGTTTACAAGTTCTTCTCAGCATAGTATTTTTTCAATTAAAAAATTAGTTGATTTTTACCTTTTCTAAAGGGTCTGCAGTGGTGATAACTGAAAGTCCAGAAGCAAATATAAATATAAACAAAAAGAAGTCTTATCAGTCAGATCTCAGGTCAGCAGGTGATTTTTTAATTGCAGAACATGATGAGATCCCTCTCTGGGATGCAGTTTTTGGTGAAAACTTAAATGACTGATATTAGTTCTGCCTGGTTTATTTGGGTATCATAGCAAATGTCACAGACCGCTTTCCTATTGAGTTCAATCACTCTCTTTTTGAGGAAGTTTGTTTTAATCAGTTTTTAAAGCAGTTTTCTGTCATCTGTTCTGGAATGTACTACAGGCAAGAACTTCTATAGAATTAGTTAATTAAATTATAAATGTGCCACCCTAATACTTAATTTCTACTCCCTGTCTCCTTTCTGTTTTGGGGTTTTTTTGCCTCTAGCAATGATGCTTTTTTAATTCCTGATTTGAAAGAGTAAATAGTGAAAGGACAGTGATTTTCAAGATACGAGGAACAATTTGGTAGGTTAAAGATGATCCACTGGAGTTCTTCATCTTGGTTTCATCCATTTTCCACAATAGCCGGTTTGTTGGAAGAGGGAACAGAAACCTGCCAAAAGCCATCATTGTGCTGAGAGAGAACCAAATGGTACTGCTGAAAGATAAAGCAGGATGGGGTAAACCAAGCTGTCAGTATGTACAGTGCAATTGAACAGGGCAGAGAATAGCGTGGCTCTCATGGCAGAAAAATTGCCCAAGAATGAATAAAAAGTAGGACCTGAATCTCTGCATCTTATTTTAGTAGCAATTAAATAATGATAACAGTTTCAAGGAACTTTGAGAATAGATGAAGATGGGAAAATAAATTGGAGAGATTTTATTTACTTCTGTAGCCAATTCCTGACATGTGGGTCACAGGGAGAATCTTCCTAGGTCAAAAACCTTTAGCAAAATTCACTCTTCAGCTTTCACTGGTTTTTTAGCTGATGTGTACTTACTAATGACAGTCACTAATCTTTCATCAAACACACAAACAGCAGTGCAGATGCTTAAAAGTTTTATGACACTGAAATGTGAGGATTTGGGGAAGGAAAATGAGGAAGTAACTTCTTCCATTATGGTTGTAATAAGCTGTTCTTATGTACTGGATTTCTTTTTAAGTTATGGCTTAGCTGTGAATGCTCGGGGATAATGTTGAAGAAATGTAAATATGGAGCTTTTTATTGCAATTTGGTTTTTAAGTTATTTGGTTATTAAGTTATTTGGAGCTTTATTTAAAACATTGCTGTATATTTAGAAATGTTGAACTAGTAGCATAACTTTTAAAAATGTGGGTTTGAATGTTGTGATCCTAGATTTTTATTCTTTATCATCACTGGTTTTCAGACATGGCAATGTTTTTTTTTAATGAGGTTTTTATGTGGAGGACATGGGCTGCTAATTTTTCACGTTTATATCCAAAACCAAAACATGCTCTCAAGTGTTAGAATGTTGCAGAAGAAAGTTGAGGGCTTTTTTTCCAAATCAGGACAGTAAATCAGAAGGCAGCTACTTGATTCTTGTGGAAGCTTTCCCAAAGGAAATGTAATTCGGGAGGATGACAAGCAGGATATTTTAAGCGGGAGCTTGTACACACATGGAAGTTGAAAGCATGTGAAAGCCTATAGCACTATAGCCAGTGTAAATGTAAAAATAAAGTTAAAAACTGTGTACAGTGCACAGATTGTGCTGTAAAAAGTATTATACAGTACTCCCTCCCCTCCTGTGAGTGTGAGGAATACATTACTGTGATCCTTCAAAGCGAGGCACTGAGTTACTCTCCTTCCTTGGGTCCTTCCTCCCTCCTTCCTACCTGAGCTGACAGCTAGGTACAGCCCTGCTCCGGCCCATCCCCAGCCTGTGGTAGCCTCACCCTGGCTTTTTTCCTGCAGGCAGTATCTGGAGCAATTGGGAATCTAGCACTTCTGCTGGCTTCGAGGTCCTTGTGAATGGAAAGGGGACAATCAGTTTCTCAGCAGTATCACAGCACTGTGTCCCCAGCTGTTACACTGGAAGGCTGTACAAAACCATTGTCCTGAAAATGGGAACTTGCACAAGTTCTTGCTGTTCTCTCAGGAAGAACTTTTAGAACAAGGTTTAAACAGTGAAGATGGTGTGGCTGCACTCAGTTGTCTGTACATCTGACTTTGAAAGAAAAATGCTCTCTGCATCCGGGCTGAGCAAGAAGTTTTTCTCTGTGTCAAGAGTGTGAATTGTGAATCTACTCATAGATTTTGCAGTATAGCCACAGATGGCTACTTAAGATCATCTGTGAGCTTTTATATAGCAAATATCATCATAGTTTAGAGGCAAGAGGACACTGGTGATATCCCTGATTTCTTCCGCTCATTTTATTTTAGTTTTTTTCAGCATCTGACAGTCTAGCATTTGATTCTTTATCCCAGGTTTTGTGGTAGTTACAGGACATTATGAAGCATTTCAGGGCTGCTGGAAGCTTGTGAAGAGCCTTCTGAATTCAGCATCTCTTACAGTGCTGACACTGCAGGATTTCCAAGGAGTCTTTACCATCTTCTCTGTTCCTCCTTGGGTTCCCTTGTGGCATCCCTGCTCTGCCAGAACATCTGTCCCTAAGCCAGCCCTAGCAGAAACCTTAAACCCAGGTGATCCTTTGTTCCCTGACTGCTGGGGAAATCTGTAAGTGTTGCTACATGAAAACGAGCTGTTCCCAAACAATTGGAGTTAGAGTCTGCTGAAAAAGATCCAACTGCTGGGCTTACCCAAGGGACCTGGGGAGGTTGGTTTATGCAGCTGAACTAGGTCATCATCTGCCCCATGTGTACCTGGTGCTCCAGCACTTGGGAATGCAGAGGTGGCATTCGGAAAAACAAGCCAGGAATGAGATGGCATGTACTGGCTGAAGTGCTTTCGCTGGCTGGCTTTAGGAAAGGAAATTCCTTAGGCACACTAGCATGCCGTCATGCAAATTGTTTCGCTTTTCACTGCATGCTCCTAGGCCCATTAAGCTGGAAATGGAACTGGGAATGGCTTCTGGAACACAACACACAGAACTGTTTTTGCCAGAGCATTGGTGCTCCATTTATTTTCTCACTTTATACTCCAGCACAGTTGCTGCCATCCCTCATTTTTCCTGGTACATTAAACCTGGTTCAGGAATGCAAATGATTATGCTGAATGAATCATCTCCATAGCCTTGTGCATCCAGATGATGTCATTGTCTTTAGTTTTATGTTCACAGTGTGCTTCTTGAATAATGCAGTGTGCTGGTGGTCCCTGAAACTTTAAGTATCTGGTATATGATATCATCAAGACTGAGCTATATCCTAATTTGATGAAAGTTGGTGTATACCCACTGATACCGGGGAACTGCGTCAATTTAAAGACTCAAGACAGGATCTTTATGATCGTATTTCTACTCCGTGTCAAAGTGTTTTCAAAATAAAGGATTTGTCACATTTGACAGCCCTTCTTAGGTTGGTCATTTTTAACATAAAAATGCAGTTGTGGAGGAAAGTAGAAAAAATGGTCTGATTTTTAGAACAAGTAAAACCAGTCTGAAGTGGACTTGGTATTCCAAGCAAAGTGCTGGATTTACTGGAGTGTGTAAGGTTACTGCCTAGCTTGGTGAAGCAGAGCAGCACTGTGCCCTGTGGCTTGCTGGAGTAGCAGATTAAGGAAGGGAAATTCTGGCCCTGAGACAAATTCAGATATGTCACTTGTTAAAAACTATATTTGTTTTCCAAATCATTATCTGGGTAAAGCCTGTGGATAAAAACCTCAGCAAGAGCTTCCCACTGTTGCACATCACCAGACAAATTATTCTGGCCCCTGTCTGTAAAAACATGGAGCTAGATTTCACCACTTGTGCTGTTTGAGTTGTTGCTTTAAGAATACGTGTGCTGAGCTGCTGCGGATGTAAAGGTCTGTCAGGCATCATCCCTGAATGATCCTTCCAGTATTTGGAAGTCTTCTGGGAGTGTGATGGATTCCTCAAGGGGGATTTTATGGCTGTGACTGTTCCAGTGATTCATGGCCAACCTCAGGCTCTTTGGAGCTGCTGATGGACTTGACATTTATAGCTACTTTCAAACCTGCGATTTGGACTCGTCTGAAAAATACTTTGGCCTTGTCTAATGGGTGCCCTAAAGGTATTCTCTTTTCCTCTGTCTGAGTTGTGCTGCAGACCCCAAACCGTACCTCCCTCCTCTCTCAAAAATACCCTTAGCCTCGTTTTTAGGCACACATCTAAATTTTTTTTAGGTAATATGTTACTGCTGCTTTGGGGAGCCGAGGCACTAATGGTAGCTTTTGTTCCTGTTTGATTAGTCAGTAATACCTTAAAATAATGGCTTAATCTGTGTTTGTATCTTTGGTGTTTATGGTAATCACATAAAGCATGTGGAACTTATTTAGTATTAATGTGATTGTCAGAAGTCCTTTGATAGAATCTACTGTAATTCAGGGTTAAATACCCTGAACATTAAAGAAAAGGAGCTTATTTTTGTGCTGCCTGAATCTGAAAGAAGTGCCAATACTGTCTTCTGGATTCAAGCTCCATGTGGTTCTCACATTTCATTGGGATTGACCATTCCCTGAGATAGGGAGCAAAAGAGAGATATGTATTTTCACATGGTATTTCAGATTGTGAGAAGGTGGGCCCACATTTGACTTATGGCATATTATATAAAAAAAAGAGCCATAGCGTCTTTAGATCTGTGATAGGGGAAAACCACCAACCACAATTATCAAGTTGTTCCTAAATAATATAAATATCTCTGCCACGGAATCTTCACTGACATTTGGAAACTAAGAGAAATAGGGAATTGAATGTTCTACTCCACTTTGCTCAGGCAGTGCATAGAGGGCTCTAAAGTACTCAATAGCTTTCAAAAGTATCACTTTGTCCTAGCAAATAGCGCTTCTTTCCTGCTACCTTAAAAAAAAAAAGTTTGCTTTTTACTTCTTTTACACTGTGTCTCCTTTAAATGAAGTTAGTGAGGGGGGGAAAAGGTGTAGGAAGTAGAACTTGCACAGATATCAAAATAGTTGAAGATACTAGAAAAAGCTCCAGCATATTTCAGCTATCTGTACTTTGATTCTATTCTATTATTTTGGTCAAGAGTGTTGCAGCTATAGCAATTTAAATTGAGTACAGGCTGTACTAAGAGTTGAAGGGAAACCTTGGCAGTTTGATTGTGTTAAAAAGAAGTTTAAGGTTCTCAACCTTAAACACCAAGAATCATCTTAGAAAATTCATGTGGATGATCTACCAGAAAGATGGGTCCTCCTAAGGGTATCATACTGGACAAAGTGCCAGGAGCATCATTCAAGCCTTAAGAACAGGTAACAGGAAGCTGACATCTCTAAAGGACAGAGAAAAAGGAGATTAATGGAAACAGAGAACATCCTACCAAAAGCTGGAGCTGTTTCCAAAGGAAATTGAATCTATAATAAGCACTGGCTGATTAAATATTTTATCTATGTGGCAGGTAGAAAAGGTTTCCAAGAACAACTAATCAGAGGGATGAAAGCCTAGTGCTACAACCTCTTTCCAGCAACTGCATAAGCCAAAAAGAAGCAGAAAACACCCACCCCCACCTGCTGTGTGTGTATGGTTAGTTGATGGCCTGCTATAAAAAACAGGCTATAAAAGGGCAGCTGTATGAATTATTTGCATCTTTGTTCACTGTGGAAGGCACTGAGATGATCCCCTGTGCCCATGGGGAGCCTCATCAGGCTGAGACTGAGATAATTATAAGTGAATTTATGGTATAGACACAGGATGGATTTGAATTTATAGGCAGAACTGGGCTCACCTATGAAAGAAGAGTAGTGTGTGTACTTCCTCACTGAAAACTGCCTTGGTACTATAAGACTGGAGGGTGTTAGAAATGGGATCATTGTTTAAAAACAGTCCAAATTAAAAATATCTCAAGTGTATCTGTAAGCCTGACATCTCTTCCAGTTGATTTGGTGGAGACTATAGTAGAAGATAATACTAGTGAACACCTGGAAAATGTATGTGCTCTTGTAAAATTTTGGGGGTTCTTTGAATAGGTGCATGTGTATATCCTGTAGATAGAGTCTATTTGAATTTTTAAAAGGTTTTTGACAAAGAGATTGAGGCAATCATGAAGTAAGAGTGAAAGTATTGGTAAAATAATTGGTTGGGAGGATGCAGAGGATAACAGATATGACAAATATTTGGAAGTAAGATTCACTGAGATTACTGCATTGACAAACTACATCAGTATCGGGAAATCTGGGCTGAAAATAACTGGATGTGCAGTTGAAAATCTACTGGTTTTATTCTTAGTCTTCCTTAGGGGTCTGTGTGTGAGTTGCAGAAGTGAAGGAAGGCTCTTTCAAAGACACAGTGTGCAGTAGGCAACATACCTTGGACCCTGCTGGAAGCCTTGGGGAGCATCTAATGCTTCCAGGCATGACTGAACAGGGCCAAGATTGCTGTACATTGATATTAGATGGAAGGAAAGTACTTTTGTTCTGAAGATCAACAGCTGCAGTGCCTGGGCTTGTTTGGATCCTCCTGGCTTATTTCCAGGAATTTTACTAATGGCCTGAGCTTTTGTGTGCTGAGAACTGGAAAATACTTCCTTGACTGTTGAACTGCTGTTTATTTCTCTCTTTTTTCTATCATTTGAGCCTCATGTTTGGATCCAGAGCAGTCTGTCACCTCCTCTGTTTATACTCCGGTGGCCACTAGTACAGTGCTCAGTTGCCATGCTTGTCCCCTTAGGAGTGCAGGTGAGGTTGCCCAGTGGGAGCAGCTAACAGAAAAAAATACAGAGCTCTTCTTTTATGTATTTTAGAGTTGTGTGAATTTATTTTACCTGATTTAAAATATTTTAGATTCACCATATATTCCTATGGGCTCTGAACATCTGATTTTCTAACCAAGCTTTTAGTTGATAGTGTTTAAGAGGGATTTGTGCTGCAGCTGTGGCTTGATCTCAGAGAACACCAGTGATTCATGTACTAAAGTTTAAAAAGGGTGCTTATGTACTTAAAAGAGACCCTGTTCTAGTTACAGTTCTTGCCATAATCCCTGTTGAAGCATTTACTGTTTTAAATAATTTTCATCAGTCTATAATTTTTGTAGCACAGAGCAGCTTTTAAAAGAATACACATTCAAACATTGCTGTTTTCCTCTCTCTTTCCAGTTGTTTTTTTTTTTTTTTGGAGAGAGCTCTAAGAGGCTGAAGAGAGGATGCAGTTGAATGTCACCTTCACTGATATTTGCAAATTATTAATGTGTGAAGGATGTCACAACATTAAAGAGAAAACTCAAACACTCAGCAAAAGTGTTCTCAGCTATGAATAGGTATTTCATAACTGCAGTCATTTGGTAGGTTTTACATTTGGGTTACAAAGCACAGGAGGCCAGCACAATCAGGAAGGCGTAATGTTATTAGCCTTGGGTTTCTGCAGTGCTTCTGTGAACAGTGATCCACAGGGACCTGTGTCTGGAATGTATTTGAGTGAAAGATCCAGGTGTGCAGGAGATGTTTCTCTGTTCTGTTCCTATTTGGTTGCTGTCCCAAAGACACAGCAGTCAATCTTAGGGACACCGTCATCCAAAGTAAATCTCCTAAAGTGTCTGGGCTTTGTTGTGATTCTTTTCCATTAAAACCTGAGGAAATGTGTGATCCGGTTATGTTTCTTCTCAGCTCTCTCTGGCATGCAGTCCAGTGAAATTAAATGCCAAAGATATCAGACTTAGTTCTGTGTTGTTTTAGGTTTTTCCTAGCTGGTTTCATTGGTTCTCCTACTTTCCCATCCTCCTGACTTCCAGCTGTAAGAGTTTGGAAGTACTCAGAAGACTTAGAAATACCAGGCATCAGTTTTAACAATACAATTTACATCCATGCTGTTCTGTCTGATCTTTTATATTATTTCTAGTTGTGTGTGACTACAGCAGTCACCATTTTCAAAGAGTCAAACTAAGATGAGCAGCTCATCTTCTGAAAGCTAAGATCCAAGCTGTCAGATAACAGAAAGAATTGATGTTTAGCTCTGCTGGTTTTGGAGAGAGTAGCTATTAAAAGCACATTCTAATTTGAGATGGCAGAATAAGGATCACACACAGTCCCAAAATACAAGTGAACACTGATTTTAATGTTTCACTGCTTTGCTGTACAGGATAGCTCTGTGTTCCATTGAAAAACAGTCAGCTTTCCCTTGGCACTATAGATAGTATTTCCAGGGCCACAGAGTAAGAGCAGTAATGGGTAGAGGTTGTAAAAAAGCTCTAATTAATACTAAATTCAGTCAGAAAAGGAGCCCAGCTCTTCATGGGGATTAAAACATACCTCTGCCATGTCTAACTGGACCTACTGAATGCATCAAATTACTCTGAAGGTCATGTGCTAAGGACAGTGTGTCATTAAGAAACAGACTGGCCCAGAAAGTCACTGAAAAGAGTGTTTTCCCCTGTGTTTGGGTATTTGGAGATGATGGTGGAAGTACCCAGAATCCCTGCATTGGAGAACACCATTCAGAAAGTTTATAAAAAGGAGAACAAGGCAAATTTGTCTTTAATTATTGGTAGCAGAGGGGACAGAGAAGAACAGGCTCTTCGAGGTTGGAAGCCCCTGTCCATAAGAAGAAGCAGTGTGGGGTCTCAGCAGGCTGCAGGATGCATGGAAGGGATGAGCTGGAGTGAGTTTGGGAGTCAGTCACTCCCTGAGAGGAGCAGGCATCTGGTCCATAAAGAGCTAGAAGGGAAGAGGGGCAAAGGGGAAGGAAAATATCAGAATAGCATCACCCCACCCATGCCATGAGCTCTCAGCTGGGTGACCATGGTGCCTGTGGAGGTGTTACGATCCGGTTTAAGCCCAGAAGAGGAGAGAAAACTAAGTCTCTGTGCATAAACTGGAAAGAACTTAGAGAAGGTTCAAAATATTCCCAAAAACGAGATTAAAACCAAACGAGGTTAAATGTTGGTGCCAAAAAATTGATGTATTTTATTTAATAGTAAAAGAGACAAAGAGAAGGAAGGAGAAAAGAAAGAGAGAAAAATACAGAGAAAGAAATGTGCGTGGGGGGTGGGGGGACAGGGAGAGGTGACAGGGGTTAGGTGGAAGCATATCACCCATCC
>VZRQ01006643.1:809-47897 GCA_013397975.1 Machaerirhynchus nigripectus
CTGCCTGTCTGTCTTGGCCAGCAGGGCCCTTCTTTAGCCCCTGGCAGCAGGGGCTGGAGCCTGCTGTCAGCTCCTCCTGCCCGCCCTGAGGGACGGAATATCGCTTTCAAAGCTGGCAGGAGGCTCCCTGGCAAAGGCAGCGATCCCAGCCTGGCTGCCCCTGCAGGCAGCGGGATGGGGGAGCTGGGCCAGGGCCAGGACAGAGCCCCGGGCTGGCCGCCGTGGCCAGGAGCCGGCAGGGAGGTGGTGGCAGCAGCTGCTCCCTCCCAGGAGGGCTGGCTGCCCGTGCCAGCAGCAGATGCCACCCCACAGCCCCCGTGTGCCAGTGCCAGCCCCGCAGCCTGGCCACAGCCACGGACAAAACCTGGGTTTGGGGGAGCTCAGCTCCAGCGGGGCCAAGACAATCCCCAAACCACAGGCACAGGTTAGAGGTGAAAGCAAAGCCAGCCACTGGAACTGGCTGGGGTGACATTTGCCTCTCTAAGGGAAAACACCCTTGCTCTGGGAACCCAGCCAGGCCAATGATTTTCCCATCTCATTTACAACTAGACCAGTTCCGGTTTTGTGCTGTAAAGAGCCTCTGTGCTCAGTGGTGCTACCACAGAGATGAAGCTGCTACTAAACGAGATCATGGTGAATCTCCAGTGCAAGCACCTCCCAGCTCAGAAACAGCAATACCTCTGTAGTTTAAACATGAATTTTACTGGAGAAAGGCAAAGGTGAAGCTTACGGAAATGCCAGAAAATTTCATCACTATGTGGGTGGTGAGGCCCTGGGCACAGGTTACCCAGAGAAGCTGTGGCTGCCCCATCCATGGAAGCATTGGAAAGGTGCCCCTGTCCATGGCAGGGGGGTTGGAACTATGTGATCTTTAAGGTCCCTCCCAACCCAAACCATTCTATGTCTCTGTGATAAGCTCAAGCTGGCAAACCAGCTCCGAGCACTCACCCAGGAGTGCTGGGCTCTCACCCCGCCCTCCCTGCCCAAGGAACCAACCTTCCAGTGGTGAACACCGCAAGGCTGTCCCAGCAGCTGCCCAGGTGATGTCAGGCAGTTTTCCCCCGCACTTTTCCTTCGCTGCTCATGGTTAAAAACATCTGGAGACGACCAGGTGTGACACTCTCTGTGCTGCCGAGCACTCAAGGCCAGTATTCCCCCTTCAAGAGCAGTATGTACCTAGGAATTACTGCACATCCTCTCCAAGGAACCAATCTTCTTAAGCAACTTCATTCTAACCACATTAGAGCTCTGCACTCCTGGAAATCAGCCTGGAGAATTTCAGCTTGGGCATTCCAGGCAGTTACAGCAGCACTGTGCAGCAGGAGGGTTTGGTCCAAACAAGATGCTTTGATGCCACACAGGAGGCCGAGGCAAGAAAAAACAGAAGGGGAAAAAAACCCCAGTTTTGCAGAGAAGCCTTTAATAGATTCAACTAAAGCAGTCAGCTCTTCCATCTTAATCATGTGCTTCATTTATTTCCAGCTCCTTAGAAAGTTAGGCAATGGCCTCAGTCACTCACCTTGATTGCAGCACTTCAGTCCATACTCGGGATACTTGGCAAAGAATGAAGCAAGTGATTCTTGGGAGAGGGCAGAGCACGGACACAACTACACACAGACGAGGTGGGACACAGGATTTTATCCTGCCCAGACAACTTTTAAGTATCACTCTGCTTTCTGGAAACAGAATAAAACCAATTCATATTCAAATGTGGCGGCTACTTTTAGTGCAATTTGTGTGAAATCTGATACTGACATTCTCCACATTCTTTGAATTTGCTTTTCATTAAAATAATAGTAACAATAATAGCAATAATAATGCATCCCAAGACATCCATCGAGCTGCCAAGGTCATTAAGAGGAGCTGTCTCTCTCACAAGTCACTGCAGAACACTAGTCTTGAGTGAAGGAACTGGTAAAAAGCACAGCTCAGCTGTGAATACCCAGACCTGGTGTGAGCCAGCACAAGAGCAGGATTAGGGTTACCTTTCCCAGGCTTTCCCAGCTGATTGCTGACAGCCAAGGAATAGCAGAAGGCCCCACTGGGCACAGGCTGTTCTGGCCACCACCAGCCCCTCTCCAGCCCCAGTCAAACCCCACTGCCAGCCCCTAAGCCTGCACACCAGGAGGAGGTGACCAATCCTTTACATGGATACAGGATGGGAGGCATTTCTTCTACACCAGGAATTTAAGTCTGAGCCTCCTGAACTTTTCCTTATCTCAACTCAACTAAAATTTTGCCCACAACCACCAAAGTCTCCAGCAATGACCCTCTTTTCCCCCCAGCTCTTGTTCTTTGCACCCTTGTCCCCTCTTGCCCACACGGTGCAGAAAGACCCAAACCAGGCAATAATCCATTTGGTTCTTTTATTAGCAGAAGTTAAGAATACAGCAAGTAATAAGATCCCATCTTATATGGAACCATCACCAGAGTCCCCAGCCATCAAAACCCCAGAATGTGCTTCATTGCTTCCAACAGTAAGCAATTGTTAAAAAGAAATATACTGAACAAGGCCACTATTTAATGGGGAAGGAAAGAAGCTGTAGGTCCTAACTATTCTATGGCAATAACCTGCACACAGAGCAAGCAAGCCTCTGACTGCTGAGAGTAAGGCATTCAGGTGCCAACCTGGGAAGAGTTCTCAGCAAAAGCTACAGAAAAGTGCACAGCTAGGTTGTTTTTATTGGAACACACAAACTTCTTGAACGGAGAGACTGACTGGGTTAAGAATAGCAGGTGGAGTACTGTGTTTTTGTAATAGTTCTGTGCTGTGTAGGACCAGGTTACAATCACCCTTCGAGGAGTGAACGTGGGGTGATCCAGGATGGAGACTGCTGCTTCTGCTGGTACTGTTCAGAGGTATCCCAAAGCACCTTCCAGCCAGCTCTGACTGTGATATGTACCAGGCTCGGCTCACACACCAGCACCCTTCCTCCGGGCAGCTCCACAGCCGTGTCTGGGATGCCAGAGCTATCGGCCCTCACATCCAAGGTAATACTGCTCTTTCCTTCATCTAAACACCACAGACCCGGGATCAACTACTGCCAGCCCTGCAGGCGTCCACCGATGGGATCTACTGAGAATGCATCCCTCTCAACTGCAGACTGCTGCAGCACCTCCTTCTGCACTGACCTTGCTCTCAGAGGCTTTACTCCACTCCAGGCCTGAAGCCTTAATACCCCCTCAGCTTTAGGAGGGCATTCTGCTTCTACCTGACTCCATTAGACAAAGTAACTCCTCAAAACACACTGTGACATCCAGGGGATGGGAAGATCTTTGCAATCCATCTCTTTATCTTGAAGGATGAAAACTGAAACTTGAGGGAATCTAAAAAAAAAAAACCCAAAACCCAACAGCAAAAAAAACCCACCCCGCACAACAACCAACCAACCACCCCTTACCTTCCTTCCCTGTGAAACACTGCACGGTGTGAGCTGTTTAACTCATCTGTGAGAGAGGTAATTGCTCTCAATTTCCAGCTAAAGCCTCCAAGCAATACCTGTGCCATAACAAACAGAATGTTCAAGTTTCACCTTACGACTCCAAAGATTCTCCTTCAGTCTGGCCTCTGACTGGGCTCCAAGGCTCAAGCTACATCAATTATACAGGAGAAGGGTATTTGCCTCCCCTTATATAGGAGGTGTGTCTGCTCCACAGCAATCCAGCTGAACTCTCAGGTTTAGGCTTAAGAAATACCAGCAGTCCCATGGCTAAAGCACAGATGGAAAGCAGACCTAAGGACAAAAAAAAAAAAAGGGAAAAAGGCAAAAAAAGGGAACTACACTGGGCTGGTTAGGGATCCATTCCTCCTAAAAAACCCCTCTGCAAACTGCCTTGGCATATGGAGCCTGACACACAGGATGGCAATGCCTGTGCCTGGTAACTGGAGCACACAGCTGCCTTTTTCCAGTCCACCTTAACCCCACCTCTGTTTCCCCTCACATGCTCAGCTCTCTTCTGACAAGTCTATTCCCATCATCCCTCAGACCAAACAAAGCAGGCCTGCAAATGGCAACCATCCTCTCCCTGGGGGCCTCTGGGTGTAGGCAGGCACTGATGGAGTCGGACTGTTTGCCACTTCACGTGCAGTTATCCCACCACGCTCCAGTCCCTAGGACGAGACCCAAACCACCCAACTGTAGGATCCATGATCCCAAACTGCCAACTCCACATGGGCTGGGAAGGCAGCTGTCCCACACACTCGGGCAGGGAGCAGATGCACCTTTCCAGTTCCTGGAGCAAATCTGTTTGCTCACGCTGTGACCCGCATGACACCATGATTAATCCGGCCTTCACAACCCTCGTGTACATGTCCTGAACCTACTCCAGGTGCTGGCCAGGACCCCACGTTGCCCAGGGCATGCTGGCCACCAGGAAAATCTACAGGGCCAACGTGCTTCACTCCTGGGAATTTTACCTGGTCCTCCTGCAGTTGTTTATTTTGTGCAAAATTGAAACAGTGTGTGGTACTTGCATGTTGCATTCTTTACAAAAACCCTTTTCCCCCCACCCATTGTTTAAAACATTTATATAAATTTTATTTAAACAGAAAGTTAGAAATCTTATTTACAATTTGTTTTTCTCCCAAAAGAGCATCTAAAATCAACGCCCAAACCCTCCAAGAGGATATAAATTTAACCTTGACATTTTTTTTTCTTTTTTTTTTAAAAAAAAGGAAACTGCTAAGCTATCCCTCCCCAATTCTACAAATAAATATGGCATTGAACAGAAGCCGATTTGGAAAGGGTCCTCTGTAGCTCAATCTGTAGATCCCAAGAATAAATTAGGTTTTCAGAATTTCCTGGTCTTCAAATTGATTTATTCCATTGCTTGAGGTATAGAATTTATCTTGGTTAGTCAGAATCCCCATGAAGCTCCATGCCTCATCAGTTGAAACTTGGATTCTTCTTAGGTATTCCTTTTGCTAAGCCTGGATGCTTCACCCGCGCCGGCGGCTCTCTTTTGGTTACGACCTTGGCCGAGGGCTGCTCCTACTGCACCCCATCCTCCTCTGTGCAGCCGCCTCCGACCGTGAAGCGGAACTCCTGCAGGTTGGAGACTCCGTGGAAGTGCACGAAAGCGCCAGCCACGACAAACACGTGGAACAGCTGGTGGGAGTGGAACTGCGGGAAGGAAACGCCTCTGGTCAGCCGGGGCGCGCGGCCCCGGGGCCACCCTGCCCCCCAGAGCCCCACGCTTAGCTGAGGTACGCAGCAACACGGAGCAGCGCCGCACACCGCGAGCTGCAGAGCTCTCCAGGCCGTGTGTTACAGCCCACCCCTCTACTGCCTTCAGCAAAGTCATGGAGTTCTCCGCACACACACATCCCCCCTTCCCTTCAGAGTCCTCTGAACCAGCTGGCCAACCAAAACCATTGCTACAGAAGTGCTGCAACTCCTCTTCGCAAAGGGACAAGGATCATTTCAGAACCCTAGGCAAAAGGCTTAAGCAGGACACTTAAAATTAGTTCCTCCACAAGACACTGGTGGTTTATGGATTAAAAGGGTCCTCTCATACAAGTAGCAGGTACAAACTCTGCTCTGGTCACAGGCATTAAGCTTTACCAAGTGGATTTTGCATGCTGGTGTTTTATTTCTCTACTGCCGAGAAACAGAACAGAAAAAAGTGGTGTTATATTAAAACCTATAAACAACTGGATGTTCTGAATGAATGCCCAGGATGTCACTGATTGGAGCAGAGCAAAATGAAAACCATGAGGGAGCTACATGACGAAGCATGCCCTTGTCTGAAGGAAGCCACACCAGTATGGATAATGCTCCTGAAATATTCCTACAAATGTGTATTTGCAGGCTTCATGGGAAGCTTGGAAAAGAGTTGGTGGTACACCAGTGCTTTTGGAGCTTAGCTCACTATAGTAACAATGCTTTGGCCACTTAAACAAACCAAGCAAACTGGTGCTGTGCAAAAGCCAAACAACCCAGGCCTCGTTCTCACTTCTATTCTTTAGGGGTCTTAAACTATCCTAAGTGCAAGTACAGTGGCCTTCCAAAGGTCCACTTCCCCTCATCTCTACTCATGCTCCACCTAACTCCTTTCCTTACATCCTCCTCAGGTATTTCTCCTCCAGCCTTCATGATTCTTTCCCTCATACCAAGCTTCCCCCACCCACTCACTTGCTCACCCTACTTTCCCTTCTTCTGGGCCAGGGATCCCCCCAAAGCCTACCATCTCTGCCCAGCATTTTCACTGGCTATACAAGATGAGGATCCAGACACGGGGAAGGGTCCCAGAAAACACACATCAGTGTGTTTCATTATCAGTGAAATAACCATGTACTGCTCTGCACAGAAGCAAGGTAAAGATGTGTCTTTGTAGGAGCCTCAACACACACACAAAAAAATGTTTGCAGAGTTCCTTGCCCACCTGCTAAAGCTATCCAGAAATGTGCTGAGGTGAATCTGCACACCAGCAGTTACCTCAGACCAGCCAGGCTGTGACCACTTGGGAAGAGAGGCACCAGCTAAGCCGGGCTCAGAGAGCCCAGAGTCTGGCCCCTGAAGACCTATTGCTTCTGGTGCAGCGGTTTGATACTTGCAATGAGAAAACATTGACACAACATCCTTCAGGCTCAGGGGAACCAGCTTTCAAATTGGTCTCCTCACCCAGTCACTCAGTAGACTCACCCAGATGTCACACTTGCCAGGGAAGAATCTCTCCGGGATGCGGGCAGCATATAGTGCAGCACCAGTGATGTACAGGCATGCCATGAGTGCCAGCCAGCCTATCTGCCCCATTGTGGCTGCTTTCAGGAGCCCCTCAGAGATGACAAAGTGCAGAGTGGGAATTACCCCACTAAGACCCAGACCTAGAAATACTCCTGGGAGGTAAAGAAAATGCGGGAGAGTCAGGTTTGAACACAGTGGCGGTAAAGGGAGACAATGAAAACACAAAAGCTACGGAAGGAAAACTCAGGATTTGCCAAAGCAGCAGAGACATGACAGCTCTTGAAGCTGGAGGTCCCCAGAAGAGATTTATTGGAAAGAAAGCTAAAGAATGCACAAACTTCCTTCATATGCCAGAAGCTACTCAGTTATGTGTTCCAGCAGATAGCTGGAATATTTCATTTACTGACTGTGCCTGCCAGCCCCAGTGTACGTGAGGCCAGTTCCTGGTCTTGGCCTGTAGAGGGAACTGAGACCACACAGACCGTGCCTCACTTCAGCACAGCCGAGACAAGGAGACACAACAAAGAGATTATCATATCTGCACAAGCAGTCCTAGGAAACAGAAAAGCAGCATCTGTGCTCATCTGGTTTGCTATATAAGAGAACACTGCTTGTTTGTTTAGATTTTAGCAGCAAGGACAGAAAACTTGTAAAAAAAAGTGGGCATGGGGGGAATATTCATGTCCCATACAGAGATTTTAAGTTTGGAAAGCTGAACACTCTGAAGGTACCCATAACTTGTCCAGGAAATCTAGATTTACTCTAGACAGCATGTGCAGGTTAAGAAACAAGAAATATTACTATTCAACCCAGCTGCGTGCACATTCCATAGCTGCCCCCTAAAGCTCTCTTTTTTCCTACTTCAAAATGTGAAACCAAATCTGGTTTTGTTCTTTTGATGATGTGAAAGGAAAAACATCTTAACTCTGTGTTTTATCGAGGCAAATCATTCAGATCAACTCAATCATTCAACGATTTGCTAGTGTCTGAGTCTAGGGTTACAAAAAAAGCACAAGCACTGCAAGTACACATACACACACACCAAGCAGTCAGTCATTTTTGAGACAGCAAAGTTGCTGGATGCAGCTAGAAATTCTTTGCACCACCTTTCCTACTGCATGTGTTACTGTCCATTTCAGGAATGCACTTCCAGGACTTGCACCAGCCCTTCTCTGTGCATCCAGCTGGGTACAATAAATGCTGAAAGAAAACCCATCAAGCTCCCAATCCAAGAATATTAGGTCTATAAAACTGAGCTCTCTTAAGTCTTCCCAAGGTGGTTTTTCCAAGTGGCAAGTAGGAAGCAGGAAAGGCAGTCAAGAAGCAAAACAGTTAACTTCAGGTCTTACCTGCCCTTACACCCCGGTATTCAGGGGTGGCAAACATGTCCCATTGTGAGACAATTATGGCTGCAATGCCCAGGACACAAATCACAATCAAGTAGATGAAGCAAGGCTGAGGGTTGCAATAGAAGGAGTAGTACAGCCACGGTACAAAGCTGCCCATTATGAGGAGTGCAATGCCAGAATAATCCAGCCTAGAAGGAAACAAAAATCAGTGGCATAAGAAATGCGAACCTCTGCAAGTCCTCACACCCACACACTCTTCTTTAGTGGACCAACCGTCCACTTCTCACTGCAGCTGAATTGCTCTCACTACTGCAGCTTAGGTCCTGATGGCAACTCTTCCACCTGCAGTAATGGATTCCCTTGACACACAGCCAGTAAAGCCAGTTTTGAGACAGTCATCAGCAATGCCTTCAGCAGCCTTTAGGCCAAAGCTTTCTGAGGAAAGCTCACATTTTAGTTTCAGATGAGGAAAAAAGCAGCGCAAGAGCCCTCTAAAGACAGGGCACACAGTATGTTCTGAGAACACAGCCAAGGCAAGCACTTCAGTATCTGACAAGTGTGAGTTAGTTGGGCATCAGCTTCAGTGACCACAGTGGAATAATGTTGCAATTTTTCAACCGCGCTGGTTTTTCGTACACAAGTGTGAAAAAGGAAATCCAGAACCACTGCTTTTTACCGCACCCTGACAAAATATTCCTGCAAAAGTTGATGGAGGTAGTTTTTCGGTAGGGGATTTTAATTGCTGGGCTACTTCAGAGGTGGTCTTGCAGATTACAGAATCCTAGGTTGCGCAGTCTTAGGAAATATGAGATACTCAGCCGCCAGCCAAAAAAGAACGTGCAGTAAAACCAAAAGACCAAGACATCTTGATACACACTGTGGAACTGTCTTACGTAAGTTTAAGGCTCAAAGTTAGTCAGAACAGCTGAAATGACAAGAAGTAACGGTTGCACTAAAAATTCAAAGTCCTGCAGCTAAGCTCAAGGCGTATTACTTACAGCAGCAAGATGCAAGCACACGCCTGCCAAACAGCAGAAAATGATGGACTTTTAAGACTCAAACGACAGCACAAAAACTCATGCTGAAACAAACTATAATTAGAAGAAGCTGCATTAAATCTCTGCTCAACTCTGTTCCAAAGTACATGCAGTCATGAAATGAACAACTCCCACACTGGGGCTCCAGGCACAAATCCCAGCCCTGTTTTCCCACCTGTTTCCTATTTGGCCTACCCTGTTCTCTAGGCACTTACTTGGAGAAGAGCCGGGAAACACCTTCTGAGTGGCAATAAACTGTGTGGAAGAGCCATGAGAAGGAGAGGCAGAGTATGGCTCCCAAGAAGAACAATCCAACGACCACTTTCTCCTGCACAGGTGCTACGAAGGACATGTTTGGCCGGAACATGTAGAAGATTCCCAGACAAAGGAAGAACACACATCCTGAAAAACAGCAAGGCAGAGAGGTGTCAAGTTCACGCATACAGAAAGCTTTTCTTTCTAAAAGCATCACCACTTCCCTTCAAGGCTCTCACAAGTTGCAACTACTCAGAGAAGCTGCAACTTAAGCATGTTCCTGTGGCAAGAAATGGGATCCCAATCAACACCCAAACACTTGGGAAAAGAAGGATCTACCAGTAATTTATTAATGATTAGGAAATGTTTAATGCATTTGTTTGTACAGTATGCCATAATTAAGGAAGTCCCATCCAACTCTGATGGGATAAAATTAGGAGGGATACCAAGCTGCTAATTTAACAGGTCACTAGTGGAACAATAACACTGACAACCCCACAGCTCTTTCTATCTTGCTCTCTTTTCCTTGAGAGCTGTGAAACCACTGGATTAGATTTAGCATTAGGTTAAAGCAAGCTGAGAATACCTAGGAGATGTGTCCAGATGTTGCCAGTCTCTGTGTGTATTCTGAAGATGCTCTTGAAACAAGCCCGGAAGGAAGGCATGGGTGGTCTGTGTCCATGCAGCAGGTAGTCATTGTCCTTTAGCCAGTCAGGCAGAACATCGTGGGGAATGACTCTCCATCGGCCCTCCCACACCTAGGGGTCAAAAGATTTCGGTGAAATGCAGGGAATGGAGTTCCATCAGTGCACTGAAATAGTCAGAAAACCCATACGAGTAGAAGTGCTGGAGTTAACCTCTGAGTGCAGTAAACAAGAGAGAGTTGATGGGACATCTCTGGGGAAAAGGCTTTACACTTGAAATACAAAGCTAAAGTCACTGTTCCCTGTTCAGGACTGTCTCATTATGAACTGCACCATCAGAGAAAGGAATACTTCAGCATTTCACTGGACAGGAAGGCTACTGAGCTTTTTTACTGCTAATGAAGTGAGAACATTTAACTCACTTCCATGTTCTGTTATTTTACAGGTATTCTGTTCCATTTAATTGAAGAAGCCTACCCCTAGTTCTCACCAATAAATAAATAAGCCTGTTCCTCCACCACAAGCCAACCTGTCTATCTGCTAGCACTTGGGGCAGGCTAGCAAAAGAAGCTACCCATCAGCATTAACAGGGGCCAGAAACATGTGAAAGGGAGAGAGCCCAGCAAGAAGAGTCCAACCCCTTATTCAGGTTGGCTAAAGAATGCTCCCAGGCTCACAAAACAAATGGTGACAGAGCAGTTAAGGAAACAGACTCGGGTGACTCTCAATTCCACAGGATTTCTTCTTGAAAGGGAGAGAGGGGTTTGTGCACAGAGCTATTCTTGCAGCTGGCTCCACAGGAAATAAGTGTGCACAGATGTTCCCAGCACTGCTTCAGTAACACAAGACACATGGAGGCTTCAGTCTGGCAGCACTGCCAAGGACAGGGGTGGCAGGAACTGCTTTATGTACCGGGGGTGTTTCTGCAGGGTTCCTTGGATCTGCCGGCTGGCTAGAGTTACAGGAGCAAGGCTGAAGGTTCCTGAAACACTAAGTTTAAAAAGCTACATTCTTATTTCAGTTTCAACAACCAGAGCCCAGAGTTTTTAAATCAATTCTCCACACTCGTGCATGGAAGCAAAACAAAGCCATTCAGAATAACCAGCCCAGTTAGAGACTGGGTTCTTGAATACATTAAACAAGAAAAATGGTTTAGTTCATGAACAAAAAATGTGAATTGAGCTAGAAACAGAAGCAGGGAATTCATTTTACACAATCCACCCTACAAAACATTTTAAAAGAGGCAAAGATGCATAATAAAAAAAAATAACCAACAACAACAACAACAAAAAACCAAACCACCCCACAGAAAAACCCCAAAAAACAAAACAAACAAAAAAAACCCCACAAAAAACCCAAACAACCAAAAAACAAAAAAAACAAAACCAAAACAACCCGTACACAAAAGACCACCAAGTAACTAGGGTCCCTCTGTAGAACATCAAACATAGTTCATAAACCCAGCAGGAACCAGTGTATAAAGGGGCAGCATTCCTTTCAGCAAGAAAGGAAGGCCAGAGACTGACACAGCCCAGTGGCTCTAAAAAGTAGCAAAAATTGAGCCAAGGTCAACAATTGCAAAATCTACAATGGATTTACTTACGTATGGTTTCAATACAGCATTGTTTTCAAGTCAGGGACAAAGCTTACTCTACAATAGATGCAAATGGTGCTGGAAAAGCAAAATATTTGCAAATCGGAAGAAATCTGGACAAATGACCTTGTAAATCAAAGTGCCTCAAACCAGAAGGCTTTCACTCTGCTTTGCCCTCACAGGTGTTTCTCAAGGGACACACCTGAGTTGCACGATCAGCTTTGGAGTCTCAGCTGTAAATCCCTATTGTTCCAGGCTCTACAGTTTAATCCTGTATGACAGACAGATGCTGAGGAAGTGTGGTGTTGCTAGTTAGAACACGAGATGCCCATTTGGGGACAGTGAGAACCTCCTCTCCCTCACATTAGCAGTGCAGTTGCTCCAATGGAGGGAGCTGCTGCTCACTGGAGCTTCCTAAACCAGGAAATTACTTCAGCAGTTTCCATGTGCCCTTACCTTACACACAAACTCTTCCATTCTCTCCATAGCATGGTGGGCTTGCAGAAGAGGTGACATACCCATAAAGCCTTCATCTTCTTGAGGTGGCTCATCATTGTGTTTATTATCCTCAGAACACTGGAGGGAAAAAAAGCAGAGAAAATGCTTTGTGGAAGGATGAACAGAGAAAGGTGATGCTGTTTTCCATACAAAACTATGATTTGAGGTCTTGGCAAATAAAGAAGTCTTTCCTTGTATGGCACTGAGAAAAGAATTCAGAAGAACAAGCAAAACAATGATTACATTCTCAGGTATCTGAGAACAACTCACATGTCTAATCCATTGTGCATGTGTTTCCAGCAGGTTTGGGAGCAAGCAGTGCTCCTCTAAGTCACGCTTCATTAAATCCCAGATATGGAGTCTGAGGCTTGCAGCCTACCCACCTCCAGGGAAGGATTACTCCCTTTTATTTTATGTTTCAGTGTCACTGTGCTGGTGTTAATGCCTCTATAATGTATCTGGTGTTTTAGGGTAATAAAAGGTAAGTCAAGGAGAGGAATCCATTTACCTAGTTAGAAAAGTTTCGCCTCAATTTTCAGTCCAAATCTGAAAATCTATTCTGTTTAACTGACACTTCTGTTCAGCCTGTATCCGGTACTGGAATTTACTCATTTGTTTGATTTTTCAAGGTATTTCAGAAACTACTATGAAACTTCTGCCAGTTAGGCAAAGGCAAGTTATCAAAGAAAAGCAGTAACAGTGATCAGAGTTTTAAGCAAAGTTCAAATAAAGAGAAACATCCATCTCCTCAGGGCGTACCAAGAGAATCATGAAAAGGAAAACTAAAATACTCTGCTGAGCTGGGATATCAGGCTGCTACACATCATCAGTAACTTCACAGGAACAAAGTTTGGTAGTTTTCTGCTCTATCATGACTTATCACATCAACTGCATATTATGATACACTCTGCCTTCCCATGTAGGAGAGAAGCAGGGGGCCATGGAAGTTCTACATTCCTGTTTGCTTCCTGCAATGCTCATGGCCCATCAGAGACTCCTTCAACACTTCAGCTTCCAAGGTAAACAAATTGGAGGAAGCTAGGAAAGAGAGAAGGAGCTTTTTGCACCCTTCAGACGTAATGCAGAGAGCTGCCACGCATGCCATGACCAAGCCAAGAAAGCTCCACAGGCAGCAGAGAGGGAGACTGCCCTCCTCCAGATTTCCCAGAACACTTTTCCCCCTCCTACTCCCACATCAAGGTTAACAACTTTAAAATCAAGACGATGTATCAATAACACCATCTAAAGTGACTGAGAATATAGTACATACCCTCACTTACTTTATCTACAAATTATTATCAGTAATGTTGAGGTTCATGCCCTGAACCTTCAAGTCAGGGATGGGAGCTGGCTGTGCATTTGTCCCACACTACAGCTCTCTCTTCAGTGTCAAGCCTTATTAACTATTTCTGCCAAGTGAACTCAATAAGCTGCTTAACATTTTCATTTTTGAATAAATAAAAGGAGACTTCTTCCAGCCTACAGTGAGCTATCCAGAGTCTTCAGTATTTTTTGGGGTTCTGATAGAGAAATGACATGGTAATAACTGCTTTTGTACCCAAGGCTTGCAGTAGTCACTGAAGCTTCATCTTTCAAAGAGTTTCCATCAAACAGTTCTTGACCCAATTTTGCTCACCCAGAATGTCGTTTCTGGTACCTAATACACAGTATACATCCTTCAAGTTTTAGTATGACCTCACATTTGTCCACACTAGGAAAACTTGATTGCATAAACAAATCTTTGTGGATAACCCATGTCCTTTGTACTGTCTACTCACCCTCATTTATCATGCCAGTGGACAACCCCTCTGAACAATATCTCATATTTTACAGCCATGATTGATATACTGACCAGCTCTAAGCAGATTCTCCAGCAGAATAAGACAGTATTAAATACACTCTGCCTAGGTTATCCCACTAGCTCTATTCAGAAAGGCACCAGGCAACAGCAAAATGCAAACAGGTTTAATATCCTTCTAAAATAGGCACAGTTCCTGTTAGGCACAGGAATTCTTAAAAAATTTGGTTTCATTCTGACTCAACAACATTCACTGACATTATTTCCCACACTGTCAATTTTACTGGCTTTTTCTACTAATGGAGCTCTCTAGGATTCTCAGTTTTCAGTATAATAAATAATTAACTCAAGGTCATAGAAACACAGAATGGTTTGGGTTAGAAGGCAGCTTTAAAGATCAACTAGTCTAAGTTCCCTGCCACGGAGGTCTGGACAAGATGCTCATGGCAGTTTGCACAAGTTAGAAACCACAGAAACCTTTGGTTTCCAGGAGCCTGCCTTATGGAAAAGCAAGGCTGGCATTGAAGTTCCAGTGCATTTGACAGAAGAAGCACTGCTATGCCTTTCAGCTACCCTAGAATTCCCTCCCCCAGCAGCACACAATAACCAAATGGGGTGAACGAGTCAGTAATCCTCAACTTACACAACTGGGTGGACTGAAGGGGAAAAGGTCCCTTACGGAATCAAAGCCTGTATTCACTGCAGTCTGCCCAGTGACTCAAAGCCAAAAAATGTTCATTTCCCCCTCTGCACATACTCCCATTTCTAGAATGATGGGAAGGCTTAAATTTGAACAGACTGTAAAGCTTGAAGAGCACAGCTATTTCTGAACTAGTCCAAAATCCTTGCATTTTGGCCATGTGCCTACAAACAAATCATTACTGAGCTTCTTTCGGTGATAAAAGGAATTCATATCATATACACAGTCCAGATTACTGCCAAAAAATGGAATTGATTTTACTATCTCCTTCCTGCCATTAAACTGAAAAATTAGCATTCAAGGGAAAAAAACCTAAAGCTCAGCTTCTTAGTCCTTTTCTTGCTAAGGAGGCAAAATGAGGCCTATTCTGAACATCCATCCTCCCTTGACTCCCTCCTGTCTCATTGGGAAGAACAGTGAACTGTGTCTGTTGGAAGCCAGAAATCTACTGGACTGAACACCAGTCTTCACTTGGAAATCTGAAGGAGTCTACTGACCTTCAGCTCTTCAGACAATGACTGAAAGGAAAAAAACCCACTCTTCTGCTCAGAAGGCATTTTGTAACATTCCCACTGTGACAAGTTCCTTCATATCTTAGGACTCACATACTTTCTCCTCTTTGGCTGATTGTATCAGAAATTCAAGACTAATTCTAGACCATAACAACACAAGCAAGCTCATCCTTTTAGGACCCGTTTTCAACTATTTTTAACTCCTGCCCACAGAATCCCATTTTTAAATGAAAAACATATTGGGTAAATAATATCACTTGCTTAAGACCAAGAAAGAAGTGAGAGCCCAGAAGAAAACTCTGATACTCCCACTTTTCATGAGCTATGGTATATCCTGAATTAAGGGCTTCAAGAATAACTTTTGCCTTTTTTAGTTTCTAGACCATAGGCCAAAGGGATTTTCACTCGGCTGATGTTTCAGATGTTCTTTTACATCATCTAATTTACTCAACTTCTTTTAAAGCATCTCAGGTCTGACAAAATAATTCTGTGAAGTCTTCGGAGCATTTTAGAGTACCTTTAAATAACCCCCCTTGTTTGTAACAAGCAAACTTGTTACAATCACCAGCTGTCACTCTTCTGCTGCACACATGCAGCAATGCCTACAATCAGCCTTCCACATTAATCAGAAATCCTGGCTTCTGGAGACTTACACTCCAAAAGGTCTGGACACTTAATTCTATAGAAATGCCAAGCAATCGTTCCAATTTTAATCCTAACCCCTTTGCAAATTCCCAGAGCGTTAAAGCTACCAAAAACCAGTACAGGTACCTAAGGAGATGGAAATTATCCAACAGATGTATAAACACAATGTGAGTTGAGTAACGGTCCCAGAGAATAAAACAAATCTGAAGGACAAGTGAATATATCCAGAGGAACCAGCTTTACTGGTTTATCCATAGTCACTTTATTTTGTCAAGTGTTACAGTTTCTTTTGTATTAACAGTGACAGACAAGAATGGTAAAGAAAAAGGTAAAAATCAGACTTAATTATGTCACTTTTTTAAGAGAACCAGGCAACAAACTTCGAAGGACAGATCATCATCTAAACAATAATTTCGGAGCATGTTTTGGTAGGGATCAAAGAGGTTTAATACCAAACCCAAGACTTAAGAGCACCGAAGCAAACAAAGAGCAAGAAACCCAAGAGCTCAGTTGCACAGTGCCGATCATTAAATAAGTTTAACAGTAAAATCTCTTTTATAGCAACAGCACAAAAGGTAAAAAAAAGCTTACATTTAGTACAAGAATTTCTCATCTGAATGCAGTCCAAAAATGTCAGATCACATAGCCAAAGATCCCGCTACAGAGAAAAGTGCAGTAAAACCTGCTCTAGTAAGTGCAACATACTCCTCTTGTCTACTACACCAGCTTATCCTTCTCACACAGACTAACAGTTTCTATCCTATCACTCTCAAATCTGTTTAATAATGTCCTTACTACAGAAAAGCCTGTCAGAAGTCAAGTCATAACTGCAGAAAAAGATTCCAGAGACACTTTTCCCGCTTTTGACAAAGTTATGTTCAATGGACCTCAAGCAGTATTTTCTTGAGGTCTGTAGTTTCTCCATGTCAGTTTGGAGATTTCTAGAAAGTTTCAGAGTTTGCACATGACTGCTGCTTGCACAGGTGACAAGCAAGTTCTGGTTCATCACTTCAGAAAGTGCCATCAAAGTTGTTGATTTGAGTGTGCAAACTAAAACATAAATGAAATCTGAATGGAGCCACCTTTTACTCTAAAAAATGGTCATCTCCTCCCTCACCCCCATGTGACCAATGCCCATCCTGTCCCCCAGCAGAGAGCAGCAGCTCCCAGCTGGCTCTCCTCAGTTCATATACTGGGCTCGATGCTATGGATATCCCTCTGGCCAGTTCAAGTAAGCTGCCCTGGCCACGCTCCCTGCCAGCTTCTGGTGCCTCTCCTCCCTGGCAGAGCTGGGACACTGAAAACCTCTTGACTCAGGGTAAGCACTGCTTAGCAACAACTAAAACATCAGGGTGTTACCAGTGCTATTCTCATCCTAAATCCAAACCACAGAACTGTACCAGCTACTAGGGAGAAAATTAGCTATCCCAGTCGAAACCAGAACAACTACTAACTGCAATATAACTCTCCTAAACCCCAGAAAGGGCACAAGTCTTCTGTATCAGGGTTTCTTTTCAGACAGAGCCATTACTCAGTTACCCAGGAGCCTAACTGACCATGCACATACCTATGTAGTATTAAGCTTTGGAGTTAATGAACTCCCATGTCTCAAAGTTCAACTGTTTGTGATGCCAAGTCACCACCAAGATGTCACCAGTGCCCTAAACCTACCATCTCATGGATTTTCAAAGCATGATGGAGTCTGAATCTATTCTGATATTCTTGCTTCCCTCGACTGCTGACAAGACACTCCCCACTCTCTTCTTGATCTGTGCCCTGACAGAACCTTGTGCCTTGGTAGGAACACAGGTAAGGTAGCTCAGAAAAACCACATGTCTTGATTAACACTGAGTCATGGCATATTATATGACATGGTACTTATACATTATTTTCTTCCTAAAACTCAAGTTACAAAACATATGTTGCTGCATTTACAACACCACTGTTATCCCCCACATTAAACTGAAGTCACAAAGTCTAGACATGACTCTTGAGTTTTTGCTCTTGTTTATCTTGATCTCATCAGATGAATGATTAATAGTGTTTAACATGACATTTGAGTCATTTTATGTTCCTTGGGGCAGCGTGCCAGATTCAGTAACTCGAGAGCATTCAGCATAATGGCTGAGATACGTTCAAGGCTATAATATAAAAAGTTATTTTTCTAATTGCAGCTCTGTAACATCCTTTTCAGCTGGCCAGATTGCTTTTTTTCAGCAGCAACTCCTCTGTGCCCATTCTGTCAACTGACCTTTTATCAACCAGCCTTTCGTAAGGGGGAAGCAGCAGTAAGTGCTGCCATGCCATTTCTCCTAGAAGCCTGTTGCACATTTTTCAGAATTTCATCAACTTATATTCTTTGGGTTGCAACTGGAACTGAACAGCACCATGAAACTCTTCCTGACTTCCCCTAACTTCTGCACACACCAAGTGATTTTAAAATAACAGCTTTATCCCTTAGAATTCACATTCTCCCTGACAAGCTTGTAAACACAGCCACACCACAGTTTCCAAAAGGCTGAGTACATCCACCCTCTAAGCAGGGTGTGCAAAGCTGCGTTGGCTATTACTGGACCAAAAAAAGTCTTTCATTAGCACAGTGCCAAAAACCCTTTAGGCCTGTTGGTCAAAAGGTCAAGTACTTGGGGGTTCCTGGCGCTTAGTGTTTTTCCTTTGTTGGTCACCTTCCTGTAAAAGATACAGTCCATTTAATATAGCACTTGAAAACAGCTTTACACAACTGGTCATGGGTGACTGCTTGCTGGCACTCATTAAAAACCAGCACTAACATTCAAAACTTGTTTAGCAAATAGTCCTAGGACAAAGTCACATTTTGGTTTCAGCAGCCTTGCTAGAACACTCTGATTAGAATTAGCTCCCTTCTTAAATATCTTCAGATGAAAAGGGTCTTGAATCTCAGAGCAGCAGCAGCTATTGATTGTCTGTTGATGCCGAGTATTTGCTGAGGGCCCAAGGCCTCCATGCCCACATGAGCTCAGCACTACAGTTTGGGAGAGAGTCTGTAAAAATCACTTCTACTGCACAAGAGTCTCACGTGCCTTTTTCTGCTCCTCTGCCATTGTTAATCCTGAGAGCAGAAAAAGAAAACAAGCATGCTGGGCTTATGGAAAAAGAAATGCTCTGTTACAAAAATAAACAAAGAGAGATTGAAAGTGAACTACTGAACTTAACAGCAGAGTCAATCAATCTGAAACAGTTGGAGGAAGATGCAAGTTAACCCACCAGCACAACACTATGTTTTTCTCTTCTATCACTGCAAAAGGCCGACACATCCCCCCGCTGCTGCCCAAATCAGGCAGATATGATCTCCAGGAGAAAAAAGGCAAAACCCATGGAATCTAACCCCTGTCCAGGGAAACTGTTGTGCCAGTGAATTATAAACAAAACTCCTCCCTCCCTCTCCTAGTTTCAACACACAGCACAGCAAGCAATGGTTACAAAACCTGCTGGCAGGCAGCGAGCTCCGAGCAGCACCACTTCCCCTCCCAAAGCACCCAACAGTGATAGGACACGGCTGAATCCAGCTGCAGCTCAACAGCCACCACCTAGGACAAATTCCTTGGTAATTCAGTGAGAGTTTTCTGGGAGACAGAGCAGACACGGAGACATGGACATTTCCTACATGTTACCAGCCTTCTGGGCACTGCCTCTGCATGGTTGACTGGGTCACCAGTTTACCTTTTCTGCAGGTTTTCAAGCTCTGACAGTCTGTTCATAACCCAGGCACATCAACTGCCAGCAAGGGAGGCATCAGCACCTGACCAGCTCAGGCCAGTGGAGCCTGGAAACCATCTCCATAAACATGTCACACTGACTTCATACTGTCTAAGTGGGAATACTTGGAGATATTCTGCTCTGTGTAACCAAAAATGCTTTGCTGTACAAAAAAAATTTACTATATTCAAGCACTCACTTCAGTGCCGAGCAGTCTGAGTAAAATTCACATTACTTCCAGCACTTAGAACAGCAAGTGAAGGAGAAATGCAGATGTTAAGATCTTTTGATCTGAAGCAAAATGCCAACTCGCATGCTTTCAAAGAAAGAACATTTCTTCCCAAGAGTTGCAAAAATGGAGGAAAGGAAGAGGTAATAAAAAAATCTGCAGAACAACAGCATTTGAACACAATCAGCTTTAAAACAAAAGGAAATGTGCTTTGGTGGTACCTCAAACTCGATTTTGCCAGGCCTCTTCCATTCACAGTACCAACAAAACCTGCAATGCAATGGAGGAAGACGGCAAATACAGAAGCAAATGCCAAGTTTTCAATCATAACCCCAAAGAACCAATAGAGAAATGCCAGACTGAAAAGAAAGCTAAATGGTTTGAAACTTGCAACTACAAAGGATGAAATTTCATACAATCAGAATTAACAAACACTAGCTCCAGAAAGGCTATTCTTAAGACTCAAATGTCTCCCTTTGACCTTCAAGACTTCACCTCAGTCTTTTTCACTCAGCTGGCATGCACCAGAAAGTCGAGTTGACAATTCCATTTATTTACGTGCACCCTTCTGCAATACCAAGAAGTCTGTCTGTAGTCTGCTTTTGTAGATAATACGTCAACACTTCTGTACCAGGAAAGGCTTTGAGTAAGTTCTATGATTCAAGTTAAAAGCCTCGAGTCATTTGCTCACCCTCAATTACTCTAGAAATTCTCTTTTGTACCTGAAATTCTGTTACATCCTTCTGCCTTCCTCTTCCAAGTCACTTTGGTATCTATGCTCTAGAGAAATTCATGTAGGTACATGGAGATATCACGAAATTTGTCAGAGGTCAATGAAGTTCTCCTTTCAAAGCCCATACTCCCCGAGAAGCAATCCAGGGAGTATTCACCCCAATTTCTTCTGCCCATTCAGATGACTTGAGGGCTACAAAAACCTCCTCCCAGAACCTTACTGCAGGTTCCCAAACACTTCAAAGCAACAGGTCTCCACTTTATGGGCACATTTTGGTGCCACACAGGACAACTGCACAACGCAGCTCGACTGCATGGAAGATGAAAGGAATCATCATCTAAGCATGGAAAACCCGATGATTGAAACAGAGGGAAAGAAAACGGTTCTTTTGTTTACCTCCTGTCACTGACAGGTTTAAGTACAAAAGGAAAGAGTCAAGCACAGGGTTTGGGGCTGCATAAAGAGCCCATTGATCACACTGTAAGAAGTCACATGCATTTGATTGTGGCAGCTTAACAAAGTCACAGTAGGAGAGATTTCTTCAGGAACTATCACTGCTGGAATTACAAAGGCAGTTAAGACACAGCAACTCTGGGACAGGAGAAAGGATGCTGTCCCAAAGGCAAGGCAATCCAGGATGCTACAGGAGGGAAGCACCTGCTGAAAAATGCCTTATCAGCACACAGCGTAAACCAGAAAAAGGAAAAAAGGTTTAAACTGCTGAAGGAATGAGAAGAATTATGCAGCTTGCTTGATCCCTTTCTCATCACCAAATGCTTAACATGCAGACAAATGGTTCCTATCTCTCCAAGTCACAGAAGGCTCACCACTCACCTGCCACTACACTAATTTCATGTTTAAAGATAGCAAGATGTGTATCTAGCCTTGAAACTGGTACTTGGAAGAGAGGATCATCTATGGACATATTTGCACTCTAGGAGAAAACAGAGAGATATGGAATAAAATACAGACTGAGAGGTTCGGGTAAAAAGGATATTGATGTTATATGATTTGTATCTTCTCATAGGAATCATTACATAGTTGGCAGATTACCAGCACTGGCAGAAGGATGCAGCTGTGTTATTATTATTTTGAATATGCATGTTCAATATGGCCAGTAATTCTTTGCTACATGTATCTACTGAATGCCACAATTTACAGAAAGTAGGATCTTTAGTTTTTAGTTCACAGCTATGCAACCTCTGCAGTAGGTTACTGGTGCCAGGGACAAAAGCCTCAGAAAAAAAAAACTTTTAGGAGTAAATCTTATTTCTTAGTATCATCTCCATCTTCTTTCCCAAGAAAATGCTTTATTACTTATGAGGACCAATATTTTGGCCCATCAAAATTAGAAGTACACAGTATACAATGCAAGCTGTGAGGAAGATGGAAAATAATTCCGAACAACATAATGACATGCTTCCGTGCTTTCCTTCTTAGAAAAGACTACTAAAATAATTCATCAAAATCAACTACTACCTCTTAAGAGTTCAGACTGCTTACTTCTACAACTGGAGCAGGAAATGGATCTACAACTAGGGAAAGGTATCTTTTACAGGAGAGTTTGGAGAAGATTTTTATAGAAGTAAAGAGCTGCAATGATATAAGCAGGGTAATAAGAAGCAATGGGAAAATAAACAAATGCAATATTATAACAGGATAAAAACAGACATATTTTTACACCAATACCTCAAGTCTTAGGCCCAGTACTTTTTAGAACACATATTTATTATGATAAAAGCTTTTCCCAAGTAGAAGCATTTAACAGTATATTAAATTATGATGGTGGTTCTACCATCAAGATACTAAACAGCTCTCATCCACTTTCCTCCTCCAACAAAGAATTGTTACCATCAGCTCCATCATGGCTGCATTTAGCACTAAACACTGATGTAGAGGGCACTACTTGGGACCTTTTATAAGGCTATGTTTAGCTTGAGTGCCTGAGCACTATTGCCATTTAGCCAAGAACAGTATCCTTACATTACTTTTATCTAAATATGAACCTCTTCCAGACCAGAGGAGAATCAGGCTTTTGAACTTAGAAGTCATCCTAATGAACTAACATGTCTCTCTGCTGAGACAGCTGCACAGAGCCAGAATGCACAGCAGAGCAGAAGAGTGAATCCTAGCTGACATTTGAGCAGCAGCTGTGCTGAGGCTTACACAAGGCAGAGGAAGATGTATAGCATCATGTTTTTTCCAGATTATTTGGAACGCTGCTAAATATCACATAATAAAGGCCATTTGGCAAGCCAATATTGGTACTTTTGACAGCAAAGTGTTTTGGGATGATCCATTAGAAGCATCAATTATTCAGGCTTTTAAGACAAAAAACAATTTAAAGACATCATACTAACAAACCCAAGAAATCACAGAGGACAGGAATAAAAGGGTGAAAAAAAATGCAAAAAAGCAGGAGGCCATCCATGGCAGAGAAAGTGATACAGATTAATACAGATCAGCAAGGCCCAAATGGCAAAAAACAAATTTCTGTGGCAGCACTTTAGAAGACCAGGAAACAGACATCAAACACGAGAAAGCCAAACACTTGTAGTGAGCCAAAACAAAAAAAAACCCCACAAACTTTTGTTGTATGGATGAAAGCAAAAAACCAAAAAGACAACATGTGCTAAGAACGCCTGAAAGAGAGAATGAAAGTATTTCAAGCATTTCATTTCCAAAATATTAGAATTAAACACTGATTCATTCATCCAGATAATTTCTGTTTAGCTAAGCAAATGTACAGAAAGAATTAAAGCACATCATCAATTATGGACTTTTACCTTGGGTATTCCATCCACAGGCAACAGGTAACTCTAATTATTCAACCAGGAAAGTCAGAGACAAGAATGAAAATAGCCTTCAAAACAGATGATCCCAAACACACCAACAGATAAACACGTAACTTCAAAATATCTGCTAGCACAACTCAACTTTTCTTTTTCTTGCCCGTTTTGGCCAAGACCTTCCACCTTAAACACATGCTTCACAACCTCCCACAAAATGGAAAAAGACTCTGGGTGTTTCCCTTACCATGATAACTGAGAATGTCCTGGAGAAGTTACAGCAGTACAACTGTGAGTGCGCTGGCTTGGCTTACCAGGCATGAATACCAACCCTGACTTCTCAGTACAAGAATGCACGGAACTAAATTCTGCAAGGGCTCCAACTCATCCAGCTGAGAAGGCAAATAGCAGTTCTCATGTCAGCTGATCCATGACAGTGGGCCACACACACACCCAGAATTTGTGGCAAATGCAATTACAGCCACAGCCCAACACACATTAAGTAGCACCAGCATGTTTTTGCTGCTGGCTAAAACCACACGGTTGCTGTGACTGAGCTGATACAGTAAACTCATTAATCCATGATAAATTGGATAGTGAGCCTAAGATGAATGCCTCTTCCACCTAACTATGCTGATATCCACCTGAATATATCCTGAGAATATATCCTGAGAGATTAATTACAGTTCTGGAACTATCTAAGCAGAAGGTACTTTTGTCCAGTGCCTGGACGTTGTCTTTGTAGAACACCTAACAAGGCTGTGGACACCTTTCTGCATGTTGTGGCTGCTAAAACTTACAAAAGCTCATGCACCAAAAATTTACAGACACTGCCACTGGCTCAGGACATCTGTGAGCCATCAACTGCTAAGGGCTGGGAGTGTCCAAGGCAAGTAACACAAGGTGCTTCCCCATCCTTTTGCTCTTCCTTGTGAGTCTGTTCCTGGCTACTGTCCGAGATGGGGTATCGTGCATTGTTTAGTCTAATTCCAGCAAGAATGCTTGCAAACAGATTTTTCTGTCCTAATCATCAAAAAGATACCAATTAGCCAAGGTTCTGATTACATGCAGCCAGAGTCAATACTTCTCCTTTCACTTATAATTAATTGAAAATGACAGAACAAAAATCTTTTTGTATGAGCAGCATCTCAGCAGAGAACAAACCAGTACAAGTCCCATTTCTTTGAGGACAAAATAAAAACAGAAAAGCTGGTAAAACTAGTTATGCCCAGTCTTGTCACCCAAGTTCCCACACATTCAACAGAATACTTCTGGAATCTTCCTGGTATCATTACAGTTATTTAGGAGGCATTAAAAGGTTGTAGGCTCATGGTCCACATCTCTGAAAGTTATTTAAAACACTGAAGCACTTGTGTCAAAACTCATTTTTCCCATCAAGCCTAACAGGTAATCATATGACTTACATTTTCCTGATCAGAAGACAGTGGTGGCTCCACTAGAAGAAGGCTCTCTTGAGAGCTGTCCTCTTCAAAGGCTGCCTGTGTTGTTGCAGTGTCAGACATGTGTCCTTTTCTGAGCCGCAGACCTGGCTCTGGAGAACCAGCATTATCGAGTTCCGTTAGTTCGTTCATGAGATGCTGGAAGCCTTCTCAAATATTCTCTTTCCTCTTGGTTCAGTTTGGCTGATTATGTCTTGGCTCTGAAAGACAAACAGTCTGTGTAACTCAACTGAAGTTGAAAAGAAGAGTGCAAAAAGTTGGCTGGAAGAAGAGCTTGCTTTTGAGCTACAGCTACAACTGCTTTTATATGTGCCCAAACTCCCACAGGATCAATTACACAGATTTCTACACTGCTGGATAATGAACTCTCATCTTGAGACCACTAACAGTTTCATACCCTAACACAAGTTAAACACAACTTTGAAAGATGATAGAAAAGTGAGCTTTCATAAAACAGTAAATCTACAAAACCACAGCAGATTTTTATGAATTATTTCTACAAAAATGCAAGCACAAGGCTGTTAATACTATTTAGAAATAAACTACTTATCACAGGTACTCCATAATCTATTGTATTTTTGCAAGTATGAAGCTCATACCCAAGCTCAATCATCCAGTCTATGTTTCACCAAAACTAGGACATTAAGTACTGGTAATAGCAATCAAGCAAAGCTCAAGCAGAGATCAAGCAGCAACTAATTCTAGACACACTGCAAGGAGGGCAGTAGCACACAGAGCGATTAGGCTTCCCTTGCTTAAATTAACACGGTCACAATCACTGCCAGGAATAGGTTTGTACCTTTACTTGTGCAAGCAATTAGAGCAGACAAATTGAAACACTGTTCATTCCATCAGAGCAATCAGAAACAGGTGAGTCCCCCAGAAAACAATAACCCAAGATTTCTACTCAGAAAAGTAATTGTATTTTACACTTACAACAGTGCAAAAAGGATCCAGGGTAAATTTAACTCAAAATGCTAAAGATTTGATCAAATTTACAGAAAATTGGTGACAACTGTTAATCTGAGCCCTTATCCAAGAGTATTACTGGTTACCCATTTGTTTTGTACATCACTGTGTGGTGTCCCTTCAGCAGCCAGTTAAGACATGCCTGTTTGACACTGGTAGCCTTGGGAGGCACAATCTCCAGAGAACTTTGCACTCTGAGTGCCAGAAAGCATCAGAATGTATTATGAGAATGCAGCCACAGCTGAGGCTTCAGAATCACTCTATCTATTCGTTTTGCACTAATCACTTGGTGTCATCCTTATTACTGTAGCACCTAAGTACTCAGATGTGACTAACACATAACATTAAGACAACCCATCTAACAAGCTTTAACTTGCCAGTATGCATAATTAAATTGGAATTTTAGTGCCCAATAAAAGATGCTGAAATTTGTCATAATGTAGGAGGGAAAATTAAAAATATAAGATGGGGAATTGATATTGGCAGTTTTGTAATAAAATGTCACCTCCAAAAAGCCAATAAATAATGTATTCTGTCCTTACAGGAACTCATTTCATTTACATATGATCACTGCAAGACAATTCTCAGCTCTGACAAATGGGCTATAGTTAATTCTGCTGCAGCAGTTTGTAATATTATATCCCCTCAGCTGCCTGGCAATCCTCTGAGGAGAGAGCTGCTAATGAGCAGGTAACAGACTCTGCAGAACTAAACGATACCAAGTTGTCCGAGTTCAGTGTGGCACACTGCTTTAATCACCCAAGACAGTAAGGTGACCATCTGACAGTAGAGCAGATGGCATCCCCACCTTCCTGCTACCTTCACTCCAGGGTCAGCAACCTCCATCTGAGAAGCAACATCTAAAACGGCCACAGCTGTTTACTTGGTAAACACCAGAGCCACAGGAGAATTAAGATGAGGTTTAGCAACATTACACAGGAAGCTCAGCGAAGAGGTTGAGCAAGTAGATTTTAAGAGCAGGAACAAATATTTAGAAAGCCACAGAACTGAAATCTTGACTTTTTTGGTCATATTTCAAGCAGCCAATTCACAATTCTATTTTTATGCAAGAAGCATGAAGACATAATCACACTGCCATTTGGCAAAACTGAAGTAAGAAAGGAGTATGCAACAACAACTACAGTTTGAAACAAAGCTAATGGGCATCTTCTTAATTTAAAAGGCAACCTATAAGAGACTAATTTCAGTACAGTACTATGCTGGTTTTGGCTGGGATGGAGCTAATTTTCTTCCCAAGTAACCATTACATGGGATGGAGCCTGGCTTTCCTGGGAATGGCTGAACACCTGCCTGCCCATGGGAAGTGGTAAATGAATTCCTTGGTTTGCTTTGCTTGCATCCACAACTTTTGCTTTACTTCTTGAATTGCGTTTATCTGAACCCACAGGATCTCTCTTTTACTCTTGGGATTCTCTCCCCCATCCCACCAGGGCAGAGTGAGCAAGCAGCTGCCCGCTGGGGCTAGACCACAACAACTACACTGAACCAATCTGAAGCTGTAGCTAAAGCCAGAAAAGTCCAAGTAAGCAGAGCAGCTGTTTATACACAACAGGCAGACCCCCCTACCTGCTATTCCACACATTTCCAACAGGCAGGCAGCACAAACAGCCCTAGTTCGTTCCACAGATGGGGCAATTTCAGGAAACGTTTATCCAGCAAGTTCTACTGGTTCTTCTCTCTGCCAGATTTAAGCAATAGCATTGCCACGGTGTGCTGCATTACCACTATGTTGCCTAATGGCCTGTCCTTGCATCACCTCCGTGACACTGTGGGAGCAGTGCTCTGGGACGCAGCACAGCCACACAACAGGCTCAACCACACTGGGCCAAGATGCTTGCGAAAGGCTCTTCTAATACAAGAAGATACACGAGTGCCAAGAGACTTTTACATCAGGCCTTGAGGATTTACTTCACCAGCACTCGCTGCCAAGCATTCACTAAGGTTAAAAATAAAAGATGCGTTTCACCTCCAGCGAGTCAGATTTGCATTCAGCAGTAGAGCTGATCTTCAGAGCTCTGCAGAAATAGAAGTTGTTGTTTCTTGAAATTACAGTGGGATTGTTCAGTGAACTAAGATGTTTCCATGTCATTCATGCAGGATCCTCTTAGTGCTAAATATGCTTGCCCTACATGAGCATGCAAAGGTAAGAAAGATAAGAGCTAATCCAAAAGCATCACTACTGGGTTTTAGTTCTTTTTAAAAATGTACTACAACAGCAAGAAATACATGACTGAATGCAACAGGAAGGTGCCAACAGAAAAGTGTTAATAGCCGGAAATATCTGTTCACAAGTGAAGGAAAGTAGTGAAGATTATGAACAGGAAAGGCATAGTGGTCTTTAAGTTCCATCATAAAGTTTCTATGACTCACAGCTCAGTGAAGGACAACCTTTTCTTAAGAAATTAGGAAGTCTAAGTATGGTCAGTAGCATCTAACCAGAAGATGATGGTTGAAACACTGTGAGGAGACTTACTGCCCCATTCTAAGACTGCACAGTTGACAAAAACAAGAAGTAGAAAAAGGAAAGCTATAGAACACTTGAGGTCTTGGAAAATATTGTTTTGTGTTTCATTGAGATTATAAATCTCATAAATGAAGTCCTTCAACATTTTTTGTAGCTTGCAAATTAAAGGTTTCATTAAAATTAGCTTCCATTTAAAGAGGAAGTTGCCATTATGACTTAAAATCTACTTAATGATTGCATACATAATATCAGCATGTAGATGAATCAGTGAGTTCCTGCTGTGCTTAAAATAAGCTGAGAAAAGCATCTACAGAGTTTGGTCTGTTGGGTTTTTTAATACAGAAAACTTCTAAATGCTCCGTCAGCTTTTAGAAAGGACTTAGCAGTTTAATAGAAGCAGAGTTCTAAACACAGCCTATAAACACAAAATGAGGCACTCCTTTAGCCAGCCCTGTGCTGCTGCCTTGCCACACACCCGCTAGAGCAGCCTCAGCTGCTCCTCCACCCCGCACAAGGACAGTCAGTGCCAGTTTGAGGCTCAGCCTTGCCATCCTTCCAAACAGAACTAGCAGGCAGTGTTATTTCAGCATTCACTGCCACTGGGCAATGTCACAGGAGTCAACACCCACGACGACAGCATATTTAGGACACTGCTTCACTCCTAAAGATGATAAGGAAAGACTAGTTACACAAACTTAAGCACCACGGGATAATGCTATTATTCTCTGTATGACACTCCCTAGGATAAGCACCACAGCCCTTGTAACCTCCCAGAATTCACCTGGCACAAGGACTGATTTACTGCCCAAGCTAAACGATGACACAGGGTAGGAAAACAAAGAAAACACATTAACGGTAGTGTTTGTAATTAAATTTAAAAGATCTGTCACTCCCTTTCTAGAAGGAAACACAGTCCCGGATGGTCAGACTACCTCCCACTACCCCTGAGCACAGCAATCTCTCCAGTACTCCACGCTCGTCAGTATGTTCTTTCCTATAAGCAGCACATGAATGATCCTCAAAAGGTATTTAATTCTGTCTGTAGCTGGTATTTGGAAGAAGAATGAAAATTGCTTCTCCCTACACTCCCCTCTTAACTGCCTTTCTGGCAGGAACTTTCCTGTTCAGGTAGGCAGTGGCATCCACTGTGTGCTCTTTTCTTGCTAATCCTCTTCCAAAGCATCCCTTAAAGCAGCATAAAAAATGTACACACAGTGGATGATTCTTCCTAAGATTAGCTCATTCACCCTAACAGAACTTAAGTTATCAAAAGAACAAAAGACCATCATGGAAATTTCAGGCTACACATTTCTCAGAACATTCATTAATGCTTAATGTTTAATGAAGGGCTTGAGAGCCCAAAAAATCTTGTAAGTGATGCTGTATCAATCTACAACTTTGCCTTGCCTGTGTCCGTGTGCCATGGCAGCTACAGCCGTGCCAGGGGAATGACTGAACAGTAAGGCTTTACCAAAGCCCAAGCTGTTTAGGCAAGGCCTCGGGAACAAAATAGGCACAACTCCTTTCCCAGAGCTGTCAGCACAGGCACAAAAGGCAGAGCACTTCCACTACAGCCCGTGGATAGACTGACTGGAATAAGAACACAGCTTACATAGGGCGATGGGGAATTTTGTGCCTATGAAACAGTTGATTCTGGCTACCTTGAGTGAAATAAGGTATACTGACTGAAATGCAGTTTTCTTGGCACACTGTATTTCTAGTACTATGTTCTGGTAGAGAGGTTCTGTCACAAGTAGTCCCTCACAAATAGTATAGTAATGCCAACTTGAAACATGGGATTTTTATCTTCTTTTTTCTTTTTTTTTTTTTTAATTTAACAGTCTTTCAACCACTTCAAAATTGTCTTTTTCAATTCAGGAGTTAAATGTTCACAGTTAACATTACAAATATTCTCTAAAGCTACAGTCAAAAACAAAGCAAACAAGAGTATGTATGAACAGGAAGAGGAGCAAATTCTCACCAAAGATGTTGTTTTCTCAGTGTACCCTAAAGGAAAAGTAAGAATCAGGCTGTAAAAATTCTTTGGAGGTCATCTTTAACAATGAGGAACAATGAGGAAGTAATCCAACACCTCTTTTCTTGATGTAATTTCCCTAGATAAAGAGGCATCTACAAAACAAAGATTAGACTCCCGCAGAGGGTCAGTGGCCAAAAAGCTGTCTTTGTAACTTGTAAACTGTCACTGGACGCTTCAGCCTAAGCTATTTCACAGCAGGCTGCAGAGGCAAACAATCAAGCACATTCTGATGCATTTGGATCCAAAGAAAGGGAACAAGCCAGCAGCCTGCCTGCATTATCGAAATGCTTCCATTTCACAGGATCCCATTACATTGTTACAACGTTTGTCCAATTTGTACTGCAAATTGGACCCCATTTTTTTAACTGGGTGAAGAGTTATGTCAGAGGTTGGCCCACCCTCAGAGCACAATGTCCGGTCCTTACAGACTACAGTGACTGCTGTAAATCGGTTCTACTCTTCAGTAAACCAAAACCAAGGGAACTGTCACAAAAGCAGTACAAAACTAAGAACAGAAGTTCAAGTTCTTTTCACATTACATTCCACAAATATCCACAGCCTAGACCCAGAAAACTTGCTTTTGGTTTGTTTTTCATTAAATGGTGCAGTTTCTCTGAGTGAGAAGCATTCCATCTTTTGCCCTTTTATGATTTTATTTCTATGGCATGCTACTCACACCAGCTTGCTTCATGGCTGCCAACAAAAAGATGCAGTTCTTTTATGTTAGTAACACTTGGGATCACAGACTGTCTAAAAGTGAAAGACTGAAATTAAACATCACTTTCCTCTTAAGTGATAATTCAGAGTACATACTTTTAGCTACTGCCTCAAGGACATCCGATTCACAAAACTACTGGGAGAAAAATGAAGAAACCAAAGCATATGGAGCAGGCACTAAAATCCAGAGCTAGACCATGAAACTGAGGTTACGTTCCTTTAACCCCTCTACAGAGAATCTTTGCATGGGAATGTAAAGGGCACCAAGATATCAGCAATCCAGAGGCAAGAATTTCCCTACCCTTCCTCCTAGGAAGCCTGAGTTTCAATCTCTAAAAACTGAATCAAGATCTTTTACAGATCAAGAAAATGCTTCGAGGTCTGGAGCAACTGTACAAAAACCAACACTGCAGCCCTGCTTTTAACACCAAAGAGGAATACGCACGTTTCAGGCTGCAAACTTCCAATAGCAAATCATCAGGACAGCTGCCTTCAGTGCTTCTTACTGGCCTGCTTGGAGATCTCTTCATTTAGATGCCATCACTGTGCAGATTTAAGGCCTGGCTGGTGCCCAGAGGGGGCAGCTCCACTTTCCCCTGTTTGGGCAATGAACAGCTCCACTTCTCACAGCTGCCCACCCCAGAGGCACTCTGATACTTGTCACAAGCCCTTCCAGGTGACAGCGTGGAAAAACATTAACCAGGGGAGGGGAATGAGATCATCACTTGCCACGAAAGACGCAAATGCTGTCACACATGTAACCTGCACTGGCCCAATGCGCTACTGGGGACACAGCGTGCCAAAGGGCAGCACCCCAGCCCCAAAGGTTTAACTCTCTGTACATCACAGGCAGTGTTTTCCTAACCTATTTGTGAAAAACTGGCAGTTATCTGTTTGTCCTAATGTTTAATTGTTATATATGTACACACCATGGCCTTTATTATGACCTGTTGACCAGCAGCAGACCACACCTGACACCTTACCAAGGTCACTAGTTTTAACAGAGCTCACAGGATTCAGAGGCCGGGTTGTAAAAAGCTGACACTCTTCCCAGGTCGTGGAAGCACCTGCTCTCTAGTTCTACTGATAATCTTGATAAGCTTTACACATGAGGTTGGGAGCTTGCTCATCAGTGTTTTGTTTTGTGGCTGACAGGTTTGGTCTACAGAGTATCTGCATTCCCACATTAGTAAAAAAGTAAGAACAAAGCAAAGTTACCGCTTCAGTTGCCCCCAGCAATGGCATGTCTTCAGCTGAAAGCAGCACATACCCCTCTCTTCAGAAGCCATAATGTTGTTTTGCCACAAGTCAGACAACTAAAAAGTTGCTACTTTCCTGTAGCAAAAATTCTACAAGAACCTTTTGGAAATAACATCCACATCCACAGAATTGTATCAGTCTAGGATCAAAAGAGTGGTGCATCATCTTTCAGATTCCTTCTTAAACACCAAAACTCAAGGAAAAGAAGCAGATCCACTATAACTAAACTCCATCTAATTTATGCCACTTAAAAGCAGATTTAGTCAAGTGGCTGAAGTTCCATGTAAGACCAGGTAAAGTTACTTATTAATTACTTATTTTAACTTCCTTAATGCAGTAGCCAGAAAATCATTTCGGTTTTAAAAGACAAATATTGTTAAGAAAAGCTGATGTGAACATTTAGTCTCCTCTACATTTAGTGCCACTCCTTCAGATACAAAATTCTTTTGTGGTAACAAAGTTCAAAATCATCTTGACTTCTGAAACAAGACCAGGGACACTGATATCATAAGACATCACTGATGCAATTTAAAAGTAGAAACATTAAGTTAATCTTTTACTTTCTACTGTCCTGTGACTAAGGAGAGATTTCAAAACACCCACAGTCTACTTATGAGAATACTGCTAAAATGAAGTGGGGAGGTAGCTTGAACTAAAAACACATCTGCAGGTCCTAGACCAAGACACACAAAACATCATCTTGCTGTGGTTTGTTTGACCAAAATACTTTTTGCTAGTACCACTGTGTTCCCCACAGAGGTTTTTGCTGCTGTGGTCTGACCAGTACGGCTACACCAGTGTAAATTCTAAGTCTGAAACAGTTTATGATCATAAACATGCTTCATGTTAATTTACAAGTAATCAGGAAGCATTTTGTGAATATACAGGTTAGATGTTTTCCACGACTTAACACCACTTATTGGTGCATTCAGATAACCATGGGGGGTGATGGGGGGGCGGTGTGATTCACATCTCTTTCAACTCAAAAAACCCCCTCAAAACCAGAAAAGCCCCCCAAACACAGAATGAAGTTGAGGAAAAAAACCACTGTAAATGAGCTGGGCAATGAGGAACTCTTACCTTCTAGATACTTTCAGTGCAAAAAAAGGATTGTGTCCCTACTCTGAAGCATGTAATTGCCATCCACCCTTTGGTAACAGAGCTACATTGCTTGGTAAGTACAGTGAGGACTGGCTGATTGGATTAATGACAATCAGCACCATTACAGGAAAATAAAGATTATTTTTTCTGTCAACTATTTACAGAAGATAACTTACAACATAAAATACCAACAAAAGCAGATTAAGCAAGAAGTTCCTCAAGGGAAATAGACACAATGTTTACACTTATGAAAGTCTCTTATTACAAAACAGGAATAAAGGCTTAATTTCACATGAACAGAAAAAGTTGAAGTCAGACATCCAGGTTGCCTTTACCATGGCTAAAACACAGTATTTACTCTAACTATGAAATTGACAAAAGGAAACACAGCAGTACGTGAAGCATTTACAGTAAGCAATGACGGATGTGTATCACAGTTAAGCACTACTGGCTACCCTCACACCTACACAGGTCCCCACAAGGCAAGGTAGGATACAAAAGATAGGATTCCTCCAGGATTATTTACTCCTGCAACACCCTTCCTGGACTTGCAAGCGACATGCAGGGATCTGGGGACATTGAATGAGGGGAAGATCACAACCACACAGCCCTGTACACGCAGCACTGCCAGCGCCAGTACGTGCTCCGTGCCGAGCCACAAGGCCAGCACTGAGGTTCATCAGGCTTCCTCTATCAGAACTTCAGCTTGTATGCAGTTCAGCTGTGACAGCAGCTTTTCTAACTGCCCAGACGCCATTTACCTTGGCTTACCTTGGTGTGATATAACCTCCAGTTACACTCCACAGAAAGAGGAATTCGCAGCGATGCTGAGAAATACTGGCCTAGCACGACAGCAGTGGAGAGGCAGGATGCAGCACACGGGAGTGCAGGCACGGGATATGAGACAGGACACAGCCTTGCCACAGGGAGACCCCATGGCTAAAGAACTTATTAATGGACAGTTAAAAATGCAGACGTGTAGCTGGACAAACCTGGCTTTAGGAGTAACAAAGAAACTGTAACTAACATACGTAAAGGGCACCGTATATAGTAAACTCAGACATAACCTGGAGCTTCAGACCAACTAAAAAAGAAAAGAGGAATAAAAGCCTATCAGCAAAGATACCAAGGACACTCAAGTGGATCCTGGAGGGAGGAAGAAGAAACAGGCAACATCAACATCACACCCCTCCCAACAAATGACTCCTAGGGCTGACAACCTCCGTTACCCTCTCCAGCCGTCCAAAGCTGCTGACCTAAAGACCCAGAGCAGCAATGCAAGGGTGAAAATAAATCACAGAGAAGGGACAGAAACCAAAAAGTCCATGTGTTACAATTTTAGCTGCATTTGGCAACATTTTCATGTACGTAACTGCCACATTCTTCTTAGAAGCATTAGTCAGACGTTCGTAAAGAAAAATTGAGTCACACTGTTAAGATTTCCATTGTACCAACAATAAATTCTTGGCCTTACTTGCATGTATGTTACTTTTATACACAGACACATGCACAAGGGGTACTTCCTCTTTGACCATAAACAAGAACATAACAACAAAGGAGAAGGAATGCAAGACTCCGTCCATTGTTGTCTTTAAAGTGTTACAGGAAAATTGCAACAGAATAACAAGGTCTGAAACAGCCCCAGGAAAAGCAACCAAATGGGCCACCTGAACTGGTAACATTCTCTGCCCAGAGAGGGAACTCTGTGCTGGGGTGACCCGTCAGTGTTGTTTTGTACCTTAAGGGCCTCTCATACACATATACATGCTCCTACAACAGCACATAAACACAAAACAGTGAGCCAGGCACTCACTGTCTGTGCTTTCTGCTTGCAGAAAGAATCTGCAGACATCATAGAAGACACTCCATTTCTTTAAGAAACCCTACGAACAGGAAGGAAACATGGCCAAGTCGATAAGCCTTCACGATCTTAAGAGTAGGAAGGGTAGGAATTCCAGTTGATTTCCTGGACAAGGGCCCAGACAGGAGGAACACGAGCAGAAAGCAAGAACTGGGTCAGCAAACTACTGAATAGTTATTTGTCCTAGTTTTCAAATACTTACTGAAGGTACTCTTGCTCTAGCCGAACTGCATCTGTAAGGGGTGTTAATACAGGTAGAACTACACAGATAAACTGTTCTGGAAAGAAAAAAAAACACCCTAGGCTGACACAACACCTACTGTCAGTGGAGTTAGCAAATAAAGGATCTCATTCTAGGATAAGTTTGTTCTCTCTCTGTAAGAAAAATAAGCTATCAAACGTAATTTTGATGTGAAGACAAACTACCATATCGATGGTTGTGACCAAGATGCAACAGAGCTTTTTAGATTCACCTGATGTGCACAGACACACAGAAGACAAAGGCCGAGCTTCTCAGCAGAGACTGAGTGCTACATACAGAAGCCAGCCACTAATTTGTATGCCAAAGATGTACTCAGCTGAGTTCTCTAGCTGAGAACTCCATACAGGGGGTCAGATCTGAACAGAGCAAAAACACCACCTTACCCACTCGTATCCCCAGGTACACTGCTATGGAAAGCATGAAAGGTTCTTCCAGTACTGACAGCACAGTAGTGGCAGACATGATTTTGGAAAAAGCAGACACTGACAGGCTGTTAAGTCCTAAGGAAAGTCAATAACCAGTGCTGTGAATTTAATACATTAGAAAAAGCAGAAGGAAAACCTTGGAGGACCATCGACTTGCCCAGATAACCAGGCAAGTCCTGACCTATGTAGATAAGCAAGCAGCTAAGTAAACAAGTAAGAAGTGACACAAGCCTTCAATTTAGGAAATACAAAATCTGGTATCTACTTTTAATACGTGCTAGTTAATCTGTAATAGTTCGTTAGTTTTACATCTCATTTTACATGTTTGCTAGATTATTTGAGAGAAGGTTTCCTTTGTGATAGGAAAGAAAGCTTTATGTAAAATCAGAGGTGACCACTCAAAACTGCAGTTAAGATTTCAACACAGCACAAGGTTTCCTAATCTTCATGTCTACCAACACCACCACCATCCCACACAAGAAGAAAAAGTGAAGATACCAACCACTGCCCATCAACCAAAGTAAGGTCACACAGAGTTAGCAGATCAGGGTAGGTGACCTCAAACACAAAAACGTCATTTTTGACACAGCAATAGGTAAACCTTGGAACTTCCTGCTACAGGATGAGGATTCACAGGGAAAATGGGCAAACATACGGGGAAAATCCATCCAAAGGTATTAAGCACATGTAGCCACCTTTAGCTCAAGAAACCCCTGAACAGCAGCGCACATTTATGTTATGTAGCTTGCACATTCATGGTTTGAAGCTATTTTCTTCCTTAGGGGATGGACATCCTCAATAAAAACTCACTAAAACAGTTCTTTCTGAGGAAGGACAGCAAAGGGCCTAATGCATAGAAACAAAATAAAACAGGAAGGAAGTCAAATTATTATGAGACAGAAAACACAGAACTCCACAGAATAAAGGATGAGGGTTGAAACAGAACATTTCCGAGGCAAAATTTCCCAGGCAAAGCACCCTAAGAATACCAATAGCTCCCCAAAGGCATCCAAGAAGCCAGTAGGCACTGCCCTGAGAGGCTCTGGCCAGAGACTTACATAAGAGGACAAGGGGACAGAAAACCCTACAGCTGCCAAGTTTCTTCCTTCTCCCCTGAATGGTCAGCTTGGCTGGGACTGGTAGGTGGTCCTGCAGCTTGGCCAGGCTGCAGACTCCAAGGGTGTAACTAGAAAGGTCAGGGACAGAGCACAGTCAAAGGCTCAGCAAGAGGTGCTGCAAGCTGGCACATTTGGCACACGCACATCAGGAGTTCACCCTGCAGCCAGGGACACCTCAGGCGAACCATGAACACGGCCAGGGCACAACCCTCACACTCCCCACCACCTCAGCACCGGTGGCACGCACAACCTGCTGAGCACAACCAGCACAAAGCTTCTTGGTCCCGCTCCTTCAGGGAGGTCTTGTCACTTTGTGCGTGGGTGACACACAGGGGCAAGAAAACTGAGCAAGGGAAGCGCAACAACATAAAGATGTTTCAGCAGCAGGGCTTGGAGGCACACGGGTGGGTATCACCCAGCCTGCTTGGATTATACACAAGAGGGTGCTCAGAGAGTCCCAGGGGGCAGAAGCCTAAGCAGCAACCCCACAATGAATGCAGAATCCTGAGCCAGAGGGAGTTTTACTAGTTTATGTTACAGCTGTCCTGGAATTTCAAGTTTCAATGGAATTAACTTGCTTTTTTCCAGAGACTTAAAGAAATCAAAACTCAGTGTACCCCAGTTTTTGTTCTTACATACAGATTAGACAAAACCTGCTAAATACGATTTTTAACTTCTTTCAGGGATAGTGTTTAAACTGTCACACAGCATTCTGATGTCACTGATTTCCACTGACAGAAGTCAGAACAGTAAGAGCAAATGGAAAAGAAAAAACTAAGCAAAAAAACCCCACCCCATACATTACATACATTACCCCCCCCAACTCACAAAACTGAAAAACAAACAAAACAAACCCTTCAAAAACCCCCAATCCTATTAATTACTTGATACATTGCTACAGTTTTCCTCCAGAAGGGGAAAAGAATGACATCTTCCAGTCCTGTCTCTGAGTAGTTTATATTCTCCTGCACCTCAGCTCAACAATCAACTCCAATTTGGAAGCCCCACTTGTCACACTGTCACCTTGCTGCAGAAACATTCAAAGGTCTTGTAAGCCTCATTTCTGAGAAATACAACATAGAACAATCAAACAAGCAGATCTTGTACCTTCCACATGGAGTAACACACAGTAGTTATCTCAACCACTGCAGGAATTCTCCCCAACACACCAAGTATTCCTAACTAATTTGTTACTGCTCTCTGACAAACAGCTGTGCTACATATGAGGAAGCACAGATCAATTTCTCTCATCTCAAATTCCTCACTGGTTCTTGATGTTTGTATTCAAGCTTGGAAAGGTTACAGTCCAAGATTCCTACAAGAAAGATGTGTAATTAACATGAAGGCTGTTTCTCCAAGAAAACTGAAAGCTAGATAATAAATTTACATAGAGAAGGAAAAAAATCCAAAGAGTCCATGTCCTACGCAGCAGCTTGTAAACATTTACATCACACTGGATGACAAAATGCATGCATTCATCTAAATTAACATCCTTCCATTTTTGTAGGCTCACTCACCCCGATAACTCTGACTTAAAACTCCACAGTTACAGCTAAATTGCATAAAGATGCATCAGCACAAAACCAAGGAAAGCAGGAAATTTTCAACCATCTCCACTATATCATTCTCTACAAAACGTTCAGCTTAACTCCAGATACCGTATCTTATCCAAACTCTCTGCCAAACAAATCTCTGCCTCGGTACTTGTTAAAGCTGATTTATTACTGTCAAATACATTAATCTGCATGTTAATCTGCCTCAGGTCACTTGAAGTTAGTGAAAAGGGACCTCTGTCAAGCCATATAAAATGTTGCCTTTGGTCCACATGGGAGTTTGAAATCAGAGCTTGAGAGAGATCCTCTATGACATAAATATTACAGCATGAAAACAGCAAGGAACGCAGAAGACTTTTCATGTAATCCACTTCCATTTTCTCTGCTTCACTTCATGGCATGTTGTTAAAGCCTAAAAATTTCCCTAAACGAAGGCTGAGTTTATCTTAGGATCCTGTGTCGCTGGAGTTGTAAAGCGCCAGCATGACAGCTTCAATCTGACATTCACTGCACTCCAGTGGAGGAGGGAAGGCTTGTAATTTATACAACCTACTTCATCCATACTGCAAGTAGTACACAAGACAGAAAATCTGGCTCCAACATTACACATACTACATTATGTACAGTAAGTGCTGGTAATATTTCTATACAAAGTCTTACATCCAACAGTTTAAAACCTCCCCAGTTGCATGGCTTCCTTATTCAACATTTCCAGTAGAAAGTAGCACTGGTTTTCACTAGCAGACCACTTGCTTCCTAATATAATCAATTCTCTAGACAACTTACCAGACAGTCCAAGATTTCAGTACAAACAAATCCAAAGTTCAAAGATGAATAAAGACTGTTGGGCAATCCCTGAAGAGAAGCAGTTTTAACACACACATCCTGCTTGTTTGCTTAGCAACTGGATTACCACAACCAGCACAATATATTGGTACTGGGCTATTACCTGTCACGTCCCCTGAAGAAGCAGTCTCGGATGCAAGCAGCAGTAATGAGTATATTCCCCACCTTTCCTTTTTATGTTTGCCTAGTAATTAACTTTAAGTGCCAGTAATTCTCAATTGCTCCATCATTAGCATGACTAAATGTCATTCTACGATAGGAATTATGCAACTATGCTTTGGTCAACCCCAAATACCGCCAGTGTTACCTGTGACTCTGAATGTTGTAACAAATAACACGCTTATGAACTGTTCATTTATTACAAAGACATTACTTCCATTACTGTCCAATTCGTGAGTCCCTTCGGCTTGAAATGAGAAAGTGTTACCTCAAAACAGGATCTTCAAGAAGGAAGCACTGAGCTTTAAGGAAGTTTTAATGTCTACATGTGATAATCTCCCAAAATGTACTGCGATTTCGGGTGGTAGTACAAGAACTACTGGACACATCACACTTACTGCTAAAAGAACAGGAATGTGGAATTGTGCCTTTTAAAGGATGGCCTTAGCCTTCAGAAAACACTCATGTGAGTCTTGCAGGCAGATAAGCCCTCAGGCACTTGTATAATAATGAACTATTGAAGCAGAGCCAAGACATGAGTTTTCAGAGGGAAACAGTCATGGGTTCTGCGATCATGCTTTGTTTCTCACAATGACTTTACTGTGATGTGTAACAAGGGGCTGTTTGATCCAGCTAACCGATACAGAAAAAGTCAGCTGGAAAGGGCTGACACGAAGGAATGAAAAACTAATGTGCTTCTGAGAGCATCTTGTACCACCTTTCCAACAGCATTTCAAGATTCTGCTGCTCCCAACCCAATGCGTGCCCCAGTTACCCACAGTCCTGCAGAGCTGCACTGCTACATCAACCCTGGCCTTATCTGAGTATTTGAGATTGTGGAGTATCATCTTCAACAGTCTTGTGCATCATCCCCTTTCCCCACACTGACCTGTACCCTGGAGTCCTTCCAAATCAGTTGACACAACTGGCATTTTCAACAGCATCACGAGCTCCTTGGATGTTTGGGACACAAACATTTAAGCCAGGGCTCTGTAACTTGGTCAGCTTCTCTTGCTGTCCGTCAAGGACAAGCTTAACTTCAAATTGACTTTGCCCTCAAGGAAGAATACATCCTACCCTTAAACCCCAGAGCACAGGTTCAGGGCCAAATTAGAAGAGTTTTACAGACAAAGTAACTAAAACCAATAGACACCTCCTCAATTATTTTAGCAACAAGTCACTTTCTACTGAATCAAAGATTTGTTTTGTAACCCAAAAAGTTTTAACATCTTATTACTGACCTTCTTTCTTTACAGTCCTGGTCAATGTACGAATGCCAGAACAAACACCTATGAAAAATCCTAACAGAGAGAAAGGAGGCTTTAGCAAATTACACTCTGTGTTTCTGGGGGATGATCTAAAAAGAGAACAAATAATTGGTATATATTTAAGTAATATAGTATTTATATTTAAATTTAGTATTCCTCTTCTATACCAAAAATATATTTGAAAATTGCCCCTTGAGAAATACCTTACAAATCAAGTCTAAGCTACCTAGCAACTTCCTTCCCTGCATTAGTGAAGCTCATAAAAAGGAAAGGATTTTTATAAAACATCTATTATTGAACTATTTCTGTAATGCTGCAGATTTCACATGGTTACCAATTATTAAAACCTCACAGAGAAGGAAGTCAAAGAGCAGTTGCAGTTAACCATGGACACGAAGATAACCATGACACAAGCCTTTTTCAGCATTCTCCTTCTAGCTTGGAATATGTAAAGGTCAGAAAACCACTAAGTAAAACTTTTGTTGACTTTGTTATGCTTTTCTCAACTCTCAGAACACTCACCTCGGAAAATAATCCATTTTGTTCCCCACTGACGGTACAGCAGGCAGAAAGCCAATAGCTGGCACTTTGTCACACAGTTACTTTAATAAAAATTATGAATAGGCTCTTACTTTTATTTCTACAGTCACGTTCCATTAAAACAAAAAACTATTTGTCCAGAAGATTAATATTGAGAACAGCAGAACATTGCTGTGACCAGCGTTGCAATGCCATATGCCATTCTAGGGAATACACGGACACAAATAATTCTTAAACTAAGCCAGTTTGAAAAGCACATTGCTCTTCACGAGCAAATTGGCTGTATCACCTCATAATGTCTGGAAGTACCAGATTCCACCAGCACTAACTTACCCCCACAGCTTTTATATTTGTCTAGGTAATACATGCCCACAAATTCCACCAGCCATGGAGACCAACACATAAACTAAAGCTTTAGGAGAGAAAACAGAAAGGTAAATCCATAAGTTTACACCGAGGAATGGCAACTGCTCAGTCTCAGGAGCAGCCCACCAGGAAATGCAGAGTTCTTCATGACAAAAGCACACCTCAGCTGTCAGCTGAGAGATGCTGAAATGCACGTGACTCTTCATCCCAAGTCCTACCAGCCAGCCACTTCCTTGTTCCAAGTGCTAAAATCCCTTTCCCTGCAGCTAAAAGCCTGCCAGGACTGAGATACAGTCAGTCTCAGCTATACTTCCCTTTGCACTGCATGGCTTTTTCAAACAGCTCCCACTGCTGTCTGGGACACATGGATATGTTTCCAGTAGAAGCAAGAGTTAAAGATTAACTTATGGAATTTTACCACCAGCTAAAGGAATTTTACCATTCAGATTTAATCTAAGTAGCCAGAGTTGATATTTGCTCTCAAAAGACAGCTTTTACTGCTTCTATTCAACTATCTCATTTCCATCACAAGTTCTGCATTTCACAAAAAACAGAAACAATGTACAGACACACCTGATCTTGAAGTCCTTATCATGGTTACATCTCCCAAAATCTAGTATCACCCACCAAGTAGTTTGAACAAGAAATCAAAGGAGCACAAATAGGTGCCTTTAATGAAGTCTGCAGAATTACAGGAAAATATTTCATATAGCAGGAAGGCCCATGGCTCGTTCCCTCCAGGAACAGCCTGTTATTTAAATATCCATAAACATCCAATTTACTAACACACACTTATGACAACATTTTGAGAAAAATCAAACTTGACAAGTAAAAAACATCCATCAGTAAGGAGCTAAAATAGGAACCTCGCCAGAATGCTGTCATTAAAACAGAGAAAAGCCCACTAAAGGCTCCTACCAGCAAAATGACCCTTATTTAGAAGTTGTAGAACTGCCTAACACATCCAGTGATCTCCTAAAAAATTCCACAGCACACAAATTGTCATCCTCTAGACCTAAACAGAGCAGCACAAACGACCGTGGCTTCAAACAAGGAACGGCAGTCTCTGCAATCCTCTAAGCAGATGGAACCACACATGTTGGGGAAAAAGAGCATTTAATTTGGTTAAGAGGAGAAGGAGGAAAACTGGATGAACAGATAGGAGAAATGGCTTTGGTGTACTTGTAATAAAGCAGCCTAGTGACACCTTATCTTTGAATATATGCAGATGATCACAGGCAGCCTTTGAAAAACAACCATTCACTCTGGCAGACAGCTGGATTCTGACAGGACCTATTCAAATGCAGGCACCACTGTAACACTGTGACATCTATTTCTGGTCTAAGTTTGGTTTTCCCCATTAGGTGAGAAACATGAATGTTCAGAATTTTGAGATGAAATACTAGCAGAAGGAAGAGAATAAAACAGGGCAAAAAAAGGAAGCAGCCTTTCCCGTAGCAGGTCTCAACAGAAGTTTGCAACGCACTTAGATGTGCTGGCAGAACACTGAAATACCGACTTGGAGCATTCAGATATGACTTTCAGCCCATTCTGCAAGTAAGCTGTCTACTCTCTTGCCTACTGCTGTCTAAAGGTACCTCAGAGCCAGTGATTATAGCTCTGCCTGTTCCAACACTTTCCTCCTGTAAATAGTGCCTGACTATTTTCTGTTCTCAAAAGGGCTTAATTAGTCCTGTTCACAGAGTGCTACAGCAGCTGGCACATCCCAGCAGACTCCATTGCATTTTCACAGCTATTGAAATCCATCTGAACCATGCAGCAAATTTTTCTGCACTGACAATTACGTGTCCTGTGAAATTTATATCCACCTATATGTTTGAAGACACCTTTCTGCAGTCAATTTAACCACAAGACAGCCCTGAGATGTCCCAGAATCACTGATACACATGCAGTTCACAGAAGCCCAAAGAATCCTGCCTGGTCAGAAAAAGAGACCCTCTCCTCCACCAACAGAGCAGCAGGGACCTGCAACTCCAGACTACATGAGTAATCATGTTAAATCAGAAAGCAAAATGCTATTTAGACATATAATACTTGCTTTTCATATTTCTAAGCACCTTCAAGTTCTTTGCTATTTCCCAAATCAAGTAGCAACAGCATAAGCTGTGTGGCACCTCCTCTCCTGAGAGAGGCTGCCTGCTTATCACCACACCAGCTGCCACATCCAACCGTGGTGAACAGCCCTCTGCAAACAGAAAGTCTGTCACCCTGTCCCAAAGGGAAACTTTGAGGTTCATCTTCAAACTAGACTAAGATCATATTTTTATGTCAAACCATTGAGACAAACTTTCCAGAAAACACATGTGATCACTGGGCAAGCTGAGTTTTACAGTTATATGATGGTAGAAGTCTGGATCTCTCACTCCACAACACAGAAGGCAGGAGGTTGTTCTCTTCAAAGCTCTGTAACAGGAACTATGTGAAAACAACTCACCTCCTGCTTCTTATTAGTTTACACACTGATCTGCAGCACGCTACTTCAAAAGTCAAATGTTCCAGTAGCAGGAGCATATTCAAATAAACAAATGAAAGTTAAAAATGTTTTCAGAAATCCGTTTCCTGAAGAATCAGAACTAGTGTCTTATTTGTTTCCATATTCTCAATTTTTGAAAACCGGTTTCTTTGTTAAACTTGTCTTGACAAACAGAGTGCCTTAAAAAGCAGAGGCAGGCAGGCAGTCACCATGTTAAGCACAACCAGCTGAAATACAATGTCATGTAGAAAGGCAAGGCATTTAAAACAAGTTCTATCAGAAAACAATACAGTCTAAAATACCAGTCCTCCCCTTAAACACTGTCCCAAATACCTCTTCATAATCACCACCATTATCTTGTGTAACGTCTTTTCAAATCTACCAACACCGTCTGTCAGAAAATTCACTGAATGACTCAGACAGACACTTTCCAATCATAAATACTCAAAACTGCTATTTCCATTTCAGAACTACTTCTGTTCAAGGATTTGAATTGCTGATGGCATAATAATCCAACGACCTCCTGAAGTTTCCTTATCAAGATTTTCCTCATGCACAAACAGCATCTCCACTGACGAAAGCAAGCCCTGTTGCTTTGCACAGTGTCTTGGACAATGTGGTTATGCAATCCAAAACCTGTAAAATTTTTAGTGCCTAATACTGAGTATCTTTCGTACATGAATGCTTGACACAGCTCCTTGAACATGCAACTGAAGACATGAGATAAGAGCACAGACCCAAGCATTAAAATCACTTGCATTACATGCCCTGCCAATTCCCATTAATTTTCCTTCATCACAGATCTACAGAAACGCTTGCCTAGAGCAAGCAGAGGCTTTCCAAAGCCCAGCCTTTTAATCCTGTGTGTCCAGGAGTCAGGCTTCCAGTCCCCATCTCACCCACGCTGCCAAAACCACTGGTCACCAGCCACTCGCACAAACTCGTAGCAACGTCACCAGTTTAACTGCACTGATCCAACTCCATCAGCACAAAGGCTGGGGTAAGGGGGTGATGGAAAGCCCCATGGCTCTGGCTCTCTTGTCTTTCTAAGACAATTTAAGCTCCTATATCCATCACATTTTAAACCTGTATCTGAGAATATACACATAATATATAAGAATCCGTTGAAGAAATTTTCACCATGAAAGGTTTTGCTTGAAGAAGTACACCAAAAATACACTCTTGTCCTTCACACCACATTATGTTTTCATATCTGATTTACACTCAGAAAGCATCATTTTGAAAACCTGGGCTGAGTTGGGATGCAGCTTTCAGCTCCCCCATCACTTATTCTGATTCAGTTTTCCACATTAGCAACTATCCTCCATGGCTTTCACAGCAAAGCTGCCAACAACTTTATTCACAACCATATTTAGTTGTCAGCTCAGACAAGGGAATCATTTCTGTATTTTATCAACTAATCTTACCCTTCCAACACAACAATGACCTTCTTTTAAGCTACCTACTAACACACACTTATAGTCTTCACATAGGTTTAAGTGTCACAGAACAGATGAAGTTTACACATTATTTATAAGTTATCCCTATAATGCAAGAACCACAGCACAAAATCTTCTTAACTGCAACTGGCTTGCAACCCTACAGGAAAAGAAAAAAACAAAGTGAAACCACAAACTTCCTCTCTCCTATAAACAAGACTAGGTCACAGCCAAAGATAACAAGGAAAACTGGCCATGTTTTATGATTGCGCTGCACCGGTAATTCCATGACACAACACCCACTTCTGTCGATCACAAACATATTTATATTTTCCTGTTACAGCAGCTACCACCAATCTGAAGTAGTGTCACTAAGGTTCTGCAGCAAACAAGCACCTCCACACTGAAATACTACAAAAAGACCTCTAAAAGCTGAGGATTTTTACAACACCACAGAGTGATGTGCAGCACACAGCTCTTCACTGACTTCCAGAACAGATCTGTGAAGACCAGAGCCAGGATGGAGCCAGAAATTCAATACTCCCCTACACTGACTACAGCAAGGGAGTGAAAACAAGAGTTTAAATTACACTCTAAGACATCAACTCTCGAAACCAGATTATGCCGAGAAGGGTTTGCCCACAGGGCCTGGCCAGTTTCATAAAACTCAATCCATTTTTAAAAATACACAATATGGTTGTGATACACAAAACAGTTCAACTGTCTGAAAACCTTCAATGCTGCATTAGAACACAAAGTTTTTTTAAACAAGGGGTAAGATCTAAAAGCTTTTCTGCTATGTGACAAGTGCATGATCGTTTACATACACAGAGTGACAAAGCCCATATGACAAAAAAAAAGGTTATAATTTAATATTAATGGTTTTCTCAAAACAAATGCCCACACATCTTCCGAAGCCACAAAATCAACTGACTTGTAAGGCTACGACAAACACAAAAAGAAACTAACGCTGCTTGAAAACCCCAGTAAAGAACAACAGCTGTCATCTCTTCTTTGTCTTCCAGGCGATTACCATATGTTTAAACGTCTTTGTTGTTCATCTCAAGCAAACAAGAGATGAATACCTGATTCTCTCAGGAAGAAAAAAAAAAAACTTTTAAAAAAAGTTTCTTCAGATGCCACTTGAGAATATCCAAATTGTGGTTACCCTACTATCAAATATTTATATTACGTTATCTGCTGCTGGTAACTCCAGTGTTTATAGATACATGCACTTAAAAACACTCTGCTTGCAAAAAAAGGTCCCCATATTGTTTAAGCGGAGGAATTATTATTTATATCGCCTCTGTAAGAAGATTTCAGGCGCAGCAGATTTCCCTGCCCTGACAAGCAACAAGTGCACGGAAGGCTATAAACAAGACCCACTTACGGTGCTCTTGACCCACTTAGAGCGCTCCACTGGCCTAAAGCCTCCCCCAGCAGCCGGCAATTCCCCAGCGCTCGGCCGTGCCCCGGAGCGAACTCCCTGACCGCAGCCTCCGCTCGCCGCCGCCCCGGACACC
>VZRQ01006643.1:48078-89541 GCA_013397975.1 Machaerirhynchus nigripectus
GGCCCGGCCCGCGCAGGGAGGGAGGCGGTGCCGGGGCCGCGCAGCCGCGCCGGGGGTGGAGCGGGGCCTGAGGCGGGGGTCACCCCCGCTCCCTCTCGGGAACAGGCCCATGGACTCGGTGGGGAAAGGCCTCCGTGCTCCTCGGGTCCAACCCGTGACCAGACTGCACCACGTTAGCTAGACCATGACACTGAGGGCCGTGTCCGCTGTTTCGTAAACACCCCCAGGGACGGTGACTCCACCGGCTCCCTGGGCAGCCCATTTCTATGTCTAATCACCGTTTCGGTGAAGAACTTGCTCCTAAAGTCCAAACTAAGCCTTCAGCTGGCGCAGTTTAAGACTGTGCTCTCGTTCCTGATACACACCAGGATGCCACCGGCCTTCTTGCATCCTGGGCAAACTCCGGTTCATGTTCGGCCAGCTGCTGACCAACGCTCCCAGGTCCTTTTCCAACCGGCTTTCCAACCACTCCGTCCCCAGCCTGTAGCACTGCAGGGGATTGTTGTGGCCAAAGAACGGAGGGGGTTGGCAAAGAACGGAGTTTCCAGCCCCCGGTGATGGCCTCTGGGCTGAAGGGGGGTTCCCCTTTTCACCGTGCCCTGAGCAGGTGGCAGTGTCACCCTGTCCTGTCAGAATGGGTGTCACGGGACACCCCATGGCACCCAGCACTTCCATGGCAGAGAGCCCACCTGTGGGAATGGCCCAGAGCCACCCAGGCACAGCACAGCTCACTGCGGGGAAGCTGCCTGACAGAATACGTACCAGAAAGGACAGGGCTCATGATCAGCAATTATAAATCCCCACATAACAATAATAAAACCCCCATTATAGTACAATGATTGTGTCATGCTCATGCCCTCCCATCCATCACTCTTCTCCTGCAGGACCTGAAGCTATTACTATAATGTCTTGTTTCTTAGCTCTGTTTAAAAGACAGTTGAAATATCTTCTTTTTTTTTTGCATTAAAAGGGATGACTGGGAGGGGACCTCATCCATGTTTATAAGTATCTAAAGGGGGGTGCCAAGATGATGGAGCTGGATTCCTCTCGGTGATGCCAAACAATAGGACAAGAGGCAACGGGCAGGCACTGATGCACAGGAAATTTCACTTGAATATAAGGAAGAACTTTACTTTTCAAGTGACTGTGCACTGGAACAGATTGTCCAGAGAGGCTGTGGAATCTCCCTTTATGGAGATATTCCAGAACCCTCTGGATGCAATCCTGTGCCATGTGCTCTGGGATGGCCCTGCTTGAGCAGGGAGCTGGGACCGGATGACCCCGTGTGGTCCCTTCCAACCTGACCCGTTCTGTGATTCTGTGATTCTGTGATTCTGTGATTCTGTGATTCTGTGGTGTGGACATCCCCTGTGTCCAGGGCAGCTGGAGGAGGGGGAAGAGGCCCTGCCAGATGGGGTTCAGAGCTCGGGACTGACCTGCCTGCTCCAGACATGGCACCGGGTGGGGAGGCCACAGCTGGTACAAGACCAGAAGGATGGTGAAAACCAGACGGTGGTCCCTGGGCTGATGTCGCAGGAGGCACCTGGGAAGCCTGGCTCAGGGGACAGGGCCCAAACGCCTGTGTCTGGTGTAGAGGCACAGAGGGGGAGCACCAAAGAGAACAAGAACTTGCCCTGTTAAGGAAGGGGAAGTGTTGGCAGAGCAGCAGGAAAACCTATGTGACGTGGAGATTTCGCCTCCTAAAATAGTGTCCTTGGGGAAAATGGTGGAAACCCTACACCTGCATGTTTTACAGTGAGACCAGTCAAAACACGAAGGGAACACTACTCGGTTAGAGGACAATCTTAGCAACTGCCAGGGAGAACAACTGGATGATTTGGAGAGCCTGTCTGTAATTTGTGTGGCTCTATGTACTTTAGTGCTTTGCTGAGCCATGCTCCAACCAACACACTTGTCCCCACACCCAGAAATTTTAACTGAAACCAGTGAGTGTGAATGCGGTAGTTAATGGAAGCAAAACTATCCCCATAAATTAATAGTTGAGTTGTTTTGATCCCTAATACCCACAAAGAGTAAACACATCCTGCCCTTTCCTTCAAACCCTGTTTATAAGAGTATGATGCCCTACTGTCTCCTTTACAATATGTCCCATCTCACACATTCATTAAAGTTTTTGTTATTGGGAAGGGAGCAAGGTAGTTACTGCACATTACAGTTGCACTCTTACATGTACTTACGGTTTCTCTCATCAATCAAAATGTGTTTTGACAGCTGCTGGGCAGCAGCACGGGGAGCAGCAGCTGCAGTGGCTGCTCCAGCTCCACCCCGTGCCTGTCGGATGAAGTATTTCCTGCCCTGTCTTTCAGGATTTCTTCTGTAAAATGGCGCTAATGATTTTCAAATATTTTGAGCTTCATTGACGAAAAATATATGTAAAAACTGCTTGTCATTTTCATCTGTCATTTCCTGTCACCATAACTTAATGTGTATGCAGCCAATTAAGAGGGAAAATGAGATAGGAATACTGATTCAATGAATATTAAATAAAAGGAATTTGAGTAGTTTATTCTGGTTCAGGAGCCTGGAAATCAAAAAGCAAAGCTGTGCTCTGCAATACAGCAAAACATATTTTCAAAAACAGAGTTATGTACTGCCAGGGCATTTCCAGATGATTCCTAGAAAATGCAGCAGTAATAAAATGTTCATTGCCTTAATTCCCTCAGAATGTGTTTGTCCTATATATACAGCCCTGTGATTTGTGGAAGTTGGCAGGTCATTACAGGTTAACTCTGTTGTTCCCAAGCAAGAGAAAACAAATTTGCCTGTGGCAAATGAAGCTGAGACTGGCCAGAATCATCACAGTCAACTGCAGAGAGCTGCCACTCTAAAGGCTGGTCTAGGTGTTCCCTCAGCCCAAGAAGATGCTAAGCACTTACGCAGCTCCTTGAGGCTGTGGACAAGACAGGGTTACAATTTGCTCCAGCACTGGGTCTATCCCACGTCTTTTAATTTTTTTCCCCTGAAAGGCAGTGTTGTCCTTGCATGGAAATGCCTCATCCTGCCCATCCCGCGTGACCTCCATACTCTGGGAGTCTTGTGAAGGGCTGACACAGCGTTAGGGCACTCTAGGAAGAGCCATGAGACAAACGATGATTCAGAATAAAACTGCCTTAGGGTAAGGAAGAGCCTGGACCTTTTTCTTTTTGTCAGGATGTGTGTTATTGCTGCAAGCCTTTAAACTGCTTCATCTCTGTTGGCAAACATACCTGAGCAGCTCCCTTCTGCATTCCCCAGGTGAGCTGCCACCTGTGACAGCACCAGTGGGGAAAGGGCCTGGGGGAGGTGCTGCTGCCTCCCTGCCTCCCAGCAAAGCAGCGGCCGCTCATTCTCTCTGTATTTCTTTCCTTACCAGACTCTTCCTCTCCTCCCACATCACCAAGGGCCCGACCCTCACCACACTCCCAGTCGCGCTGCTGGAGACTGGTGCCTGCTGCACCCACCAACATTCCAAACAGCTGGAACTGCTGCCAGTACTGGGGGGGCTGGGGGGAACATCAGAGCCAGCTTGCACTGGGTGGGTAACATGGACAGGTAACTGTGACTGCGACACTTAGGGCAGGTGTCCACCCTGAGTGTCACAGGGCAGTATTTAGTAGTTCTTTTTATGGCTGCTGCATTTTATCACTGCTCACAGGGAGAACTCCTGACCCTGTTTGCTCCCTCTTTCTATCTTCAAGGAAATGCTATAATGTAGGTCATACCTTTTTGAATTCTAATGCAAAAAAAAAAATAGATTTCAACTGTCATTTAAACAGAACTAAGAAACAAGAGAGTAAAGTAACAGCTTCAGGTCCTGCAGGAGAAGACTGATGATGATCATGAGCATGCTGTGATCATTGTATCATACTGGGGGGTTTATTATTGTTATTTGGGGATTTTTAACTGCTGATCATGATTCTTGTTGTCCCTTCTGGCACATGTTCTGTTGGGCATGGAAATCTAATCTTTGCTTATCTTTGAGGCTGGTTATATTTAGACTTCAGAGCTGGTTATGCTCAGGATGTGGCCCAGTCCCAAAGCCTGGAGCTGGGGCAGGCTACCCACCCGACAGTCTCTGCATCCATAAGCCTTTGCACACAGGGTGTTGGTGCCAGGGAGTCAGAACATGGCCAGGATACGCATCTGCACCAAGGAGATGGGATGCATCTCTGGGTCCCAGGGATTAGACATAGCCAGAGGCTGCCTGTGAGAGGAAGGGGATCTGATATTCTGTTCACACCTTCTGTCTATGACAGTTCCTTCAGAGCCTGCCCTTCAGGGAACCTGACTTCATAGAGTATCTGCTAGAAACTATTTAACCTGAAATGTAGTTAAACAAAAGCTAAATGAAAGTTAATGACCATATAAGCAGCTGATTCTGGAAAAGCCTTGTGACAGACACTTGAGAAATGCCCTGTAGTCACTGGAAGGTATTTCCCAAGGTCTCCTTGGGATGTTCTGTGGCTGTGTCAGCAGATGAAAATACTGCCTATATTTCTGTAGCCACAGGTGATTAGGAATTGCTCCCACAGTGTAATTTAAACCTACTAGGCTTCTCCCTGGCTGGGGTCAAGTGAGCAGAGAGAGACTCCCACATGTTTGATTCCACGACTGAACAAGACCTGCTTCATTTGTGCTTTGTAAGGGCTACAAACCTTCGGTCCATACAGAAGGTGTAAGTTACACCAATGCTGCATGTCTGGGTTCAACCTGGCTGTCTCCTGAACTGCAGAAGGCAGCAGCTGCTCTGTTACATTGAGCTCTAAGCAGGCACAGACTTTTTGGGGACAAAGAAGGGGAGCTTCCAAATGAGCCGAATGGCCTGAAGTTCACCAGTGTTAAAAGGTTCATTTAAATTTTCTCACAACCCTGCCACCTTCTTTTGAGCATGATTAATATCAACTGAAAGTGCCTGTTCTGGGATCAGCTATTGCTTAGCTTACCTTGCAGCTGAGCACACTAAGGCCTCATTCATTCCCACTCTAACTTGGGCAGTACTTGCCAGTCGGAAAATGATGACAGATTTGCATCCTGTTCTGCTCCGTTTAGGAGCCCGTGTTCACCGACTTGCAGCAACAGTGTATTTGCATAGTGCCTTTAAGCCCAAAATACTTTAGTTTTACTTGACTTAAGGGTGGCCATTTCTGTCAGCCTTGAAGTGCAGTGACCTGGGGGTTGGAATGTGGCAGCCAGGTACCAGCCCGCAGTGTCTAACAGAGCATTGTGTGGGTATCTCATCCATGTAAAACTGCAAACAGAAACGGAGCAGGCAGAAACCAGGCTGACCCCCCTAAGCCTTACTTTAGCTACAGGATCTTCAATACCCATAAATAAACAAGCCCTGAGCTGACCTCTCTTTTGTAGCACAGTCCTTGCTCCGGCATTGTGCCAGGGTAATGCTTTGCTGCTGCAGACCCTCCGAGGCTCCTGCTGAGCCCCCCAGCCACCACCTCCCACCCTGCAAGGTGCTGCTGAGCCTCTCTGTGCCCAGCTGAGTGTCCCCACACAACGTGGATGCAGCTGTCTGCCTGTCAGAGTTAGTGAGCAGGGAACCTAGGCCTTCAATTAAACCTTTTTCAGCCATATTTCTCAAAGAGCCTTACAGAAAAAGGAGCTATCCTGCTCCTTATTTTATATGGGAGGAGGCTGGAGGCTAAAACGCAAAGAAATTAAGTAACTACTTGAAAATTGCAAAGCAGATTATTGGCAGAGCTCAGAATTAAGCCTAGCTCCCAGCCCCACACCTCTCTCTATCATTTTGTGCATCAAACAAGGCACGACTTAAAATCCACCACTTTTTAACTTCCACAGGAAAGAAGCAGTTCTGCTGCAGCTTTCTGTTTGACTTCCTTTGGATTTGCATCAAGGCAATCTGGCTGTGTTCTTATTTTACACTTACTACCACCCTACGGAGCTTCTTTTATGTGTGAGTGCCACCGAAATTAAGTTTGAAGCTAGAGTGTAGTGGGATCAAATTTTTGGATACAAAATTCCCAGAAAATCTAAAATACTGAAATCTGGGTCTCGTGAAAAAAAAGGAGGATGAAACAAATGTAATGGTCACTTCTCTCCTATCGCTGTAAGGTCCCAGTCCAATGGGAACCGCTGGCTCCAGCCAGGCTGCCAGAGGTCTGGAATGCTGGGACAAAAGGCCAAAAAACATCTTTTTTCCATCCAGACAACATTTTAGGTGGAAAAAGAAGGACATATCCAGGGACACCCAGATGAATAGCAGCCCTAACAATGCCAACTTTTCCGCTCCCAAAGTTGTTTACACCCACCAAATTAATTGTGGTGCCAAACCGCAGGGAGAGCTGTGACTCCCTGAAATGTGTGGTCTTTATCAGAAAGGCCAGATGAAGTAATTTTGAACTATTAGACACATTAACAATGCCTGAGGGTGTCATATACAAATAGCTGACACCTTCAAGCACTGATGCAATAAGGATGGACAAGAACATGAGGTGAGGGTGGTGGGAGGAAAGGTCCTTTTCAGATGTATCCAAGGTACAGCAAATTTTATTACTGGGCTAGAAACAGAGTACCCCAGGAGTGAATAGCTCACACATTTGATCCGATCTTGGGCTCCGTCCAGCTCCCACTGAAGTTTAATGGGAGTTGGATCAGGCCACTGCACTCACATTTTTTCCATGCATGGAAAACTATTTCCGTTACTTTGAATTACAATACCACTGGCTTTGGATTTTATATAATAAAGTAAATCTAGGCCACTGTTTATATTCCAAAAAAACTGCATTCTGGGATGCCAGCAAATATATTGCCTGTTGGATTAAAAAAAATAAAATAAAACCTGGACACGTTGGTTTAAAAAAACAACAGCTCCTAATTATTAAGCATAATTTCTCTTCCTTGTGCTTTTCTGGAGTCCTCAAATATTTGAAGTATGAAAGGTACATATAAATTCTTCTCTGGTGGTTGAAATGGTGGAATCTGTAAAACTGCAATGTTTTATAAGAAACAGAGGTTTAATATAAAAATAATAATCTTCATGACTGGCTCATTGCTTACTGGCATATTTTGAGCATTTTAAAATTTACAGGGGAAAAAACCCCAACACCCTTGCAATGTCAGTAACAAAGGGGATGTATATTAGCAAACCCTTGTATTTTGGGAATTGGCTTCTCTTGGTTGTTCTGACTGCAAATGAACTCTGCAGATGCTGAGAGGTACAGGAAATGTCCTAGAAAACAGCATTTGCTCCCTGCTTTAGGAACTGGATCGTACTAAAATCCCAGTGTGGTAAGACTGATTAGCAGACTTTGGTAATGCCTTCTGCCCCGGTACAGTTCTATTATAGCCTTTTCATTACCAAGGGAAAACACAGAGGAGACTTCCATGGGTGAACACACACCCACACTCTGGCAGCACACGTTCCTGTGGCTTGCTGATGCCGGCGAGGAGCACGGCCCCTGCCCTCTCAAGCACAGAGCGGCAAAATAAAAGGACCTCACCAAAAGAATAAAACAAAACCATGCATATACACAAGCAACAGAGGGGAAAAAATGTCATTGAGGGGCATGTAATGTTAAAGAGAAGCTCTACAACTGGGCTGGTGGTGAGGAGGATTTAACAGAGCTGAGCGAGGTGACCACCTGCATCCACTTCAGAGAGGAGAGCCGGCAGCAGGATGAGGAGTGCTTACGCAGTCATGTGCGCTGTGTGTGTGTGCAGTGCTTCTTTCCACTGGCAAAATATACTCTGCAAACATCCCTGGCACCGGCAGCTTTTCCTCTGTAGTGAAAAATTAAGTTTCAGCATGGGAATAAATGGAAAGGAAAAAAAAAGAATCCCTCACACACACAGCCATGTGGTTTGAGCTGGGCAGGTTTCCCTCGGCCCAGGCGGTACGGAAGAGCTGGGTGCTGGCTCCAGGGGCACTCCCAAGCTGTGCACTGGTCAGCCACAGGTTGAACCTTCCTTCCTCACAACAGCCGGCTGCGAACTTTCCTCTACCCCACTGTGGTCTGGGGAGCATCCAGGAATGGTTTACAAGGCTGCGGATTTTAAGCCATGCCCTCGTAGCCTTAGCTAACCCTCCCTCTAATGAGACAAAGCCCTTTAGAGGGACCAAGAATCAGTCCCCAATTCCCCAGCGCAGGATTTGAAATCTGAGTAAGTAGGACTCACCCATGTCTGGCTGTAATTTGTAATGTGCAGTAACTATGGCGAAACGCTGAGATTTACTGATCAGAGAGAAGGAAGAACCCACTCCTCTTCTTCTCACTGGCTTGCTTTCTGCAAGGAAATAGCACGTGCTGGTGTCCTTTGCCAGCACCTGTTCAGCTTCTTCACCCTGAAGAAAACATCCAAGGGGAGATGCACCCAAAGACAAATTCCCCAGCAGAACTGAAGGAATGTCAGATTAGCTGGCCTGATGGGGGAAATTTCAAAACCAAAATGTCTCTTAAATAAGCTTCTTTAATTATTATCATCATCTGTTTATTTATACAAATATAAAATATATTTATATAGATTTATATAATATAGATTTGTGGCTTTGGTGGCTCCTTTCATTTACAGACATACTGGTCAACGATCTCTGTGCACTTTTTACACTTGACATAACAGCACCAGTGGAACTTGCAGTGGCAGCGCTCCACCTGCACGCTCTTGAACTGGTCGTAGCCCCGCCCGCAGCACATCAGCTCGCAGCCATCCATGCCCTCCGAGGTCTTGTTGCACAGCCGGCCCTGGGTGCCCAGCGAGCCGGTGGTCTCGTTGCGGAGGCAATAGTCCGGGCTGGGGTCCACGTAGACCAGGTCCTCCTGGGTGGGCATGTTGAAGCGGTTGTTCACCAGCTCCAGCTTGCCCTTGCGGCTGATCCTCATGGCCGCGGCGCTGTCGTACTTCTCCTTCAGCAGGTCGCCCACCTTGCGGAAGTCAGCCAGCTGCAGCCAGCAGGTCTTGAGGCTGCACGAGCCCGACACGCCGTGGCACTTGCAGGCCACGTCTGCCAGCTTGTACACGGCCTGTGGGGAAAGAAATGCAATCAGGCAGAGCTGTGTTTATTCCTGCTGCACTGGCAGCTGGCTTAATTACAACGAATTCATCGCGCTCTCAGAACTGCTTTGATTATCCCGCAATTTCTGTTGTTTTGCCCTTCAGAAGAGACAAAGGTCTTCTCCTCCCCCTGTTGCGACTGCTGTGTTCCTGTTCCCTAAATATTTCTATTTCTGGTCACACTGCCTGCAAACACAACTTCCTCACCCCACCTTCTTTCCCTCTGGCAGATTTCTGGCTTGACAGCAGGGTCAAGAGCAGGAGAAAAAGAGATGGAGCCCTCCTTGCATGGACTCTGGAAATTCCCCACCTCACAGACCACCACGGTGTGGCACGTTTTTTCCATTCAGTGCTGCAGAAAGGGAACACCTGGGAACCAGCCCATTTCCTACCACCCGCACCAGGAACCGACGCTATCGTTACAGGGACACATCTGCATCCTTTGGAAATAAATCCGCGGACCCACACCCTTTCCCTTCCTCTCTCCCGAGAGGAGCCTGTCCAGGGGCAGTGTCCAGAGAGGGGCAGGCAGGGGTGGTGGCGCACAGGACGGACACATCTCCCTGGAAGGGAGCTCGAGGTGCTCGCCAGGCAGCGTAGGGCTGAGCCGGGAGCCCTCACTGCCTTCCTGCGCCATCTCGTGCCCGGCTCCCTCCACTAGCAGGGCTGTCGCCAGGCAGCAGAGCCAGGATTTCGGCAGCACACGCGAGCTTTCCGTGCTGTCTGTTCCCAGACGCTCTCAGCTACGTTTTCAGCAGCCTGCGGGGGCTGCAGATGCATCATACCCCTGGAAATCCGGCATCAAAGTTAGCAAAGAGTCTTGAAAATTCAGGGCAGTGAGTGTAAAACCCTCGTCAGAGCGAGCACAGGATGTAAAGGGCAACTGTTTACTCTCCTCCTCCCCACACTAGCTGGGAGGTGAGAGAAATACTGAGAAACAAAACCCAAGGAAAATCACCTGAAATGCAGGTTGGGTTTGTTCTTCCCATTCATTTCAGAGACAGGGACTAAAGTGCAGCGCCTTGGGAGATCCTGTCAGCTTTCAGGCACTGACAGAGCTTGCAAAGCAAGAGCTGGGCATCCCCTCACCATCAGAGCTGCTCCACGTTACAGCAGCTTGAGCCCCCAGCCCTTGGCTCCTCATCCTCTCACCATCAGGCTCACATCTGCTCTCTCGAGACCATCCTGCATCCTGCAGTGCTTTTGCCAGATCCCATGTGCCAAGCGGAGATGTTTGGCACCAGCTGCAAAATTACCACCAGCTGTATCTGGTGCGGGAGAGCAAGGAACAGGAGAGCGAAACAGGGTGCTCTGAAAGAGATGGCCGTGTGTCTTCCAGCCAGGCTTTCTGCTGAAAAAAAGCAGCCAAGCACAGAGGTTTCTTTTCAGCCTCACTCACTGACACAGAAGAAAGCTTCCCGGCTCTCGCTTTCACGTGCCAAGGTGATTAAGGCAATTGAGCATACTGCAAGCAAAACCTTCTGCCTACAACAACGTTCTGGACCAGCAGGGAGAGGTCACAGTTCTCCTGCAGCAACTGGTTGCTCCTTGCCTAACTAATGTCTAGTGCTTTTGACAGCTAGTGAAGATTCAATTTGGCCTAATGGCTAAATCACATGGAGGCCAATCCAGCTCCTGAGAAAGTCAATGGAGTGAGTCCTTGAAACAGAAAAGCTTTAGTTCTGCTCCTCGGAGCTCAATTTACTGAGGCAATCCCTCACGGCGCAATCTAACAGCTACAAGCTGGGAGTTAAGCACTTGTCTTGGATCAAACTACAACTGCAGAGGACCAACCACACTGTTACTTAAGGATTCCTGCTGTACTATGACCAGACAGGCTGCAGCTGAATTTCCTGAGCCCCAGACACTTACTATATCCTCACTGCACTGCCAGCCTGCTTGTTATAAGCCTGTGTTAGCACTTTTTGGTTATGGTTCTGTCAAATCCCAGGCCACTCATGCCTCCCTTGCCCTTGCATGTGTTTTTATAAAGTATTACGATTCTTCCTAATCCTGGGCTTTGTTCCTTTAGAAAAACACTGCAACTCAATCCCCCTCAGTTAATGTCATGGGAATGAGTTCACTCCGACTTGGCTTCAGGCAACTGATGCTCAAAACATCTGTTGTTTCACCCATGTGGGCAGTAGCTGTTCTGGGGAAGGCCAGCGCTACCGCTTGTCACAGGTGAGCATGGTGCCACTGAGCCCCCACAGCTCCCACCACCCACGTCCTGTGGAGGCAACCACAGCTTCTGCTGCTAAAATGACTCTCCCACTGTCCCCCTTCGCTGCCCAGATGAGGAGAAAGCAGAGGAAATTGGAGAATTCCTCTCCGACCAGGCTCGGGTCAAGGTAAAGAATAACAGACCCCACACGCAGTTCTGAGGGCAGGATCTGATCGATGGCCATGCCACTTAAACAGGTTGAAAATGCCTCTAATGGAAAGGCTTAGAGCCCCTTCCCATAAGCCCAAGTTCTCTTTCAGTTCTTTCTATGCAAGAATGGGAACAGGAAGAGAATTAATGGGTAATTCCTACGTGGTCAATTAGGCAGACCCCCTTCCAGGCTCTTCTGGCAGTGGTTGGAGTGACTGATGACTGAGGGCTGCCATATGCTGGCTGGGTAAACAGCATGGAAGGACTGACTGCCACAGTCTGCCAGACAGAGTGACAGATAAGGAGAGGGGGGAAGCAAGAGAGGGTAATGGAGACCAACTGGAAGAAAAAGACAGATGGAAGGAAAGGACATATTGAGATAACAGCCAAAGACAAACAAACAAGAGCAATAAAGCCAGAAGCCACCACCACAAGGACTGCGATGTGGAGTGAAGGGGTGATGGGGTCAGCACTGCCTGAAAGATAAAAGACCTGATCCCCTCCTGTCATCCCCTCCTCCAGCTCCTTCTGAGAACCACGGAGAGAAGGGACAATCCTCTCTCCTGCCACCAGAGCTCCTCAGGACTCAAGGAGAACTTTCTCACTCATAGGAAACTGAGTGAAGGGACATGCCAACAATCTGCCTATAAATCAGGAGGTATCAGCTGAAACACTGGCTGTGACAGCAGAGCAGGGCTGCAGTGGGATGGCAGCTGCTGGTCACTCTGCAGTGCTCACTGCTGGGTCTCCAGCAGTCCCTTCTTTCAGCACAAACTCCTGGGAGTATGGAGTTACACACGCACCTTCCTACTTACAAAAGCAGTATCTCAGAAGTTTAGGAATGCAGGACTAGACAGGACCTCCTGGGTTATTAACTATGATCTCCTGCTGTTGTAGGCACTGCTTCAAGGAACATTTTCCCTAAATGCATAGGATGCCCTTTTAAAAGCAATTAGGTTTTCAGCCACCATCATTCTGATTGCTATTCCAACATTAAAATATCTTTTTCTGATTTCCAGCCTATGTGTATTTACTTTATGCCCGTTTGCTATTGTGCCAAATTGGCCTTTTGCTTAAAAAGTACTTTTCCTTCCCTATTATTTCTCCCACGAACACAGACATCAGTCATATCCTCTCTCCACTTTCACTTTACTAGGCTAAATATGGCAAGCTGTTCTAGCCCACTTTCTTTAGAAAAGATTCCTATCCCTTGGGTCAGCCCTAACAAGCCTTTTCTAGTCTGAGGTCATTTTACTTGGGAATATGAGAACATACAATGCTTTGGGGCCTCACGAGAGCTTCATACAATGGCATTAGTATTCCCCATGTTGTATAAAAAGACTGATGTCTAGCATGTTACAGGATATTTACCACCTTCCAAGCCACGTTACATCTGCAGTCATTTGCAGCTGACTGCTGCGACCAATTCTTTCCTCCTCTTCTCCTAAGGACTGAAGATGTATTTCACACAAGGCCTCAAATGATGGGCTTACTGTAGTTTTACTGAGTGCCATTAGCTGCTGTACAAAACTCAGGTTCTCCTCTGCAGTCACAATACCTGCCACCTTCGCATCAGCCTGTTCCTAACGCTTGCGCTGAGGCTGAGAAACAAAAATACTAAGGGCAAGTCCTTGATGAGCTCTGCTAATCAAGCTCCATTAAAATCAAGCTACATTCTTTCACACAACTTACTGACATCTTTCCTTGAACCAGATTCTTGTCCATCTCACAGCTACTGCACTTTTCATTATATTTCCCACTTTATTCAAGAATTTCCCGTGTGGGAAATACCTCAGATGTTTCACAGAAGTTCACATAAATGAGACCTATCAGATCTAGTCTGCTTTGAGAAAATCAATGATGTTCTAAATGATTGTGTGATCAACCTTTGAAACAGTCTCCTCAAATTATTTCCTATTTTCCTCTGAGACGTCCAGTGCCCCCTACTCCAGCTTGAGGCAAAGCACTCACTCACTCTGGGTACCAAAACTTCTCTGCTTTAGGCTCAGCCCCATCCTCATTGGCTGTCTCCTTTCTTCCAATCTCCTCCAATTTACAAAGTTTAAAAAAACTGTTGCTGTTTATTTTAATCAGCCTTTGCAAGGTCTGGCTCAGCATGATTTTTACTGTTCTCACCTCCTCTTTACACTTCTTGACCTCTAAGACAGAGCTTTTCATTATTTATTTGCTACATTTTTATTTTCCCTCCATTCTCAGTAGGCTCTTGGTCTATTCCCAGCAGCTTCTCTGTGGCAGTTATTCATTCAGTGAGGTCTGGATATTCTTCCTACAACCTTTTTTCTCTTGTTGGCATGCAAAGTTGTAATGGCTTTAGCATCTTTGACTTGAAAAAGTTCCAGACCTCCTCCACATCCCACTCCTCGGCTGAGCTTATTAACCAGCTCCATTAGTTTATCAGAGTTTGTGGGGGTTTTTTTTTACACGAGCTTAATTACACACTGGTTTATACTTCCATTTAATTTAATCTAATCTAAAATGACTTGTGTTCATTTAATCCGTGTTACTGCAGTTCACCTGGTGCCTCAGACCAGGGGCCATATTCTGTCTCTGGACCCCTCCAGGCTGGCTGCTGGAGTCTCTTCTTCCCTCCTTGCTTTAGGCAGGGTATTTATTTGCAGTAATCCAAGTTCATGCTCCAGATATGTAGGATGTTCAGAGCAAGTAAAGCAGAAAAGAATGTCACATTCAGGCTACTGCTCCACCACACACACCCCATTTCTAAGCAAATGCAGAGCCTCTGCCCATCCAAGCCAAAAGAAAACCCCAATCCCAAAACAAAACCCGCTGAGTTACACGGCTTTCAAGTCCAGTTTTTCACCTACTGCAAAGTTGCCCCGATTTGATTTTGCAAAAGAACCGTGACGTACTTGCAATGCTTCAACCTGACACACTGATTTCACAACCAAAAAAATAGAACAAATCATCTTTGGTGGCAAAATGAAGCTGAAATTACATGCAGAAAAGACAGATCCAAGGGAAAGGGGAAGATAATTCAGTAACAATTAGAAGTAAGAAAGGGCAGAAAATTGATAAGGAAACTAAGGACATTAGTTAAGAATGTGCAGAAGAGCAAGACTAAGTACACTTAATGGGATTCTCGAACATGTATTAGAAATAAAATTAACCTTTGAAAAGCTTACTTCTAGGGAAGAATGATAAAAATTTAAAACACCCTGGGGAAAATGCACAAATGTTCACGTTAGTATTCCTGTTCTACTTTTGGTAAGAGGCAGGATTACACAGCTGCACTGCATATGAATGATGCTACACCTTCCAGGCTATTAATCACAGACAGAGGAATTGTGTGAAAAGCAAAAGTGCATGCACTGAATGCATACAAAAGGGGTCTGGAAAAATTGGAAAGGGACAGGAAAATGATTTGATGGCTGATGAGAACCTCTGAAAGTGAGAGTGTCTTCAGTGCTCAATCTAGTTTGTCAAGAAAGAATGGCGAATAAATTACAGTAGATAAATACTTGTAAGCCAAGGAAATTCTGATTACTAAGAGGGTTTTGGATTTAGCTGTAAAAGTCAGAAAAAGAACTGACTGGAAGCTGGCGCCAGATCAATTCAAATGATCATTAGGTTCAGAGTTGAAACAGTGATTAACGCTGGTAGCACACTACAAAGGGAATTGATGGATTCTCCATCCCTAGGGGTCCTCAGATCAAAACTGTGAATCTTCTCAGAAAATGTTTGTCACCTAAATGCAAACTATTTATAGTGCCCAGTACCAAGGTAAGTGAACAAGGCCTAGGTTTCAGAGATAGCCAGGCTCCTGGCCTTATATTCCCAAAAATCTAAATGACGGTAGTAGAGAACTCTGCGCGCCAAAAGGTTCTTCTTTTCACCACCAGCCTGTCCCTTTCAGAGCTCTGGGAAGCTGATTTCTTAGACATAAACCTTAAAAATGGGTTATAACAGCACCTAGTTTATTTGGGAAGGGCTTAAATGTCTGCATATGTCTGTCATACAGTGTCTCAAAAGACCCCAGAATTTGCTGGCTTTAGCTGGCAATGGAAACCTAACATTAAAACTGGAATACTGTGAATATCGTCTGTAATATTCACAAAAATGCAGAAAATGTGACTGTACACTTTTACTGGGGCATCACTGGATTATCCCTCATCAAACCTCTGAGTAATTCGATATCTAGCTACCCCCAGCCTTCCGAGCCTCCCTGTGAGAAAAAGGAAAGGGTCAGCGCCGTCTCACCCTGCGGCCGGCCTCGTTGTTCTGCAGGTTCATCAGCATGCGGGCCTGCTCCTCCGAACCCCTCACGTAGTTCTTCTCCCTCTCCTTGGCATCCACGAACTCCTTGGCGAAGCGGTAGCCGTACTCCACGTTGTCGCCGCAGCCGCCCCACAGCCAGTCTCGGGGCAAGTCCTTGGGCCGGGCGGTGCGGCTGCAGCCGCAGCTGGACAGCTCTCCCTCCCGGCACGCGCGGCTGATGGCGTTCACCACCCCGGCGGCGCTGACGGCGTAGGTGAAGGCAGTCTCTCGGCTACCTGGGAGGGAGGGGTGACAGCAAATTAACCCCACACAGGTCTCACTTCCCGTGCGGCACACAGGCTCTGGACAGCGGGGCAGGGCGTGCTCTGAGAAGGTGCACGGGACTTACTGGGACAAAGGGATGCGATGGTCAAGTGCAAGGGCTCCATCCCACTCTGGATAGCAACTCCAGAGGCAGGGACGGCTCAGCCTCTTTCCCCATCACTTATCCTTTCTTTCTAACCTGGAGGAAACTCTCTACCAGCAAGAGGGTTGCTCACCTGCTGAAAATACAGCTGCTGACTTAGCCACTGCATTTGCCAATAATCATTAAGAACAAGCAACGAGGTTGGGTCTGTGCAAAAGGAGCATTCTGGTTAAGCCCTTTATCACTCTGGAATGGCTTTCATTTAATTGGGACATGCAGTCTTTATGGGCTCCTCTTCATTGAATTTATTTTGGTTTACATAAGGTCAGCTGAAAATTATTTGTGGACAAAGTGAAGGAAACTAATTTTACACTACAGCACCAAGGCAGAGGCTCTTCCACTGGCTGCAGAACCGCAGTGCTGGAAGAAGTAAAACTCCCATGCAGACCATAATAAATGAAAAGACTTTTCCATCAGCAAGTTTACTAGAGACTGCCCTGCTTGGCATGTATGCCCTACACAGCTCAGCAGCTGAGCCAAGCAGCTGGATCAGGTCTCCAGCTCTGTATTCCTGGCAGGGATTCAGCCCCAGTGTGACCGGGGCACCAGCACAGCCAGAGCACTGCATGAGGCCAAGCACCAGGAGTGCTGAGTGTCTGCAGAGGGGGAGAGGGAGAAGGAGGCAATCCACACCTGCACTCTCACCACATGTCTAATAAATAGCTAAACCAACACCTTCAGAGCCATTGTGCTCATCAGCAAACCTCCCGGTGATAAAGAGAACAACTGCCAAAGCTTCATTAGAATAAGCAACTTAATTGTGAAGGGCTACTTACACCAGACCCCAGCAAGATGCTCTCAAGCAAATTTTAATGACTTCAAAGGGCAGATCCTCAAAGAATAGTTTATCACCAGCTCAGGAGGCTCTCCGTGCCAGCTCCCTCAGCAGGGCTGAGCTGATGCATTTGGTGTGCTCTTGTTCCAATTTGCATGTGCTGACAATCTCTAATTAATAGCAGCTTATCACCAGCTTAGCGGTAATGACCCAAGACAAAGGCAAAGCTGTAAATGGCACCCACCTTGCAGAACAACTTTTGATTTTTTACCCCCCCTAAAGGAGAGATGAAACCGAGGGTTTCTGCTCTGGAACACAGCTGATAAAATGCTACAGGACACATAATATAGAAAGGAGGTCCTTACTCGCAGGTCATTAGAAGAAAACTATGCTCAGCAAACCTCCCTGGTCCAAGAAATGCAGAGGAGTGACTCCTAGTTAACGCAAGTCAGCTGAGACTGGGCCACAAGGGAGTTAGGGTAATTCTTCAGCAACCAAAATCAAGCTTTTACTCGTCTAGTTTGTTTTGCATGTTATGGGTATTTTAAGATAACAGTCCAGTGTGCAGTTTTGCCCCTACCTGTAAGGAGAAAGCCCTGAGGACACACCAATCATCATTTTAAGGAGAGCACTCCCCTGTCTGTAGAGATTAAAATACACGCAAGGAAAGGACCTCACACTGTGACAGCTCCTGCAACAGAGCCTGCATGACTCCAGGTGCTTACCATCCTTACAGCCCGACTGAGATCCCTGAAAAGACACTGGGATTTACACTTTTACTGTCCGTATTTTAACCATCTCCACCTGTCAGATGCAGCAGCACAGCTCAGTGTGCAGCCCCCGCATCTGCACGAGTTGTTCAGGCTGCTGAGGATAGTGGTGGGAGAAGCTGGAACAAGTCACAGCAGGGTGGGCTTTTTTTACCCCCCACTTGCTGCCCACAAAGCAAATACTTGGAAAAGTACTTGCGTTTTCGCTCGTCCTCTCGAAGTTCACTCCAGTTCTGCACCTCTCTGCTGTCGTCTCAAAGGACTGGGGTGTTATTCCCCGAATTTGTTCCGGCCTCTCCCACATCTCCCGAGCTGTCAGGCGGTGCTGCCGGGCCCGGGGGGGGCTGTGCCCGCCGGCGGGAGCTCCGCGGAGCTCTGCTGCCCTCCTGTGCCCGCTGCCACCGGCGGCGCGCCGGGATCCCCGCTTCGGGGGCACCGCCGGGGATGCGGCTTGGGCAGCACCCGGGCAAGGCTCGGCTCGGCTCGGCTCGGCGCTCTGCAGCCGCTCGAGAAGGAAATGGGAGAAGAACGGACCCCGCTGGGGAGACTGACATAAAAGCGTGTCGCTTTAGATTTTTTAATGAAAAAGCTTTGGTTTCAGCTCGTTGTTTTTAAAGGCATTACCCGAAAGTTTGCCGAACTCGAAGAAAAACATGGAAAAAATATTTCTCTTTGTTCTCTGCTTTTATGACTGTCTTTTTTTTTTTTTTTTTTTTTTTTATAGTTAAGACAATGTATTTTTCATTATCATTCTTGTAGGAGTTGAGCAGAGCTTTCTGAATNTTTTAGCATTTGAAAAGGCAGAAGAGATAAGATCTTTGGCTCCAGAAATGACTGGACTAACCTGGAAACCCCAGCCTTGCATTTAGGATTCTGCTGAAGGGGATCTGTTCTATCCTCCCCTGAGGAAATTCTAACATGACCTTTGGGGTGCTCTGTCCTCTCCCCCTCATAAATGTGGCAGTAAGGAATGTGTCTGTATATAATGCATAGAGCTATATACACACACATGTGCAGTTGAAAATCTGCACTGACAGAACAGGAAGCCACTTCGGAAGGATAATTTTTTACATCATTAGATACTGTTATTGAACAAACCACATTTAAAAGCTAAGAGCAAGTCTCATGACAACACAAACACTGGGAGAAAACAATGCTCCAAAGCAGCCTACTTCAGTGCTATGGGTGCTCCTCCAGAAGCTCTGTATCACTGGGCTGCCTCAGTCCCATGAAAAGCACAAAATGAAGGTGTAATGATTAAACACAGACCGACCAGCTCTCCTGTTTCTGAGCTGAGTCAAGTTCTGTGACAGAGAAAGGAAACCGATCTTCCAGGTTCTGAGTGAACGCTCTCACAGAGATCTCCCAGGCTTTGGCCCAGTCAGGTTCTCCTCCCCTCTCACAATCTAGTGCAGCTCAAGAAACCATGTAATATATGCCATGCTCGCATCGGTGAGTGGGCAGCCGAGGGTTGTTGGCACACTATACACCTTCTGGGTCCTTCTTATCTCCTTTCCCCTCCCTCTCCACAACAATCTGGCATGCCTGTGCACTCTTGCAGATATTCTGGTCTCCAGACCTTTCTCGTGCCATTGGCACAGAGTACAGAAAAAGGGCTGTGGTCCAGATTTGGGGCTCAGAGGTTGAAAACAGGAGACAGACACACAGTACGAACCCAGGGAAGAATGACTTTATATCTGGCATAACCTAGGAGATTGAAAGGCTTTGTCTTCTTCCCCAGTGTGGAAAATATATTTGCTGAAATGATAAGCAATGACTAATTACAGTAGGAAAATGTAAAAGCGGAAGGTGAAGCTACAGAAAAGAGGAGAGGCAGCATCTCCCTCCACAGCAGCTTATCACTGACACAGATAACAGCCATGAATCACCAAAGAGCCCGCAACACCCCAGGACACCTTTGGTGACATTTTTCTTTCGTGCAGTCTCGTGCTGGAGTATCAACGTCTGAACGTGCTCTAACTGACCAGAGAATGGTTTCAAAACTCTGCTGGGATAGGTTTTCAAAGAGCGGGCAGCTGCAGGCAGCCACCTCGCAGACACTGCCATCAGCAGATTCCCACTGCAGATACAGCAGGGCTCAACAAACAAATGCACACGCACACAAACCAAACAGCAGGAGCAGGGCTAATGGTCATACCCATCACATACCTACACCACCAGCAAAACACAAAGAAATCTACTCCCAATCTTAACTAATAGGATCAAATCCATCTTAGAGAGGAGAGATGCTCCCACTTCCACTATCCACTCCAGTTCCTTCTTCCTGTATACATTTGGATTCTTCCTGACAGCTTTTCATCCTTCAGCTCTGACCTTTGCTCTCTCTTAGCTCACCCTTACTTCTCTTCTCCAAGTGTGGACCCTCTCACCGCACCAACCTAGACTTGCAGGAAGCTGCTGGAGAATGAGGAATGCTTCAGGAGATTCCTATTTTCTTGCATCCTTGTGGAGTCACAAGTATTTCTCTGGGGATCTGAAATTCACGCTGTTCTTTAGAGAAGTTACACGTGAGGGAGTGACATCAGAAAGGAGAGATGGAGGTGTATTTTCTGTCCTTTTCCTATGGTGGATGAAATTCCAGTTTTCATCCCCCAAAGCACAAGTTTTAACAATCAGGGATTGCATGCAGCCCCATCTGGCCACCACCCTTGCTATCAGAAAGTGAGAGATCAAGGATGCACAGATGCCTTGGATGTGTGACAGGAACTGGAAGTATGTGTCAGGAAACGGCATTTCCCAGGGGAGTACCCCAGAGAAGAGTAGTTGGGGTATGAGCTGGGCAGAAGGGGAGGAATTAGAAGAGCTCTGGTGGGCCGAATACGGAATTCTCCAAGACTGAGTAACACATGCAGAAATATCCCTAGATTTCTCTGGGATGACACGTGACTTTCGGGATCAAACAGGAGAGATCACAGGACTTTGTGCCCTATCGCCTAAATGCCCCAGAGGTATTAAAGATGCACCTCTTGGTCTCCTGCTGCCTATGCAGTTTTTTTGAGAGTGAAGCCAAAAAAAGTGCGAGCAATACTGGGGGTACAGGAGCTGAAGGTCTTTTTCCATCCCTCGAGTTCACAACCGAGAAATAGTTCTGATTCTTCAGTGTAAATGATTGGCTTTGTGGGTGGGAAACAAAACCTTCAGACAGGGATTGTGCAGAGAGAGAGTGTGTGTGCGCGTGTGTGTGGCTGTTTTAACACCTTTTCTTTATTGGCCTGGCTGTCGGACATATCAAACCCTTTCTCAGTTTCTTGCCATCAGATGACTGCATTTCAAAAGGAGCTGGGACAATGTGGCTAGGTCACACCTCAATTCAAGTGCAGCAATGGCCTGTCAATGTGCCTCTTACGGCCAGCAGGGCAGGAATTATAAAAATCTCCTAGGTTTACACAGAAAAGTGGCAGTACGGGGAAGGGGGGGAATTTCCATGCCCGGAGAGTCCATATTTCCCACATCTCAGGGCTGCATTCCCTGTCCGAGATGCTGGGAATGATAACACGGGGCCATTGTTCCTGGCTCCAGCTTCTTCCCTCATTACCTTTAAAGAAGCACACAAAACAGAGGCAGCCCCCCTCTTCCTGACCTTCCCGTGCTCCCCCCAAAAGAAACTGTGTCCCCCTCGTCCCCTCAGCTGGCTCCTGCAGTGGCCGAGGTGCACTGGTGCCACCACCCAGGCACAGGCAGCGCGCAGGCAGCACTCGGGCAGCGCCTGCACACCAGGGAATGGGAAATCTCGTTAAAGGCAGCTCTAGGAGCCGTGCTAACGGGGCCCATCACTCCTGCGTGTGTACCTGAAGGACGGGACAGAGGTGCAGAGGGACAGCCGGCCCGCTCCCAGCACTTGCCCGTACCGCTGGGTGTACTTGTGCACTACCAGGTGCTCCTACCTATTTTCATGACTCTCCCAAAGACGGAAGTGTTGTCCACCGTGCTGCAGTTCCACCGCCGCTGCCGAAACTGGTACTGGCACTCCTTGATGGCGCTGCGGGCCCCTTCCCCGATGAACACCATGTGCTCCTGGTAGAGCTGGCAGAGCTTGCGCTGCCCGGGGGACAGCCCCGGCAGCTGGCTGCACACCGGCTGGGCGCCGATGATGTACATCTCAGGTCTCTGGATGGGGTTCATGGCCAAAGACCTACGATGAGAAAAACATCCCAGGGAGTCTGGAGGGAGAAGCCCCCTCCGCGAAGAGCCCGACACCTCTCCCCACCAGCCCAGCACAGCCCAGCCCAGCCCCGCTCCGGGAGCCCGGGCGCATTTCTCATGTCAGCTGCCTCCCTCCACGGCTCTTCCAGATGCGAGGCTTTTCCAGGGCTCTAGCGGGACCAACGCTGTTCGTTTGTAACCCGAGTTTAAACACAGAGGACACCCGGGATGGGGAGGGGGCAGAGAGAAAGCTCAGCACTTTCCCTGCAGAAGAAAGCGAGCAGCTATTTTACACAGCGCCAGCGAGCGATGCCTGCCTTCGAGCCAGGCTATTTTCCGCTCTTCGGGGGAAGGGGGCTCCGCGGCTGCTCCCAGGGCTTTTGGCAGCGGGTAGGAAACCTTACCCATCCACTCCCTACGCATTCCCCACATCCTAAAGCCCGGACGGCATTTCAGCGAGCCCGTACAAAAGGAGCCCAGAAATGCCTGGAGGAGAGGGGCTGCGTCCCACGTCTCCCGAAACTGGGCAGGGACAGCGGGAGGGGGGGAAACCTGGAGAGAAACGAGCTGCTGCGAAAGAAGCCCGGGAGGCAGGGAAGTTCCCGCGGAGGGCGCGGGGCAGGGAGCTGCCGCACGGCCCTGGACGGTCCCGGTCCCCGGCCCGCGGCGGACAAAGGCGCCGCAGGCTCCCCTCACTTACCACCAGGAGTTGGCGTCGGCCACCGGCGAGGTGCAGCTGCAGAGGAGCGCGGCGGCGAGGGCCAGCCTCGGCCCGGTCATGGTGGGCTGCGGGGGCAGCCCCCGCGGAGCCGGCCGCCGGGACGGGGCGCCCTGCGGAGAAGTGCCGAGGAGAAGCCCTGGAGNGCGGAGAGACGCGCGGGGCCCTTCTCGCCCTTGCGGGCGTCGGGAGGGCTTCCCGGAGCCTCCGGGGGCCTTTGATGCGCCCCCGGGCCGGCAGTGCCGGAGCCCCGCGGCCGCAGGTGTGCGGGCAGCCGGCGGGGCACATCAAAGCGCCGCGCTGGCCCCGCTGCCTTTGTAATGCAGAGTCGGCTCGGAAATGAGTTGCCCCCTCCCCAAAACGGCCTCCAGAGGGGCCCCACGCCACGGCCCCAGCCCCGTGCCCCGGGCGGGGGGTCTGCGAGGCTCGGCCGTGCCGCCAGCGACGAGTGCAGATAGGGCTGGCACCGGAGCCTTATGGCTTTTATGGGCAGGGGAGGTGGACAGGAGAAAAGCTTCAAAGGCTCCTCTTGTCCAAAGACCCTCTCCCTTCCCCACTGGAGTCACCGCGAACCTCGAAGGCAGGGCAATCCGGCAGCTCCTCAGCCCTGCCTCTCCCGGACACCGGCAGAAAGCAAATGCAGGCATCCTGCACTGTGCAGGTACTTGTAACACGCTCCTCACACCCTGCCTCCCTCATGCCGTGGGGAAACAGCCACCTTATCACACCATCGACACTGCCGCTGCTCCCTCCATCTCTACAAGGCTTCCCGCTGTCCTGTCCTATCCTGCACCACACGGTTCCCACCTCCCTTCCACGGAAAAATGCCCCCCTGCCCCAGCCTCCTCACCAGGCCTGGTGTCCCCCCAGCCCAGCCCCTGCAGCAGCGGGTCCCCCCAGGCTGTGGCTGCGGGGTACACGAGTAGCCAGCCTTGCCGTCTGCCTCGCGAGCGGCACCCGAGACATGAATCACCAGCCTCGGCAGCTCGGACTGCTGAAGTATATTTTTTATCGAATTCCTTGCACCCGCCACGGTGGACTTGCTGTGTTTGTTTGCAGCACGCTTCGCTTCCTCCCCCATCCAGATGTGCTCTACCTGCAGCTGGTGGCCCATCTCACCTGGCAGGCAGATGTGGGGCTGCAAGTGCCAGAATTAGCCTCAGGACAAAAAAGCCTTGTGTGACCCAGCACCTCAGTGGGAGGGGAATTTTACTGCTTGGGCACAGCAGGATCCACGTCTGAAGAAAACAGGGTGACTTTATTCACATCTTCTGTATCCTCCCTTTTCCTCCTCCCACAGCCCCGAGCATGACGGAGGGATGGCGAGGTGTATGTGTGTGTAGCCACGCATACATGTTTTGGGTCTGTTTCTATAGGGAATAGACAGAATGGAAAGTTTATCTCCGTGAGTCTGGGGAGGAAGGAAGTTGTGTATGGATGAATGGCTTTTCCATGACAAACAATGAGTCTGCACAGACATGGTGTGATGTCACCTAAAGAATTTCCAAGCCAGCCACAGATACAGAAAACCTTTTCGCTGGCAGGGATGAGAGTGTCCCACCTTTCCACCTCGCCACAGCCAGAAAGAAGAACTAGGGCAGGGGGAAAAAAAATAAAAGCCCTCACTGTCTCACACACACACAAGGCATGTGCCATGTAAATAGATGACATGATGGGAGAAGTGTATCTCCAAGCTTTGCCCTCACCCTGCGGGTTCTGAGGAAGGAGTAAACCGTGGCGAGCCGCCCGGGTGCCTCTCCCAGCCAGGAATGAGAGACGGCAGCAGCTGATGAGGCAGTTCCACAAATACAGGTGATGTCAATGTCCGTGTTGGTGTGAGCTTCTCTGAGCACATGTGCGCAGTCGCAGCACTGCACGGGGCAACCAGGGCACACCACCAGGCAGCCCTGCACTGGTGGTCCACTGACAGCACCGTGGCGTGGTGGAAACAAAAACCTTCCCAGCCGGGAAAGCCTGGGAGATGCTCACGTGAAACTTGGTCCAGAAACACATGGCATTAATTAAATACCTCATTTTCAGTATTAATATGCACAGGCAGGCGACGATTAACAACAGTAAAGTGTTGTGAATGCTGCTGGTAGCCACCTGACTGCCAACGAGCACAAGGAAGGCAATGATCTTATTTTGAAACACGAGACCTAAGTATTGCCCTATGGGATAAGATCGCTTATCCAGCCGGCCTAATATCCTGTCAGAGGTGGCAACTAAAGGAGTTCCTTCAGCAGCAGAGGTCTCAAACTCTGAATTCTACCTAAAATCTGCTGGTGGTGAAAGCGACTGCCATTGAGGCAATATGTGAATTATGGAAGCGAGTCCTTTTCAAGGTGCTGGAAGTAATTTCTTCACTGGCTGTGTTTATGACTTCAGATAAAGTGGTAATAGCAGGTGAAGCATTGCTGCAGGGATTTAGCCTCAGCCAGCAACTTCCAGACCGCAAGCTGAAAAGCTCTTGGGTGGTGGTTTGAAGAATATGGTCTGCCCCTCCACTTGCCACCAAAATCCTGAATGCAAGGTTTTGATTTTCTAAATAAAAAGCTGGGGTTATTTTTTAAGCCCAACTGCGGGGCTGGTTCAAACAGCTTTCTGAGGTTATTCGCCCAAGCAGGGCTGGGTGGGAGACATCAGTGAAATTTTGTGAGGATGAGAGGTGGGGTGAAGCAGGGTTGCTGGTGGGCTGGGATGAACGGAGTCAGTGAAGCATTAGGTAGGACAACCCAACCTCACTGCAGGCAGACCACCCCTCCTGGCCATCATCCCTGTCCATCCTTCACCATCCAAGTGACTCCCACTTTCACCCCAAACCATCCTTCCCCTGCAGCAGCCCACTCGCACCAACTCAGACCCCTCTTGCTACACTAGGGGATGAAGGAACAGGAGGAAGAACTCCAAAACTTCTGCGGAAAAAGGCCCCATCCCACCCCTTCCAGTGGGCATGGATCACTCAAACAGCAGAAGTGAACCTGCTCGAGCACTGCAGGTCTGATGCTTGCACCCAGACCGCTAAGGATCACCTGGGCCAAGTAAGGAGCTGTCACCTGAAAACAGGGTATCAATCTCAACCCTTAGATTACAGGTCTAATGCTTCTCAGAGGGCAGAGCAGCAGCAGCAAGCCTTCATCTTCGTAAAGCCTTGGCATTCTGCTGCATTCAACAGTCTGCTGCCCTAGGCAACTGTCTACTGTGTTGGCTGGCTGCCTGAAATTTGTACCTGTGTTTGCCTTTGTTCACTTTTCAGAGGTGACAACTGTGCATGAAGCATAAATTTACACATGCAGTTTCCAAAGTCACAGCGAAGCAGTTGGAGAGCTATCACTGCTTTCCCCACACTGTCCCTGCCGTGTTTGCTGGAGGGAAGCTGCAAGACTCCAAGAAAGGGAGGCCGTGTCCATGAGATCATTTGCAAAGATTTGGCAGACCGTAAAAAGAGTTGAACCCTTGCTGGAAGGCAGCCCTGATAAATGAGAAAGGGAGGGTTACTCATGCAAATTCCTTGTCCTACCCTTATTGTTTTTTAAAAATTTGGGATGTCCCCAAATGTGACACAGATCTTTATCGAGTGCTATAAGGAGTGTCGAAAGAAAACATCTCTTCCACATAACTCCAATGTTCCTCATTTCTGCAGCTTGTCTGATTTCTTCTGGTCTGGGGAGAACTGGACATAAATTCTTCCTGTAATGATCAGGAGCTTCCTTCGAGTTCCTGTTTACTCCTGCAGCTTGACTGTAGTTCAATGCTTGCTTTTAATGCCTCACAATGTCCAGTGCATCCAGAAACACTTATTGCTCTCTCTGACATGAGACACTTACTCAAGATGTGGAAGATACTCACTGAAGTAGTCTCCTCTGCCTAAGGAGCCAGCAGAGATGCATTGCCCGGTGTCATGGTTTAACCCCTCTTCCCCCTCCTTGCTGAGCACAACATCATCTGGTCTGGGGTATCCCTTTGGCCAGCTGGGATCAGCTGTCCCAGCTGTGCCCCCTCCCAGCTCCTCGTGCACCCCCAGCCCACTCGCTGGCAGGGTGGGGTGAGAGGCAGAAGAGGCCTTGACTCTGTGCAAGCCCTGCTCAGCAGTAACCAAAATATCCCTGAGTTATCAACGCTGGTTTCAGCACAAATCCAAAACACAGCCCCATACCAGCTACTATGATGAAAATTAACTCTACTCCAGCCAAAACCAGCACACCCAGGAAGGAGGCTTTACATGTGCTGCTCCAAGGGGAATCCCTGCCCTCTGGTTCTGTGCCATGGACCTGCTGCTGACAGCACCAAGAGATGTATCGTAACGTCCTGCTATCCATCTGCTTCTGGCAGACAGGCTTTAACCACAGATCTTACTAAGACTTCAGGAATCTCATTAAAGTCACATACTTGCCCATTCAGCTGAACCAGTTTTAGAGGGAGTGTAGATTAAAAAAAAACCAAAAAAAAAAACCCCAAAGAAAATAAAAAAAAGCCGAAATCACTGGAAGCTAAATTGCAGTCTTCACACAGAAACCTAAATCATCTTTTATCTCACCACTCCCTGACTTGTCTGGTTCTGTGCTGCTCCCCTGCTGCCAGCCTGTCCTCTCTCAGCACTGTACCACCACATTGCTGTACTGGTGTCAACCTTCCCAGACCTAAATGTGTTTATTTATTTGTACTGCAATTATTACTTAACCAGCAACTGCAGCCACCTCCGTAGGTCCAGACACAGCTGGGGTGTTAGTGAAGGTGTAATAAAACCTTCTTAAAGCATCCCAGCACATCAGTCCTTCATGTCTGCCCTTTTGTCTTGACATTGCCTTGCCTCACTGAATTGTTACGCACTGGCTGTCTCTGCTGGAAAGGCAGATTATTCCTGCTTATATCCTGCTTGTTTCTTTTGGTACTTACAGACTCGGTTTTATCTCCTGATGTGCTCATGCACTACCTTTTTCTGCATCTCATCACCTGTCACCCCTGCTGACAGATCCAGATTTCCTTTCACCACTACCTTGCCCTTTCATTTTTCCATGACTCCCCTGGCCAATGACATCCAGCCTCACTGTCACCAGGGCATGTAGTGCAGCAAATGCCAAGATATACCTGCCAGTCTCAGCAGACTCAGTGACAGCTGTCCCTGAAGTGCCTCACCAAGGAGAGCAAGAATGGAGGAGGCTTGCAAATAAAGCAGAAGTACTAGACAACAAAGGAGGCCTGATGCTAAACATTTTTGCTATTTAAAACCAGAATATGTATAAAGGATAATAAGTCTATGAATAAAACCATTTCTCATTAGTGAAAGATACAGAACATATGCATGGCCTAATGAACATTGTCATTTTCAACACAGTATTTCATGACAGGCAATGAGCTCACTTGGAGCAAGACCATCTCACCCGCTGCAAGAGAAGAAGCAAACTCCAAAGATTAATCAGGACATGATCCTCCTTCCTCTCCAGGGGATTCAGTGGTACTCGTACTCCATCTTACAGCAGAATAAATCCTAGTGCTCAGCCAACCTGGTCCGCTGAGACCAGCACAAGATGTCCCAAAGAAAAGTGCAAGAGACTTGGCAGAAGCTGCATGTACTGAAACAAAACTGATTCAGTTTTTTTGAAATCAAGAAAGAAGCAACATAGACCCATCCCTGCAGGTATATAGGTGTCTGGGAACTCTCCACAATTATGATATTCCCATGGACAGATCCAAGCCATCCGGTTCCATTTTACGTGAGAACTCTATTTGCATGTTGGCAGCCTCAGCTGAGAGCCAGAGTCCTGAACCAGGACATGTCTAGCCCAAATTTTGCACTTCTTGTTCCCACGACTACTATAATACCAGGGTTTCTGGGGCTGCAGCAGTCATCCATAATCACAAACTGAAACCTTCTTAGCGTCCTCTATTTATATGGGAGAGTACCATAAGAAATTAGACCAGTTCTTCTATGTATAGTTCTAAATCTAACAAATCACTAGATACATGTATTTGAAAGAAGTACCGAGCATTATCCTCTGCTGACCATGCAGCAATTTATTTAAGATGCCCACTGTGTCCCAGCTACCATGCCAGACAAGCACCCCATCTCCTTAAATTGCACTAACCATTTCATCTTCAGAAGATGTTCCCCAGGCCCCCTCACAGGAGCCACGGGGGGTCAGGTTGAAACACAATCCCAGGCAGGATTAGGAAGCCCACGCTGCTGCTCCCCAGCATCAGATTTCTAAGAATGAAAGACTCCATCCCTTAAGGCCATCTAGCTAACATCTAGCTTTCCCAAAAGTTAAATTTACACGGAGGATTAACCATCCTAGAGGGGAATAAGACATGAGAAAAGTGAAAAGAAGAACATCCATCCCTCCTTTGTTTTCCAGAGACCAACCCTGTGTGCTGGTTTGCTACCTGCTGTATCCGACCATGGCACAGACCCCTCAAGCAGTGACAGGAGGGCAGCCCTTGTCCTGCCGGGGAGCTGATGCCGCCTGCAGGGTTTGTATGAGAATTCTGCACTCAGATTATGGAGGTTATGAGCACACGTCAGCCTCCCTTGAAGGTTGGGAAGCCTAAGAACACAAAGTTCTCTGACAGCACGAGCAAGGAGGCAGCGCATGGCAATCCAAGTCAAAGCAACTTCTCTGCAGAGGTTTTAGAACAGGCCAGGGGATGGAAACAGTTGGATGACTGTAACTGTTTTCTTCCTCACTCTGATCTTGGAAAGCACAAAGCACCTTCATCCTCCCTAAAGGGGTGTCCAGCTCCCCCAGTCCCAGTGGGGTCACACCAAACCGAGAAGATTTACGTCTCTGCGTTGCACAGGCCTGGACCTCATTTTTGCTCTGGATATAAATTCCTTTTAGTTTGTTCCATACTCTGCAATAATTACATCAACTGCCAAAGGAAATCAAATATTCGAAGTACAGTTCAACTGCTGCTGCAGTGGTTCTTAATTCCCCAGGAGTGAACGACCAGGGGAAATGGAGATGCACTGTTCACTGCTGTGTCTCGGACATTGAGCACCTCAGTGCAGGTCACAGGGACTGGCATCAGACTAGGTCAGATCAAGACCCTCCTGTCAGTTAAATCATTGCCAGCAAAGCTTGACATGTGCATTTCCAAAGAGAACAGTAAACCATTGGAATAAATCCAAACTCATTATAATTTTTCTCCTTCCAAATAGACTCTTCAAAGAGGTTCTTATAAAGTCTAGTCTAATAAAAATAATAATGGCCAGCTTTTCCTTCACTCTAGACTTGTGAAGTAAGCACACACACCCATCCCTTAGACCCCACCACCCTGACAGCCACTATTTTTCCCTTACCTTACAGAAAGGGAAAGAGAGGTGCAGGAGGGGCTGAGTGACAGGTAGAAAACAGTAAATCTGTGGTGCAGATTTCCCTCCGTTCAGTAAAGCATTAAACCAGGTGCCTGAAAGTAACATATCCCTACTCATTTCTGCTGAATCGGGATCAAAATTAAAATCTGCTTGCTTTTTCCATTCTTTCAACCATCAAGTACTTCTGCCGTCAATTAAACATTGTTCCTGCTCAAATACAGTGGATTCAAATACAGAACATTTTGGGAATAATGCCCAACTGTATAATTGTATCATATTCATAGTTTTCACCAACAGTTTACAAACCAAAGAAAAAACCATTTTTTTTCAAGCATGTTTACTGTGTTTTATATTAAAAAAAAAAAACTACAGTAAAGGTTGAAGCACTATAAATAAAGCCCTGTCTGTATCAGGAGATTACACCAATTTAACCTGTTTCAGAACTTATCTTCTATACCGTCACACTTCAGTGAAGGAATTTCCTGTTCATTCTGGGTGCAACAGATTTAAGCTAAACCTATTCAAACTGTCTGGGGAATAGACTGCATATACATTTGTACCAAAAAGCAGATAATTTTATATCTCGACTTCATTCTAGCACCAATCACTCAGTGTGCAATTTGAACTGCAGAAAATAAAGGCATCCTATTACAGATCTTGTTTGTAAGTTCACTGCCGCAGGCTGAGGGCACAAGTGCACAGAGAGTGAACATCAGCCTCCTGGACAGGAAATACACGAAGCTATGATGCTGCCAAAGCCCCTGTGTTATCAGGGCAAGGCCTGAAGTGCCAGAACACGATAGCAAAAAAAGAAAAAAAAAAAATCTATGTGTTAAAAAACCGTGGTAACAAAGCATTAGTTTGAAAGATGGCTCTGTGTAAAATTACCTGATTTGTAACAGATGAGGTTACCAGTAGTTGTGCTAGCATTTGCTGCTTTGTAAATCTTTCCCAAAAAGGAAAAAAATAAACCAAACTGGAAAAGTAACTGAAGCTGCTAGCACACTTTACTCAAATTTGTTCATTTTCACTAACTTCGCCTCAGTTTTCAAAGCATATTATATAGATATTTTAACTGCCAAAGCTATCCAAAAGCTTTCCAAAAAAAGCTGCGCTTTTTTCCTGCTTCTCTCCTCAACACGATCTCTAATGTGACATTTTGCTGGTGGTACAGACACTAGAATAGCATCCATCTCCTCCTCCCACAGCTCTGCCTGCCCAGCAGGGCTAACCAAAATCAAAACTTGCTTTACATCAACACAGCCAGTGCAAGTTGTCACCAGCCCGACTTTCCACCCATGGCAAGGCTTTCTGAGCACATCCTGCACTCCACCAGTGGCAATTTCATCCTCCAAAGAGCTCAGCCCACACCTCGGCTTCAAAACAAGGAATCAGATTTCAGAGGGGCCTGTGGAAAACTGTTTTTCCTTTCCTGCTTTGGACATGAAAAATGTTGTAGCCACCAGAAACATAACTCCAAGGGGTTAAATTATCTGGAAAATGTAGGTGCTTATCTAACACCTCATCTACCGAGACAGCAGTGTACAAGCCCGTGAATGACTGGCACCAGAGAATTTGGCCCTGAGTTGTTCTGAGAGTCCAGATGGCAACACCCACATTTTGCAGCCCTTCAAATAGGGATTTAAAAGTCACCGTTCCCGCAGCAGGTGCAGCCGGGCTGCATAAGGCTACCCAATTCAGATCACTACGATCCTGCAAACTTCAGAGAGGCACTTGGATATTTTGACTTCTAATGGCAACCAGTTTTCAATCCAGTTTGCTATCGAGAGCTGAGGGAGGGCAGGACTGCTTCTTTTGCCACAGTGTGGGCTGGTGTCATCTTTGAATGATCATACACCTACAGCATCAGATGGCGTGAGATTGGCAGCAGGCCTCAGAATCTCACCTGAAGAAGGAAACGAGTAGGTCCTGAGTGATTCTCATTCCTGGTGAAAATTCAGGTATGTATATGACAATGTGCTAATTTATCAGAGAGAAGGGCATTTTCCTCAGAAGCATCCAGCGCTTGGAAGCCTGAGCTAAATGTGCTTATTCTTCCCTTGAAACTAAAGGGAAAACACAAACTCAGTGGGAGAAATTCTGGGGATTTAAGTTCTTCCAACTGCCACTCAAATAGAGAAAATTAAAATTATCTATTTTATGCACAATCCAAAAGAATACTTACAGTCCTGGAGATTCTTTCCCCAATCTCTTGAACATATTTATTCTCTCTGGCAATACGCTATTGAGTAAGTTGACTAGACAGGACTAGAGAATTTCTGTAGGTGGAACAGCTGTACATCTGGAATGCAACCTTTGCTTTTTTGGACAACTACAAAGTTCTCGCAAAGAAAAATGTGTTTGTCCTGCAAAAAAACCCCCGTGTATCTGCAGAGGAGATAGGAACTGCTCATCTTGCAGGAGAGGGAAGCATGCTGCACTGCACAGAGGGGTTATAGGCTTGCTTGCAGGTGTGGACCTCAGAAAGCTGCTGTATGAGAGTATGTGCACCATCCTTGCAGCAGGCAAGGTGTAGGAGGAAAGAGGGAATTGCCTGAGTCTCTACACTGCAGGGAAAGCAAGAAATCCTATTAAGGATTTATGCTGTTGCAGCAAAATGACTTCCTCACTTGAAGCAGAAGCCAGCTTTTTCACTGTCTTGACTTCGCTCGTGCTGACAGCGTGCAGTTCTTCGGTCAAGCCCAGTGCCAGCTTTGTACTGAGAGATTCAGCATCAGGAAATGGGCTAGCAAGGCTCCTACTCCTGCTCTCCCTCACAACTGCATTTGCCTCTGAGATGCATTTCCAAGACTTTGAGTGAGCGGCCCTCCTGCTTCTGAACACTTGTAGAGAGAAAGAAGTTATTTACTACATGAATGGGTTTGAAAATACAGCGATGTGCACATTCAAAAATATGTTCTAGAGAAGGCATGTATGGGAGATGTCTGAGAAGACATTTGTGCGTGGTGTGTAATAATTATAATATGGTTTCATTTACACAGTGTCTCCTCCACGCACAAGGGGATGCAACAAAATGTAACTAAAACCACATATCCTTACAAATAAAAGGACAGAGAGACAGAGAGTTTCATACAAAGGTTAAACAAAAAAATCTGTTTAGTGTCACTTTGGGGATTACAGGAACTGGAGTAAAACAAACATCCAGAAGAAACTTAGAGGGTTTGCTTCAGGAAAAGCACGTGTGTGAGTGTGTGCCACCACATCTGCATATTCAGTACGTCTTGCTGGGACAGCTTGGGGAAAATAGGAAGCTGGAAATTTTCAGTGTGGGAATTAGATGGAAGAATGTGAACCATTCTAAACAAAACACAGTGAAGTTGCCAGCTGACTTGCTAAAATGCCAGTGCTCTCTAGGATCCCTTGAAGCAGAGCTGAGGACTGGCCTTGCCGCTCAGGGAGCGGGGAGGGAGCCAGGAGATCTGGGCTGTATTCCTGGCTCTGCAACAAACCCAGCATGTGATGCTGGGAAGGCATTCAGCTCTCAGTTTCCAAAACCTGATTTCATGCCTATACTTCTGGGCACCTAGCGTGAGACAGCGTGAGCCCAAACATCCCGGATTTCAAACAAAGCGAAGCTGCAGGTACTCACTTCCCATCCGTGACGAACATACATTTTGGGACTTAGCTTCATCACGGATGAAACGGGGCTAAAACCTGCAAAGGAACCTGAAATGCTACAAAGCTCCAGCTATTACAGAATTACACAGACATCTCTTGCCAGAGGAGAGGTGCTATGGATATGCAAACTACTATTATTGAGTTACCTGTTGCTCCCCACGTCCTGTGGCAACCACTGCCATTCTGTAAGTATTTTCACAGATTTCAATAGATCTGAAGACTTATGTTTATGTTTCCTGCTTCAGGGCATCAAGGAATAATCTTGTCACAAAAGGATTCACTGTTCCAAAAGGAACCCAAAGAATACAGATCAGGATTGCTGGCAAAGTGTGGAACAACACCACTGACAAGACTAGGAAAATACCGGATCTCAAGGGTCAAATAGTGGAAAGAAAGAGGCTTTTCCACATAATTTAGTCAGCATGTATGCTGGGGAAAAAAACCCCACCAGAAGTAAAAGCCATATTTCTAGCTTATACCTTTCTGTGTGCATACATTTTAAAAAATATTGGAACCGTCAGAATTAGAGAAAGCTGTATTCTCATTGTACACATCAGGGTCTGGTCACACAGATTAATTTACATTATACTGTAGCAAAGGTTTATTATGGGTTTTTTTTTATGAACAGTGTAGACACAAGTTGAAAAGAACGAGAGTAAAACACAGATCTTGTTCTACCCCTCTGTATTTCCACCTCCAGCACAGTGAACTCTATACTTTCTCCCCGCCCTGTTTGTGTCTGCCCTAATTTTACCCCCGCATTTCCAGAGAGGATTTCCAAAATTTTTGTCGTGCACAGATAGATAACACGTGTTGGTGAATTTAGCTGCCTCAATGGGGTTTTAGAGTTTCCACATGAACCGAAGAAGAGAAGCAAGAACAAAAGAAGTTTCTAAAAGGCACGTCCCTTTGCAACCATTTCTCTGTGCATCCATTAGAGTTGCACCAGAACTTTCAGAAAATCAGGGGAATTTAGCACAAACAGTTTCGGCACTGTTACTTCTAGGAATAAAATGTTACAGCAACCTTGCTCTGGCCAGAAGCAATCCAAATCTTCCATTAAGTGTAACATTGTATTTTGTGTCTTTAGCCTGCCTTCCTTATAAAACTGTATTTTCTAACTCTCACCTTTGTGCCAAGCTCTAACGGTGAATCTCAATTTCACAGCAAGTTTCCAAAACAGTACTGCCCTATTTTTCAGTTTTCCTCCAAGAACTTACTTCAGAGCTGGTGCTCATAAGGCAGGTGACATAACTTGGTCCAATTCAAGTGAATTGCCAATTTTAGAATGCCATTTACTACCTGAAAATGTGCTGGTGGCCACAGTCCAGAGAGGGAGGAGTCCATAGTTAAACGTAATGCTGCAGTAATCCACAGGTACAAAAATCTTATGTTTTAAGAACCACACAGCTACATCAGGACCCTCCCCAAGCTGAGCTTACCCTCTTGTGAGGTTACCTTTCGCTCTCACTGTGGCAAGAATATAAGAATTCCTTGTCCCTGGACCTCACTCCGGGGGCCCCATGCAAGGCTCTACTGCAAAGCCCAGGGACTGATGTCTTTTCTTCCTTGCAGCTTCTGACGGGGAGCACAGGGAGAAGCTTCCCTGACAGCCAAATAACCCTTACTCACAAGCTGGCCAGCAATGCTGCATCTGCCCTGACTGCACGGAAGCCTTTGGCAGTGAGGAGGCTGTACCCACTCTGCTCCAGCCTCAGCCAAAGGCCAGAACATCTCCCCCATCCCAGGCCGAACGTGTTGGCTGTCAGTGGAGCTGCACACACAGAGCATCCATCCACCTCTGCTGGGTTTTGGACTGAACAGCTGTTACAAAGGAAGATTTCACAGACCTGCTGCTGTAACAGGTACCACACAGCATGTCAGACACACATGTTTCTGCTGGGACTGCAGTGGCTGCCCCTTTTAGATCAAGTTGTAGAGGTCTCAGAGTTCAATCCCCAGGAATGGCTTATGAAAGCAATTACCACCTGAAAGGTCTCTTTGTTTTTGTGCCACTGCTTTTAATAATAACGATTGCATCAGATATTTTCTGCCATCTCAATCTTCTTTGGTACTGCTTATGAAGAAATGACAAAGCCCAACACTTAAAATAGCACCCAATGAACTGCAAGCTTGCAATGAGCTGCAAGCACTCAGGTCTGAGGTTTTACATCCTGCCCTCCCAAAGCACTTTCCCTTTGATGATTTTAACCATTGAGTACCCAGCTCCACATAAGCCCTGAAGGGTGTGACATGCATGGCCGAGCCAGGGAATGGCCTGCGGGCAGGGGCCCAGGTCGCTCGCTCTGACACCAGACAGTCCTGTCCCACAGGAGCAGACAGACAGACAGACAAACACGAGAGGCACATGGCATTCGAGGGAGTTGTCTGGACAATAATAAAGTGTTTTGATTCTTCAAGCAATCCTTTCATTTATGTTTGGTTCAATCTGTTACAGCAGCAACAATCACTGGCCAATTTAACAGCAAAGATGGGAATATAATCCAGACCTTCCACACTTCACACCCTCTGACCATTCCTCCTCATATCAGCAGAGTTATGTTCTTGTCAGCTACTGACTGACATGTAAAAGGAAGACCTGAAGAAAATACCCAAATCCCAAAGGCTCAAATCTACAGCTGGTGTCTGCACTGAGACATCAGCTCTGAATTTTGCCCCACCATCTAACCACATAGCCACAGTAAATTGTATTTTGAAAAAACCACCCAATGCTGGGAAATACATGGCAGATCAGAATTACTTTGTGTAGGACAAACCACGTAATCCTAAAATACAGCCTCATGTAGCACCTACTAGAGGCATGAGGCCTGCAAGTACAAAAACTCACTTTATTTTAAAGGAAAGCTTCATAGTGACCTAGTCTTCACAACAAAGCTCAGTAGGCAAAAGGATCCCAATATTGCAATTTCCAAATAATCGCGTGATCAGTTGAATTTTCTTTATAATCTCTGATCAAAAAATGAAAGATCACAACCAGCATGAATTCCCAAGGGAATCCATTCGCTTAACACCCTATGCTGATTTATATGTGTGTGTATGCATGCACACAGATATGCACACAAGCTTGTATGTGTAAATTATGCACATTATCCATCCATTCTGCCTACAATCAAATGTGTAACTCTTAGAGGAGGTCTTTGTCATGTAATTACTCGTTCCATTCACAGAAGGGTTCACGAGGATCATCTTTGCTTTACGTTCAGGAAGAAAAGGAAGCTCTAAAACACTGCAGCCCAGCTTCCCTGACACCTTGCTAAGTGCAGAAAAGCTCTTCAGCAGTAGTCAGGCATCCAGCCAGCATGAACCAGTGATGAGCAGCACGTTCTCTCCACAAGCTGGCACCCTCATTTTGCTGAGCCATGTCAGAAGACACTGGCTTGGCTGTCAGCAACGCAGAATCACAAAATCATTAAACAGTTTGGTTTGAAAGGGACCTTGAAAGGCCACCTAGTCCAACCCCCTGCAATGAGCAGGGACATCTTCAACTAGACCAGGTTGCTCAGAGTCCTGTCCAACCTGACCTTTAATGTTTCCAGGAATGCAGCATCCACCACCTCTCTAGGCAATCTGTGCCAGTGTTTCATCATCCTCAGTGTAAAAAATTTATATCCAGTCTAAACTCACTCTCCTTTAGTTTAAAAACATTAACTGTTGTCCTATTGCAACAGCCCCAAAACGACCCTTTTGGTCTCATTCATACACAAAAAAACATTCCCCAAATTGAATTTGAAGAAGCTCCACTCCACCAACTTTAAACCCAGTTTAAGACCATGGGTTATATCAGACTTAGTTGATTTTTGTGGTCATGCTTCAAATCTGATGAGGAGGGTCTGGAAGCCTACTTGTGAAGGACAGCTGTACCCCTCGGAGTGTGACTGCATCTAAGCTTAAATGGATCAAAAGAGAGAGAAGGGTTAGCTGGGCATGGGCTTTATTGTCCAAGAGTTTTTGGGTTGCTTCTGTCCCGCAGTCCCAATGGCCACTGCCCATAGGCAAAAAAAGTGCCAAAGGCTAGAAAGATTCCTGTGGGTAAATTCACAAGCTTTTCATTCCACAGCTGAAGCTACAAAAATGCAGAAAGCACATGAAGTAGGGTGGCAGAAGGAAAGGAAGGATAGGGAAGGACTCTGTTATCTCTCAAATGACTAATTTGAGCCAAAAGTTACCCTGCAAACTGACAGGGAGAAGCAACAAACAAGGCCAGGCTGAGATGGGAGCTGCAGAGAGACCTGGTGGATGCTATGCCAGACCATGCAATACAAGATGCAGGGTAGACAACAGTGCAGCTTTATCAGCATGAGCTGCTTCCAATCATAGAAGCCACGAGTGAGTTACGTGGATCCTCCTGAACCCCTGCCAAGCAAAACTGTACAGCCTCCGCTGAACACCGGTGTAATTGCAAGGAAAAAAAAATGAAGCATTTATCTGGCAAGTGCTTTCTAAAAGAGAGTGTGGCTGTCAGGAGCGGCTCGAGGGGCTGGAACGCTAGAGATGGTTCCAGGGGGATGGATCAGCCATCAGAGTGCACGAGAGGCAGGCAGGGATTTTTAATAAAATGCAGTTTATCACACAGTGATTACCACCTCCTGTTTATACCACATGAGATCATGAAAAAAAGGGCACATATTCCTTTACTCCTGGAAACACAAAGTCAATCGAACAACCATATGACAAATTGGCCCTTTTCATGCACTTTGTACTTTGTCTTTCTAAACCTCTATTCCCAAACATCTGTCACTTAGACTGAGAAATAAAAATCTTGCTAGAACACTAATTTCTGTGCCCTCCTGTTCCCCAAATCAACACTACAGTAGATTAGGATTATGAATCCAAATGCCAGGCTGTTCCACTCAACATGTAAACCTTAATTTTTCTCAAGGAAGGACACATGTTCCAAGTCTAGAACACATGAGAAAGAGAACTTCAGAATCTCCAGAAAATGCATCATCTAACTTTTGCTGGCTACACAAAAGAGGCACGACAAACACAACGTGCCAAGACAGAAAGAAGAAAGTATTTCAGGTAAGCTTTTCTGCCTTGAAGAGCACACCTTTTCCTACTCCCTTTCAAATGTGGTTTGAAAGGCTTAGAGAGAGGAAATACCACATTATTTCCATGGTAAGATTCCGCAGTTGAGTTTGGGATAATACAGTGAAAGCCTTCATTAGCACTCTTTCAGAGTGACTTGTATAACTCGCTCGTAGCTTTGCCAGTTATGAGTAATGCCACAATCACTAAGATACACCAACACTTATGTACCACATTTCCTTCACACGTTGCCTGATGTCTACTGGACTTGGCCTTCTTGTGAGCGATCCCACTGCCTCCAGACAAGGAATCCCTGCCACGACAGGCCCGTGAGATGCCGCACCTTTCACCTGCTCGTCGCTCCACAGAAATTCTCCATTTCTACAACTCAATCTACAACTGATCTGAGCACAGCTGATCCGTAGAGAAAAAAAATCTATTGCCCCTATTCTTTTGCTTATTAACCCAATGGTTAACCAACCTCCCGGCAGCACAAACTGCATAAATAATGCTGCAAGGGTAATTCATACTCAGTGACACCCCAGTACAGTTCCTGTGTGCAACTGTGGCTCCACAATCACTAAAACCAGGTCTACGCATTGCTGGATCACCCAGAAGTACAAATTTCATCGGGATCAGGCCAAGGCATGTGATCAGGCTGCTGCTGAATGAGCCAGAGCGCAGGATGCAGGGCTAGCGCCAATCCTGCTCTGGCCACGTGCCAGGCACAGGGGTGCAGACGATACCTGATCTGGCTGGAGCCGAGCACAGTGACACCTGAGCCGGCATAAAGTCTGCTAGTAAAAAGTTAACCTGTCAAAAACTTCTTGAATTAACTTGAGCAGGCAGGGTGAATGAATACCAGGTCAGCGCTTCACATCATGTGGCCACCCCATTTTGGAGCCAATAATAGGAGCTGTACCGCTGGCTTTTGCGCGCTGCCAAACCACAGCCTAATGTCGATAGTGATGTTTATATGCATGGGGAACTCATTGCAGGATCAGGGCCTCAGAGTCCTTCAACTCGCCTTGCCTCCAACTTAAAGCAAAAAGGAAAGAAAAAAGCAGAGTGAAATCGAAATATTTAACCTCTAAGTAGTCAACAGAATCTACTAATGTGGAATCTGTACAGGAAGGTGGAGCCATGACTACTTCTGTACCAGATAAATTTAAATGATGATTACAGTAGAGCCTATTTCTTCAGGTTAGTGAAGGCATCAGTACAGCAAACACATCAAAACTAGGCTGATTTGTGCAGTATTTTCGCAATCCAGACAGTATCAAAAACACACCCTGTCATGTTGAACAAACGCAGACTTTATTTTTTTCTTCACAAAGAAAGGGCAGTCCTGCTCTTCTGAAACTGTTTTGAAAAGCCTTACCTGATCTCTGGTAGAATTTAAGCCATTTTTAACACTGCCACAGTACTGTCCAGTGTTGAGATGTGCATAGTTACCATTACACGAGGTTACAGACACGCAGGAAACATGGTTTTCAAATATTCTTTCTTGAAATTGCTGGAAATCACTGGAAATTGCTTGGTTTATGTGAGTTCTTCAGCAATTCTCAGAGCTAGTTCAAGGAGGCCATTAACCGAAAGCCACTTTCAGAAGATTTTCCATTTCCCATTACAGAGGCCCTAAAATGGTCCATGCAGAGAGGTACAGCAACCCTCACAGCTACCCAGATCTCTGAGCTGTTTGCAGCCCTGTCTTATCACTCCTGCATGCCCGGACAGAGGGTTCCCAAACTTTGCTCCTCAAGGCTATGACGCTGCCTCATGGCCACACCGCAGACCGCAGCAGCCGGTGCTCCGGCAGGCAAAGGTGAGGCAGTCATCCACTTCCCCTCTGCCACCTTCTGCAGCTGCACGAACCCCTGTCCCTCCTCACAGGGCTCCCAGAGAGCTCGAGGCGTTACCAGCCAGCCCAGCATGGCCTTGGCAAACCTCGATGCGAGGTGGCCCAGTGGCAGATACTGAGGGGAAGTGAAGGGGCTGGCTGGAGTGTGGCACATTGCTAAGCTGGAGCGTCCAGCTGTGCCAGGGGAGATTTAGGTTGGACATTAGGATGAACTTCTTCAGCAAAGGGTGAGTAGACATTGGAAGGGACTGCCCAGGGAGGCGCTGGAGTCACTGTCCCTGGAGGTGTTTAAGGAAAGACCGGACATGGCACCCAGTGTGGTCTGGTGTACGTGGTGGTGTCTGGTCACAAGTTGGAGTCGATGATCTCAGAGGTCTTTTCCAACCTAATTGACTCTGATTCTGTGAATCAGCACTTCTGTCTGCAGCCCCGCTATTCCTGCCCTGGTGGGGACCTGTCATCCATGGGTGACAACACAGCACCCATCACAGCTTCTCTGCACTGACATGGCAGGAAGTGGGGCAAGAATTGGGATTAGTAATGCATTAGGAATAGTACTCCCAGCAGATCAAGGGAGGTGATCCTGCCCCTCTACTCAGCCCTGGTGTACTGCATCCAGTTTTGGGCTCCCCAGGACAAGAGAGACATGGAGCTCCTGGAGTGAAGAGTGACAAAGATGATGAGGGGACTGGAGCATCTCTCTTCTGAGAAAAGGCTGACAGAATTGGGCCTGTTCAGCCTCAAGAAGAGACGACTGAGAAGGAATCTCATCAATGTCTCTAAGTATCTGAAAGACGAGTGTCAAGAGATGGAGCCAGGCTCTTCTCGGTGACACCAAGCAATAGGACAAGAGGCAACGGGCAGAAACTGATGCACAAAAAGTTCCTCCTGAATACGAGCAAGAACTTCTTTCCTGTGCGGGTGCCCATGCACTGCACCGGACCGCCCAGAGAGGTCCCTCTCCGGACACTCAAGGACCGTCTGGACGCCACCCCGTGCCACGTGCCGGAGCCGGGCTGGGCCCAGGTGACCCCTGCGGCGCCTGGGGCCGGGCCCG